>OY284479.1:30060510-30660510 GCA_958336345.1 Dorcus parallelipipedus | reverse complement strand
CGGTGCGATACAACCCCCCTGAAAACCGTTACGCGTACACATAAATTCCGCAATATAAGTTCAGACCACTCAAGTTTTATGTTTTATTGGCAACAATAACCGCTTTAATTTCTTTTTTATTCTGACCGAGACGTCGAAAGAAATTGCTTTTCCAGCATAACTTGACCTTTTTTAAATATAAACGGTCGTCACGGTGTCAGTTTTATGCCAACGAAGAGATAAACCGAAAGCATAAAGACGTGATCGAGATCGTAACATTCTCGAAAAGAAAGGTAGATTTCATTTAACGACAAAAATATACAGTGCGATGCAATCACTTCTCTTAAGAAGAAGAACGTGGCGATGTGACTTTAACTCTTGAAGTGATAAGTCAGTCAATGCTGTACACAACGTAACTTTCTCGAAAAAGAAAGTAGATTTCGTTGGGGAACGGAATACATAGTGCGATCATTTTCCTTAGTGACTAACCTCATTTCTTCTTCTCTGAAAACATATTATGGAAGTGATAAATTTTCAATATTTTATCCTTATTGAGAACAAAACTCGAGGACTTCATTTTCATATCATCAATATGCTTCTTCTGTAATTAATGTGTTACATTCTTCATCTGAAGAAAGAGACGTCTTTCACGTTGCCGAAGAGCGATAAATAAACTGCATATAAGAAGACGATTGGTAGACTTGTTCATCATTTCTGGTTAACGACGTAAGCTTATTGATGATAAGATAATCCAATGGTATAGTATGCATGGATACGTTCTTTAGAAGATATTTTTTCAGAATTTCTGCCATTCTTTCAAGCAGGCTTTTGATCTTTGACAAAAAAATCTATCCAGAACTGTCATATAACAATGTGAAACGAACAACAAATTCTTTTGAATCTTTTAACGAACAGTTTAAAAATCGCTCACTACCTCTCGATAGCTTCGTTATGAGGTTTTTCATTCCTTACGAAACCTTATCACCAAATAGTGAAACGTTCAACAATTGTGCGATTTCTAAGGTGACCGTTAAAAGAATTTGTTATACAAATTTTCATTGAACAAGATTCAACTTCAATTGTACAACTTAAAGTTAGAAACAGACACAATCGTCCTTGACAATCTTTCAAAAAGGAATTTCTTATTTCTATTTTCGTTCGGTTTCTGGAAGATCAGTAGAAAATATTATCAAGAGTATATCAAACACATATAAAACCTAGGTTACCTAAATTACACAAGGAAGATGTAACTATGAGACCAATAGTAAGTTATATCCAAGCACCAACCTACAAACTATGAAAGTATTTAAATATATCATCCCTAATCTGATCCAATTCAAACCTCAATGTGCTGTTAAAAATTCATTGGAATCAATAGAAAAAATCAAAAACATTAATACTGAGAGAAGTTACAAATTAGTCTCCTTTGATGTAACAAGCCCCTTAACTTGGGTCCCTACCAAGACGTGAAAACTGTTCTTCAGGAACATATCAAACAAAACAACATACTTAAATAACAGCAATTATTTAATATTTGTCTTGACCAGAATTATTTTCATTACAATAACAGCATTTATAAACAAGAAGAAGGTTTACCTGCGTTCACCTCTCTCCCCATTACTTGCCGAAATATTCATGGATAACTTCGAGACATTCATTTAAAATTCATCTGACAAACCAATTAAAACTACAATGTTTTGGTTTAGATACGTAGATGTTTTTAGATGTTTATATTTGAATTGACTTCCGGTTGGAACTGAGTCATATTGACTTCTTCTACTGCCGATGTTTCGTTCTCCATCGCAGAAGAACTTCCTCAGGGCTGCTGATGGCGGTGTTGCTTCTCGTTTATTTATTTTTAAATTTCATCAATTCCAGCAACTCAAAAATCCAATTCACACTAGAAAAAGATAACATAGAGGCTTCCATCACAAAAGTCAACATTTCTCTTAACTTCAGTATCTACAGAAAACCAGTCATCATGAGACAGTTATTTCGTCTAATTTAAAGTACAAAACACGCAGCATTCTATTGAATGATTTTTAGATTACTACTAGTAGACAAAATAACACATTTAAAAAAATTCTTGGCTTTAAAAGAAATATTGCTCCACATTACGCAGAATGACCCATGATCCATACATTTATAAATTACAATTTTCAGAATGTGAGAAAGCTTATGTAGGCCAAAGAGAGACTTCAAGAAATGTTACGCAGAACACGTGAGGGCATTTTGATAACAAAATGGTAATCCTTCATTCGGTAACCATCTATTAAAGGCAGATTATCATAGTTCAATTAATGATTTAGAAATTTTAGTTCTCTCAAACAAGAGTCAAAAAATGAATGCGTTAGAGGCTTTGCATATTCAAAAAGAGATACCCAGCTAATCTACTTAATGATGAATTAGTCCTTACCAGTCCCTCTTACTTGGAGTTAATATAATTAAAGCAATATTAAAAAATAATAATAATAATAATAACAAACATATCGAAATTTTGTAGATTTGGGAAACCTTATGGTCTCGGGAGAATCTTCCCTGGAAAAAAATTTCACCTCTGGAAGCATCATATACTCAGTTTCACCGCAGGAAGGATCGTATACACTCAAGTTATTAAAGGAAATAACTCTCTACGTTTGTGTGTTTCTTGAGATTTAATAGAATTTGTTCTGTTTATCTTACCAATAAAAAAGATTTTTTATTAGCATGGTGAATTTACAAAAAAAAATAATGTATAAAAGGTTTGGTCTTGGATAAACCTAGGCGTTTTGCAAAACAATTTGTTTCTCCACTCAATTTCCATAGAATTTTTGAAATATGTTCTTTTCATTTTCTCCAATAAATTGACAGATTTGATGGATTCAGATAATAAAACTCCCAGTATTCGTCTGACGAAACGAGTTCATATTCTTATGCAAACTAATCTATCATCTCGCTGATACAAATGAAACGCTCGCAATCGATAATTTTCCATAATCCCTTACACATCGTTAGATAACGGGAAACATATCCTTTCACGTACGTCCTTTAAGCCTTATCAGTATTTACCTGCTGTAATCTTCAAAAGGCCAGCAGGTGTTTTATTAGGAATCCATATTATGTTTTACATCACGAGCTCAGATAAGAATAGGCATCGGTGGAGGCATTAAGGTGTATCTAGAGTAAATATTTTGCAGCCATATGGCGAGATCGCACCGTTATCTTACCCCCCTGCCGATCGGGCCCTTTTCGACGCCTCTGCGTGCCATTAGTGACTCACGAGATTCCGCCTAATGTGTGGGTCAATATTACGATTGCGAATACATATATAATTCTGCTAAGGATTGAAGGATAAATAATAATTTTTTGTGCCTCTTATCTATTAGAGGTTTACTGAAACTTGGTATCGTGGTTCGGTTAAACTTCGAAAAACAATTTTTCCGCCTTGCGTCCGATAATTCGGGGAGCGGTCGGCCGCCTTCATTGTGCAAACAGAGCGGCCCGCGGCAGTTATTAGTTCCAATAACAAGGGCTGCCAACTTACACTTTACGTGAAGTTGTTCCGGACTCCTAATCACTCCTATTCATACGCCCGACGACAAAACTACCCACCGAACGAACGGCCCCAGGTCTGGTCAGACGTTCTTAAGTTATCTATCAGCAATTAAGACGCCCATTTGAATTTAGCGGGACGGCATTACCGTAAATTGACTTCACCGAGTACAGAATTGGACTTGCGATGAGGGCCGGAAGTGAGAAGATAAGAATAATCGTTTAACCTTATGCTTAATTACAAAGCTTTCTGGGTTAAAGTCGTTTGCTCGAAAAATATGTAACGATAATAGCTCAGCATAAACTCAAAAAGTCACTCCCATACAATATATTCTGAAAATTTACAAAATTAAACTAAGATGAAACAATTAAACTTAAGAGCAATTAAGAACTTGTTAGAATTAAACTCGAAAAGATATAAAACCGTCATAACCCTACAATGTAAATCATATAATTGCCATCAGAGTTGGGTCCACTTAAGATAAGACTTCGAAATACTATAATCTTAGGCTCACATAATACTGGCACTAGACCATTCAAGTTCTTATCTTAATCTTCCCTCCCAAAGTTCTCTGCGAGGGTCAATTCTAGGTCGGTGATTCTCAATTACGTTCACATCTTAGGTGTTATCTTCCATCGCAAAACCGATGAAAATTTTGTCCTGTTTGCGAGACGAAAAATAATTCCGGCCGATTGATATCCGAAGGCAGGACGATCCGCAGGATTTGCGGAGCGAAAGCAATTAAATCGGTGTGGCGTGTCAAGTCCGGGACTAAATACGCAATAAGTACGGACGAGCGCCGGTCTGAGTGACGTCCGTCCGACGCTGAACTCGTACCTAATGTATGCAACGGGTATTGCCTATGCTGAATCACGTCGACGTCTAACTAACTAAATGCAAGCGAGATGTGTTTACGCTCAGGAATAGCCCGTAAATTCGTCAATCTGGCCTCATTTGCAGGAAACATCCTAACATCTACCAGCTGATGATCTTTTGCTTTGGGGAATACCAATTTCTTCCTTAATAAAGACTTGCCACTTTTGCAAAATGTATTCAAAAGCTTTTGTACGATGTGATGTATTCAAAAGCTTCTGCTTCTGAAAATTATCTAAGCAATTAATGACGACCATCTTTAAGGAATGAAAAAAAATTCTTCTTTAATAAAGCCAAATAGTTTCTTTTTTTTATAGAAAACTTGACATTCTTTCGAAAAGCCTTCGTTCTATTAGTACATTGTCAGTGGGTTATTGATTGGTAGATGTTGCGTTAACTGGTCGCAATTTATACAAAAATGAACAGATTCACCAGAAAAAAAATTATTTCAGTAAAATTGCTTTTGACAATCAATAATTCTTTTTTTTACAAAAGGTAATAAGATTTTACATTTTACAATTTCTCAACATTCTCCCACCTTGAGTGATTATAATAACTACTCAACATCTTTTCAAAAATGAGAAACCTTTGTGGAATTCTACTTTGTTGTCCATTCCTAGTAACGACAGGTGGTTTTTCTTTAGAAGTAACCTCAGTGAACTTTGATTTCAAAATTCTGTCTTCGCAAGTCATTTCTAATAGATATAAACGTTGGACCGGGCGCACTAATTTTCCATGTGAAGTTTTCACCTTTACCACTCGAACTTGGCCATTTTCATCCGGAAAAATTTCAGTGACAAGCGCAAGGGGCCAATTAATTCGTTTCGTTTGTTCATTTCCCAGAAGAACTACATCTCCTTTACTTTACGCTATGGCTTATTAACAGCTCGTTGTATGAGATGTCCTAAATATTCTTTTCTGAATCGTCGCAAATCTTCTCTTATTTTATTTCTATACTGGAGACGTACATTTTCTTCGATATCTCTCAAAAAATGTTTAGGAGTCAGAGGGACCAAAGTAGTTTCTCCTTCAAATATGTACATAAGTTAGTGGTCTGGAATTGATTACATCTTTGCAATCACAGAATACAGTGTACAACTCTTCATAATTCAAAGAAGTCCTTCTTAAAATACGTCGTAAAAGCTCTTTCAACAATCTCACCATTCTCTCCCACCAACCTCCCCACCAAGGAACTACTGGAGGATTAAATTTCCATTCTATACGATAAATCATAGAGTATTGTATTATTTTTTTCAAGGGCGCTATTCGAGACTTTGTCGATATCAATCGAACATTCACATCCCCATT
Organism: Dorcus parallelipipedus; assembly: GCA_958336345.1. Classification (NCBI taxonomy): domain Eukaryota; kingdom Metazoa; phylum Arthropoda; class Insecta; order Coleoptera; family Lucanidae; genus Dorcus; species Dorcus parallelipipedus. The sequence goes on along the minus strand of OY284479.1, from coordinate 30,654,818 downwards.
AACACTTTCAGCTCTTAAGGCTATATCTGTTAGTATTACTAGAACTGTAACCTAACCATCTGGAAATTTTTACATTTTTTAAAATAGGTAAATGCATCATACCATTTCAAGAATTTCCTTTTAATATCTTCTGTTACTTCAGAATCCCAATCATTTTTAGTCGACCAAGCTTTCTGTAAAAGTAATTTTGGGCACAGCAGAATTGGGCTTGTAAAACCAATTAGATCAAAAATTTTATGAACTACAGATAAGATGATTTAATTTTTAAATGATTCTACAGGTGTCTCAGAAAAACTATTCCTAACTTTCAGAAGTAATAGAGGTCATATAATTAAGCAACTTTTATTAATAAAGTTGTAACCGGAAATGTTTCCGCGTCAAGTTAGAACGAAATAAAGAAAATGAGGAAATAATATCGATGTAAGAAGTATCTTATCTTTTTACTTCTGATAGCTACATAATTTTAATTAATCTCAATTTATTGAGAAAACTTGAAAAATTATAAAAGTTATGACGACGTATGATTGAACGATGAATTCTTCGAAATATCTGGGGATGATTACGAATGCCATCGTCTTCAGATATTTCGAAGAATTCGTTGTTCAATCGTACAACATTATAACTTATGCATCCAAAATGGTGGCCTTAATTTTGAACATTTCTTCTAATTTTTCAAGTTTTCTTATTAAATTGAAATAAATTATAATTGTACAGCTACCTGAAATAAATAGAAAAATTATCTTTTACGTCGAGATTATTTCTGGTTCTCATTTTCTTTACTTCGTTTTAACTTGACGTAGAAACATTTCCGGACACTTTATCAATAAAAGTTTCTTAATTACGTGCCCTCTACTACTTCTGAAAGTTAGGAACAGTTTTTCTGAGACAGCCTGTATATTTACCGATAACGTGTCTGTCCCAAAATAATCCTAATACTTTGGAAATATCACCTTTGTTTTCTTCTAAGTTGTTTCCCATCCTCGAAGTTCAAATACTCCGTCTTTCATAATATCCGTCGATAAAATAATAAAAACTCATTCATTTTTTCTTCAGTATCCAATCCAAACTTGTAGAAACATTATCAACATAAAAGCTTTTCCGAAGAGTTTCTACCATTTCAGTATTAATATTTCTTTGCTGTAACACCTTCTGCAAGTGGAAATCTGTTACTGCTGCAACAATAAATGGACTGCATTTGACGCCAAACACTACTCTGGCTGGCATGCCTAAAAAATACTGTAGTCATACATATCTTTAATATTTTTATACCATAAGAACCCTAAGAAATTTCTGTCATACAAAAATGAACAGATTTACCAGAAAAAAAAACTTTATTTCAGTAAAATTGCTTTTGACAATTAATAAATCTTTTCTTTTACAAAAGGTAATAAGATTTTACATTTTGCAATTTCTCAACAGTAGAAGAATGATGTTACAAACGCAAAAAATGCTAACAAATATGTAAAGTCGAGAAGGCCTGTAACACAAATTGGAGAGGATAAGGAAGATGGCAATTTATAAATTGCAGGGAAAAAAAACAAAATTTTATTAGTTTAGTTTTTCGATCTGGTTCAGCAAAAGTCTTATAAACTAGATATTCGTAAATAGGGTTAACGGGAAAACAAGGACATGCCCTATTTTTGTACTCAAAATTAAAACCGTCCGAATTTCTAAAATGTCCAAATATCAAATAATTTAAACATTACATTAGTAAGACCAAATTTTAATTATTTCAAAAATTCCCATGAAAAGTCTCCCTTTGTGATCAAAGCTAATGGTAATCCTATTCATAAAGGAATTTACAATTGAGCGAATTCCCAAGCATGATATTGTTGCAATTTATTGAGAACAAAATATTTTTCTATCTATAATTTATCACACGATAAAGGAATGTGAAGAGGGTATACCCTGCGTTAATTTGCTCAAAAGTAGTTGATCACAAAAGTTGAGTTACGTGAGGAAAACACACCAGACAATGATAAGTTCAAATGTAAATCCAAATTTGAGGAGAAAGTTTCAGTGTGATGGGCCTTTTATGTCGCAGCCGTTACATTGGACATGTTCGAGAAGCATACTTACTACACAATTTTATATTCAAAGATGATTCTCTGAAACTGTTTAGTTTTTAAATACACACCTTGTCGCTGACGTTGTAATGTTTTGGCCTATTGTAGCTTCATGCCATTATGAAAAGTAACTAGAGACTAGTATAACGCAAACAAAATAGACTTTGTCCCTAAATTAGACAATCCTCCCAACGTATCTCGGCCAATATAGGAGTTTTGGTCAGAAAAGTGTACGAAAGGGATAGGAAACTACAATTGAAGACCAATTACAACGTCGCATTTTTCAAAAATTTCGAGAAATCGATCCTGTTGCTGTCAAGAGGATGATGGGTCAAATCGAAAGAAAAGTGGGGACCATTGAAGATAATGACCCACTGTCAATTATTTAAATATTAAGTATTTGTTGTTAATTGTTGTGGCGTTTATTTTAGGAAGTAAAGGAATTTTGAAAAAGTTATCAGCATTAAGATTGCAAATGCTAATGTGTTGCTTCGCGATGGTTTTGAGAAGCCAATTGCCTAGTTACATGCATGACAATTAAGTTTCTTCTATTATTTCAATCTTGTTATTGTGCAAGTCGCTTTCTGCTTCATTATCGTCATCGTCGTTGCTGTACTGCACAGCTTATAAGATTTGAAGGTTACTTCTTGTACAAATGTTATTATCCAAATTTTTTGCCTCTAACTTTATCGTCAAAAATAAAGTACCATCTGAAATGAGTAAAAATACTGATACTTTTGACTAGCTACTTGCAGATTGGTCACATTTTACCAAATGTATATTAAGGCAACAAAACGTCATAGGTATGTTAATATACCTATCTTAAAGAGTATTTTATTTTTCCTGTTTTCCCACGAGCAAGAACATCTCTGTATTCAATTATCATGAAAAATACAATCGACGTTTGCCCCCAAATTCAAATTCATTCTTTGTTTTCTTTAAGTCAAAGCAGTGCTTCCTCCATCATCGTCTTCACATCTTCATTTCCTTACTCTTTTTTAATTTGTTTTCTGCGCATTTTCGATTTCATTCTTCCTCATTCTTACCAGTAGTTATTCTCAGTCTTCTCTAACCAATCGTATTTGCTGGTTATTTCTTCTATTTGTTTTGAAACAGCTTACATGTCCTTATGTACACTGGAAGTACTTTTGCTTGCAACAATGGTGTTGATTGGTTTAGGTTCTGCACTTATCTTTCTAGCTTGATGATTTTATCTCCTTACTTGGTGAGTACAGAGTTATTTTTGGACAATCGGAAGATGCTAGCGATTTTGAAAGATCATTTGTAGGATTAAATGCTCTGATATGTATAGGTCTGGCTTAAAAAGTTCGTTAATGCCATTATGGTAGTTGCCTGCACCCATGAAAACCTCACGGTTTTCACGCTTCCATTTCTTTCTGTCCTCAAGCTTTCACTGTTAACCGTACAACACACTGTCCTTGCTTGCCAATTCGTCTTTTTCTGGTTCAGACTGGAAAACCGTTTCAAATATTTTTGTCATCGTTTCTTTGGATCAGTGTAATTTGTCATTTACAATCTATTGAATATTTTTTTTGTGATTGTTGTTTACCATCTATCAAATTAAAAACACAGTACTGGATAAAAAAATATAAAGATATAAATAAAATAGGTTGTGAAACTGTACGATAGGAACTATTAATCAATCAAATTAATATAAATGTTTAAAATGGTGAAGGTTACGATCGAAAACGAAAGCAGAAAAAACTGCAAAAACTTGACATAGATGAATGCGAAGGGACAAAAAAGACAAGGAAAAATTGGATGTAGAAATTAGCGGGTCTGCGAGTAAAGGAGGAAAAAGAAACGCGTTATTGACTTTTAAATATTCTGATTCCTTTTTACAAAATCATTGGAGGAATCTTCTTAATCTGAATTCAGTAAATCCTGGATGATTAACCAAAAGAAGAATAAATGAATTCACTGCATGAACCTATAAATTTCTAGAATGCACTCAACTTGTCTACATGTATACTACGGTTTGCTGCTGATCGTAAATCAGCGAGCTTTTATGATCGTTACGCATTTAAACGTGTCAATTATGGTATTTCACTTGACAATTACTTGTTCTTTAACTGGAAAGACGAAATTATACTGCTATATATATAGACCGTTTTACACTGTCCTATTTCTTGTACAAGATTTGGTTCAATTTCTCAAACAGTTTAATTTGTACAATTATACCAAAATTAATTAAATCAAAAATTGCGTGAAAAAATAGAACATGTTTTATGTCCAAACCCAAAAGTTTCTCGTTCTAAAAATTTATTGTAGAAATTGAATCAAATCTCGTACAAGAAAGAGGGTAATCTAAAACGGTCTTAGAAATGTTGCAAGCCATTAAAAATAAGCAAGTTTATAGCAACTTCCAATGTAACCGGAAGTGATTGGAAGTCAATCTTATTTTATTTTACTGAAAAGATCCCTCTGCTCCGCAAATTTTCTCTCTAAACTTCTTCCTTGAAAGCTTTTGATGAACGGCTTACATGATGAACCCTATATATTCGTATACCAATTCTGTGTAAAGAAAATTATAAATATACAGAAAAAAAACCAGAAAAAGCAGGTATATTTGATAACAACACCATTTACCAGCTAGGTAGAGTAAGTACGATTATTATTTTTTTTCTTATTTTGACGAATATTTAATACAACAATAATTTTAGTGATTGAGCTATTATTTGTATCACATCTTTTGTAATGAGAAATCGAAATCGTCTACTTGCTGGTGCTTTTATCCATTTTTACGAATAATAACTGTTCTTTGAAAAGACAACAAAATGTTATATAAGCAGTCATTGAAAATTTCTAGTAAATATATCAGTTCCCCAATAAAAATTTTAAAAAAGGAAAAACTGACACGAGAGTGAATACGGTTCTCCGGCTATCGCCGAAAAAAAAAATGCATTAATTAAACGCAGCGTGAAACAAGAACTTGCCGGAAAATATTCAATGCGCGAAATTATAGAATTTCCATTAAAAGCGCAAACTAATAGCGGGAGCAATAAATCAACGCGGCAGCAACTCCGCTTTCAGTCAAGCCCGGGCAGGTATCGCGTGACACGGACGATCGGAGCTTTCGAAAGCTCATAGAGCGCCGTTGCCACCTATTAACTACTAGCAGAAACTACAACATTCTCCTATGCACGAGCTTCGCCGAGTCAAAACAAATGAAGGCTGTGAAACTCATATAACCAGTAGCGCCCAGGCATCGCCGACGGAACTATTGCGAACTACGCTTACAGCTTTAAATATGGACAACGTTTTAAAACTGAAATATTTAATATTGAATAGTATGAAAATCAAGTAAAAGAAAAATTTCATATTTGTGATTAGGAAAATTGAATTTTTTTCTAAACACGTACCACATATTCATTTTCATATTGGAGGTCTTCCGAAATACTTGAAGAAACGTTGAAAAATAAAAATACATTTCTTTATAAAAAAAAATTTGAAGAATCATCTTTTAGTTTAGTTTATGTCAAATTTTTGTGTGCAATACGTTTAGGATGACTGGCGCGATATAGCCCAGAAAAATCAAACCCCAGTAACAGTTCTTAATCATGTCGGGGGTTATTACCCCCGAGGCAAATCAAAACAGAATGTTTAAGTTTAATCTATTATAATTCGAGCGAGTATTTTAGGGTTCCAATTTTTATTTATTATCTGAAAATGCAGGAATAAGTTTACGCAATTTATATGATCAGAAAGACACAAAGCATTTTTCTATTTGAAGCTTATTAAAAGTAAAACAGTAAAATAATTATAAATAAAGGAATAATAAATAGTTCGAGAAGCTTTATAACCATAATAATTGTTGATATCTTGACTGGTAAATTTAATAAAGATGAATTGCTTGGGGACGCGCAGTCAATTTAGAGTGGTAGAGAAACAAACTCCTTTTAATTAAAGTCAAGCTTTCGGAAATGTCTATTTCTTTCATCAGGACAAAATTGTTGAAGTTTTAAAATGGAAGACGTGGTCTCTGACAGAGAAAAGATTCATACATATATAGGAGTACATTTTGTTTAAAATTAATGTATAAGGGACGTATTACAGTTGTATAATGTCAAAGCATATTAAAATAAATTTATGAATTCATCTTTAAAAATATAACAAATTTAAAATTTTAATGAAATCACGTATTAAGAGTCACCTGTGAGTAATAATAACTTGGCTCTCATTACCCCAGATGGCATCAATATTTTAAGTATGAAAATTAGAAAACAAGCGTAGATAAACGAGAAACCAATTATTAGAAACATAAAATATATTAACAATCTAGTAATATGAAATCAAAACATTGTCCAAAAATAGTAATCTGACTACTTATTTTTTCGATTAAAAATTACGACAAATAACAACACAAGACTTAATTTCAAACAAGTGCTCAATGTTATTAGTACGCATTGTTTTTTGCGATAAATGGATATTCCATGCGTCCTGGGCGGCAAGGGATACTGCTTCACAAAATTTCAATTTTTTTCGTTTGTTAGTTATACCTAAACCAGGCTGGCTCTTATTGCTCGCACTCTCTGATTACACCTCTCTCCCCTACCTACTACAGTAAAAGCTCTCTTAGGTGAATACCCACCGTGACCAGCAAACTATCGACCTAATAAGAGGTATTACTACATGTGAATTACATAAATGGGAAATTAAAAATTGTCTGGCTAAGGTCCGGTTTTTCGATCATCAGTTTATTCCCATTGCTCTTAGAGGAATACACTGAAGATTAAAGTTAAGTTGTGATCGAGAAACCGGGCTTATATCCACCATGGAAGGTTTTACTATATATAAATGACATGAAGTTTCGCTTTTAAACGACAGATTTCGTAAAAATCTAATAGATCCTACTAAAATTCTACGAAGAACTTCTAATGACTACAATTTTTATTTTTTTTTTTTTCATTTTGGAATTTAATAAAGAAGTCGCTTACTGCCATGCCGCATTAAAAATCGCTTACTCATATTATTTGTCGAATATACATAAATTTTATTGGCGCATTTTTTTTTAAATCAAAATAAATATTTTTCCTGTTAAATGCGAATTTCTTGGCAATCACTGTATAATTTTTAATATTTTATAGAATTAAAAAATATGACAAAACTAAAGAGAGTTTACTCTACTAATAATATTCTACAAAATTTAGAATGAAATTATATTTAATTATTATTGTTATATTTAATTATTAAAGAACTAGAAACTCTGCTTAACACGTATCGACCTCGAAAAAGCGTCTGATAAATTACAATCTCCAAGTACTTATCCGAACATTGAGCTTTGACAAACAAACACTAAAAAAAGGGGCAGAATATGGAATTATAAAATCAAACTAGAAGTAGAAGTGACACAAAAAAAGCGAAAGGCAAAAAAAACTCCAGAATGAACCAAAATAGAACCTCAGAAAGTAAACTAGCAGTACATTAAAGAATTCGTAAAGAAACATTGTTTGTAATTAAGAAAAATATTTTTACATTGCTGTGATTATTAATTATACGTATAATTTTAATTCCTTTGGTAATACTATTTATAGCTTTTCGAATTTAATATACTTTCGTCTATAACTTAGTGTGTACTTTATTTATATGCCAGTCGTATAGATCTGAGTTAAAAAAATATACGACGAAGCGACATGACATGATAAAAGCCGCAAGCCCATTTTACGAAAGTTAGAAGAAGATAGCTATACAAAAGTTCTTTGACTTATCGATCGATTTGCATATAGCAAAACATGATTTGTAGTAATGATACGTGGACAGTTAGAACGTCATGACTAAGTTCAGAAAGTAGGTTGTGCTACCTCTCAAGCTTCTACATATGTATAACGAACAATTTAAAATTTAAATTAAAATTAAATTAATTAATTAATAAATTTAAAATTTGTGTATCAGACAAGTAACTAAGGCCTTCAGTACTTACTAAGCCCATCTTGATCTACGTTAAGAGATAAAATACAGTATTTGCTTTCCTCAACTCTTTTTAGAATTAAATCTTCGTAAGATCTCTTAATATTTTAAGCCCACTGTTGGTCCATCGAATTTCAGAATTATAGCTGCGCGCCTCTACAATGACAATCTGTGATTTTTATGTCAAAGTGAAAAACATTAGAAGAAATTAGTTATTTATATTAAGTATCTACATTACAATACAGCGCTACTTATGAATAATTTTTGATTGAAAGATAAAATTAAGATTTTAAAATCATCAGCTTGTATAGTGTGATTCATAACGTGGTATACTTTACTTATTGTTACTTTAATAAAAAGTGTTCTCCTTTTTCTTAATCAAAACTCTCAAATGTTTAAAAAATGCCTCGCGTACACATGGTTCTTTGAGGCATTTCATCCCAAATCATTGTCAAGTGTTGTTAAACATTGCGTATTCCCAACGTTATTAAGAATATAGCCCTACTCAAACAAATACAGGGTGTTGAGATCTAGGAAAGCCAATCTTTTCAGGAGATAAAATCGGGCAAGCGCCACTGTTGAGTACGCTTAGATTTATCCTGTTAAAAGCAGAACTTTTCTTTTCCATGCAACGTTGATTTGATTAAAGGTAAAGGAGAACAATTTGAATTAAAATCACAATAACTAAATCCTACCAAGTTGTACTAAATCACACAGTATTTCAAATACATTTCCAAAAGCGAGGAAATATAAAGTAGTAAGTAAGTAGTGAAGTAAAACCTCTAAATCTGGTTGTTTTGTCTACGTACTCTACAATACAGATAAACAGTTTAAATTATCTTATAATAGCACAGAATTATTCAATCCTTATTAGTTTAGGAGAAATATATTCAATTTTTTTTTGTGGCTAATAAACGATTATAACGCGTGCTCAATATTTTTTCTAACCAAGTGACCTATGGAAAGAAAATCGTATGTCTTTGACTAATTCATTTTTTCAAATGTCATTCTCGTTCAATTATTCATAATTGTCAATAAGTTTAATTCATTAACAGAAACCTTTGTTCATAAGTTCATGTATTGTTACATTGCGAACAATCCAGTAATCATAGCGAATGTTATTAACAATTTAAAAAGCACAATTCGCTTGTGTTTACAAGAGAACGGCGAACATTTTAAGCACATTTTTTAAGTAATTTATAGAGGGTAACCAACCAAACTTAAAATTCAAATTCAGCATCTCGAAATAAGGAAATATTCCTTGAAGATATGTCCATAAACGCTTCGTTAAAGAGTTACGTTAGTGGAGAAGAGTTTTACAGTTTTGGTAGAAATTTTCTGCAAGACTAGAAATATTTTCCTAGTCATCGTTTATCAATCACAAATTCTTTAAACGGACAGTGAAAATGCGCACTACCACTTTACGTTTCGCTATCGCTTGACAGCTTGTAGAAATGTGCGAATTAAAAATGTCATCGAATTCTGTTAATAAACGTATAGATTTTGCTAATTGCTTTAAACAGGATAGAGATCTGTCAATTTTTAACATTTATTAAAATAAAATATTTATTATATTATTAAAATTAATTTTTACACTTAAAAAAGATCTGTTTACTTTTTCTGTTTCCATTGACATCTTTGTTTATTGTGACGACCTTGTTTATATTTTTTCATTTCTGACGAAGCTGTCAAACGAGGGCGAAACGTTAAGTAATAGTGCGCATTTTCAGTGTCCGTTTAAAGAATTTGTGATACAATTTTCATCTGACAAGAACCAACTTTAATCACTGTTTATTGTTAAGAAGTGAAATCAACAACCCTCATATTAGTCTTTTTTTTTGGAATACTTCAACGGATACAAATCATTTAGTTATGTGTTTTGGAAAACTTAATCCTTTGGAATTTTTTCTGTCCTTCTTTTTTTTTATAAAATTGCAGTTTCTGAATAAAAAAGTAAAATATATTGAAATGTTTTACTTTCTGGTATATTTGTGTTTAGTGTGGCCTAGTTACAGTTTCAACACTTAACACACGATGGCCAATACGACCATCGATATAGAGCATTGATTAAACAAAAACGAATAATCTCTGGTTCATTCAATATAACGCAAAAACTTGTTTGAGGAATTTTTTTTTATAGATTTGAAAAATAGGTACTTCATAATGTTTCGAAGAATTTTGTCGAAATGTTTTCTAGTTTCAAATACCATTCGGTAGTGCACCTCAATTAAGTAAAAAATGAGTCGTAGTTATTTCTCAAAATAGTTTGAATCTGTTAAAATTAAAAAATTAATTTGTCTCCATTTAATGGATTTCTGTCTATTATAATATTGTCTAATGAGTGTCACCTTTATACATAAATAAATGCATTTATTTACTAGTAATATTATATAAAGATATAAGTACATGAGTAAGTTTAATTGTTAATAATTCAGTAATGTTATTCGGTACTTGATCGACTATTCGGTATTCGGTCAAATAAAGTAAGTAGCCGAATAGATTGAATTACGAATAATTACTTAATATTCGTTAATTAATATATATAATTTAGTGACCTTCATTATATTTGAATTAGGTTAACTATTGTACGTCAGAAATTGTTTGTGTTTGCTTTACCTGATGACATCATTATTTGTGCCTAGTTACCAAATCACATTTAAAAACATTTATCAACGTTTCGTTGTATTAGTTAAGAGTCTATCAAATGTCTTGAAAAGGCCAGTACATATTGTGCTTTAAAAATAGTGTAGGGCCAAGAACCGAAAGTTGAAGCACTTCATGAGGAACCGAGGAAACCAATTCGTCAAGTAGGTATGTGGTCATCAAAGCTAAGAATGAGATTTCGAAAGTACTTTAAAACTTAATAAATTTTGGATACATTTACGAGAGCTTGAAGCTATCAAACAACATAGAGGAGCTAAAAAAACTAAAAATAGTAAAGGAGACTGTGGTTTAAGGAATAATTGAAATTTATCTCCGCCCACAATAATTTTATATCCGTAGATACGTATTTCGGCAGCTAAGCTGCCATCTTCAGTACAATTTAAAATTCTTTTTTATAAAACTACATGAAATCTAACAGCTACCTACCTACCTACCTACCTGTAAGTATTAGTAGTATAGATAGTATGATCAGGTAGGTAAGTAAAAAAAAAATTTAATTGTACTGAAGATGGCAGCTTAGCTGCCGAAATACGTATCTACGGATATAAAATTATTGTGGGCGGAGATAAATTTCAATTAACATAGAGGAGAATAGATTTTATTCAATATTCCAAATTTCACCTGGAGACATGAATTCTAATAAATTTAATGGTGAATCGCGTAACAACAATCTTTCAACTAAACAATTTAGAGGAAAGGATAAAATCTATCTTATGTCAAAATATGTAAAAGATTAGATTTTTTAAATCTTTCGATTCGGTAGTTAAATTCTGGAAAATCCAAGCTGTAACATGTGTCATACTCTAGATTTAAAAATATAATAAGCATAGGTGGACCGTACAACATAAAAAACAAGACACTTCGGATGTATCACCTAAATAATTTAATCAGATATTGGCTCGTTCGATCGGGGCATTAGCAAAAAACCAGGTAATTTATTATGCAAATTTGGACGTAAAGGATAATCCAGAAAACATATTGACGTGAACGTCAATCAAGTTAAAAATCCGCCGGAGTGACTTGAAGAATAATGAAGAGCCTGTTTCGAATTTATTTATACCCGGACACATATCATTGGGCATTTTAAATGAGTCAATTGACACTTTTATTTCGCAGAAGAGTTATGTACGTATCGAGTGATTCTGAATCGATGGCCCGTGATATAAAACACGTTCTGAACGTGTTATTCCTTAATTTCATTAATTTTTTTTTTTTAATAACAGAGAGAAAGAGAAAATGAGACGAAATGCCACAAGGAATTAGCAGCAAAACTCGCAACACAAAGCTAAAAGCAAGCGAACGAAGCATGGCGAATATGGCTTCGACAAATAGATCGCAAGTTAGATTAAACGCAGAATTCTGCTCGATAAAGCTGCCTCACTCGTTACCCCCTAACATTACCGGCACCGTCCACCCGAATATCCCTATCCGAGCACCCTTAGGAGCGCTAATATTCCCCCGCATGGCTGCCAACATTTGCACAAAATGAGAACTCGAGATGAGTTCGATTAAAACAATGGACTCCCTCTCAAATAGTACACTTTACTTTAAATATGCTAGATTAGGATTTTCATTAAAAATTACTTACGTTCGTTTGTACCAATGTTTGGGGAAAATTACCGTTAAATCACTTGCGTGACCCTTTTAAATTTCTAAGGCATTTAAATATTGGACGACCTTTTTAGAAACGTAATCCAAATTGTCTAAAACACTTAAGTATATAAAGTAAAATGTACTCCATTTTTTCTATCAAAATTCTAAATTGTTTTAATAATCATATCTTCAACTTCTTTAGGTTAAAATTGCATATTTATTATGGTATTTTTAATATGATTTATTTCGTATACCAATTCTTTTTTTTATTTGGGGGGGGGGGACTATGCAACGTATTATGTTTTAATTCTGAATTAATATCGCAAAAGGTTCAATAATTGATGAATATCACTACTGGAATTTACCCATATTGGAAAATTTGGGTAAATTTCATTAATCAACTGATAGATACAGTATCCTCTTTGATAATGGATTTTTTTAATTTTTTTTTGTTAATCATAGATAACTGAAGATCCAAATCAATAACGATAACATTGTGATCACTATTCCATTTTTAACATCTCAACATATCACCATATTCAGCTTGCCTGATGATGGCTACATCTGGAATATTATAAAGCAATTAAAGATGCGTTGAACAGGTGCAGTACAGTGATCAACAAAAATAATGGAACGACGAGATTGCATCAAAATCATAGCGTCGCACGTCATCCAAGGGCAAATGGTACGTAATTGATTTTCCTGATTTACTGTTCGAAGAATATTCTAGTGCTTAAAACAGAAGAATTTCTAATAATCTTTTTTGTTTTAAAATTTTTGACAATTGCAAACCATAACGTTCTTGCTCGAAAAAATCTTTGTATTTGTACTAGGAACAAAGCGAATCGTTGTACAATTAGAAAGAAGTTCAAGGTTGTTGTATTGTCCTCGTGTTTGCCATGCATTTGTGACTATTAAAAACAGCTCGCTATTAAAACCTAAAAAGGATCGAGTTTGCTTACAAAACGGAACAATTAATAAAAATTCCGTGTTTGCCCAAGGGAAAGGCACACAAACGCGCGCCTATTCTTCTGCCTTTTCATCGAGGCATACACATTAACGAATATTTACAAAATATAAAATGTCGCTAATGAATCTCCAACCCTTCTTCTTAACTCTCTCGGCGGGGTGGATCGCGGCGACTGCTGTTGCGGCGGACCAGCAGCAGCAGGCAGGGGCGATAGGCAATTGTCCCGCTCATTAATCACGGCGATCCGCGGCACTCTTGGATGTCAAATGCAGTCCGGTTGAAGAGCTGCTTTGAGAGTTTCATCTAGCTAATTGCCACGAAACGACGTTTTTAATTAATGAACGCGTATTACGATATTTTCGGACGTTTTAGCTCGGAAGCTTTTTTTGGTTATGGTGGCGGTGGTGGTCAATGCACCATCACACATAGGTACCAGCATATAAAGTTCTGCATTAAATTTACTCCTATAGAGAATTTAGAATTTCAACATAATTCTAATCTCGATCAGGATAAGAAGATATTCCTTTTAAAACAATGACTTTAATGTCTTAGAAATGCTGCTGCCTTGGTTCACAATAACCAATGATTTTGATCATGTATGTCAACAAAATACTGACAAAATAAATACCTATACAAAAGAATGGAATTAGAGATTGATAGTGGGTGCTTGCACACCCTATTATTTGCAGATGACCAGGTTACAATAGTCAATGACGAATGCGACATCGAATACATGATGAGATAACTCAGCACGACATACGTTAAATATAATCGGGTCGTGAATATTAAAGGGTGGAAAGAGCTAATTGTTGGTGGATGGAGAAGCTAAGTAAAAAATGAGATCAATTTTTTATTACACCATATATATAGGTACAGTAGCGGACAATAAAATCCCGGCAGGAATTTGACAAGCGGTTCGTATTTAGACAAATTTCGTAAATCAGGCTTTCATTGAGGTTATATTTCTGTCAAAATTTATATTAAACGTCAGAATTACTAGTGACATTTTGTATAATATGTGTTAAACGTCAAAAATGTTAGAGTGAGGTTTACATTGTACAAATGAAATGCCCGGATTTTATTGTCCGCTACTGTACTATCGCGGCCTTAAAATTTCGCACGCTTCAATTTTTCACTGTGAATATGACTTTCTTTAACGGCTTGTCAAGAATAATCATATTAAACGTCAGATTTCAAATGTGATGCTAAAGTGTGGCATCACGATGCCAAATCACGCGCTTTCTGAAGGAGAGAAGGGTTTTGCAATCGCAAAATTAGTTGCTCGCTACTTTTATTCTGTTATTTCAGTTCTAATACTTTATTACCTTGCTGTTCTTAAAATATAACCAAACAAATTGAACACCAAATGACTTTTGGTTAAATCTCTTCAGTGTCAAAATTGAGGAAAAAAAAACTTGTTCTACAAAACTATAGTTTAGAGAAATTCTGGCTACACGATTAAAAAAATCGTGCGAAATCATAAGGCCCCAATAGTACATGTGCAATAGAAGACACAGAAAGACTTTATAGCAAGACTAATATCAAGAAGAATATGGAAAAGGATTTATATCACAATAATATTAAGCACATGGTCATACGAAACCTAGAAAACCAGAGAAGAGGCGAACTAAGACGCTACGAAAACTACAAAAAGAAAAATATATTCTCTGAAGTGATATTTAAAATTTTTTATCAACTCTTGCCATGAGATCTGGATGGCATGTCTTAGCTTAAGTGAAAAGTCCGTAATTGCACTCCTTTTTGCTGTTTTACAGTAAAGTTACGACATGCCGTCCAAATTCCATGGCAATGGAAATTGATAAAAAATTTAAAAAATCACGCGTTATAATATACTCAACGTGAAATAAAAAAGGAAAAATGGGAATCGCATAGTAGATGAATTTCCACGGAATAAACAAATCACGGAAGAGATTATCGAGAAAACTTGAAAGAGAATCGGACCCTCCAAATGAATTTTCTATGAAGATAGTGAAAGATTGCAAAAAAAGGAACGTATACTCAAAAAGGAAATGTAAAAGTATAAACGTATTCCTATTAGAGGTAGAACGGTAGAAAGAAAGACTTTAGAAACGAGCTTTTTATGATGATGCTGGAAAAACTCCAAAAAATAACACATGCCAATTGATATTAAACAAAAATGAATGGGGTTTACCCAGTTATTCAAATCAGCACGAGAAAGATGACTAAGTTACGAGCAAGCATCAGACCAAAAAAGAAGTGAAAAAACAAAGATAATGAGTATGAGAAAGTCAGATGGAGAAACATCAAAACAATTTAAAAATGTCAAGAACAAGAGGAGATAAAAAAAAATATAGAATATCAATAGGAAAATTTGAAGGAAAGGACTATACAGTAATGCATTCCAACCTTAGGATCCAGTATGAGTTCAAATAGAAAATATACCTCTCTTACTATCTTTAATTTTTCAATAAAGCGATCCTTACATCTAATTTCAGTGTTGCCACTTCAAGGATTTTGTACATTGAAATGATCTGGCAACGATATCACTTTTCCCCATAAGGCCTGCACCGCATGTAGTACTTTAACATTTAAAGCACTTGCACGATTTTTTTAAAATTTCTAAAGTCCCGTCTTTTAAATTTAAGCTGAAGCTTAAACACATAGCAATGGTTATTTCAACAATTATTGTTAAGAGTTTGAGCTTTGGCTTAAAGTTAAGCTGGAATTGTACAAATGGAACTTAATCTGTCTGTAAACTCACTTTCTACTAAAATGAACATTAAATTAAAAGACAGATTAATGTAACTTTGATGAGGAAATGTGTCTTTCATATTAAATGAAAGCGGTTTTTAGTATAAAATACTTGTTTTGGCAACTCTTGTATTCCTGTGATTGAGCTAGACATAATCATTTAGCTAACCCGGAAAAGATGCCTAAATAATAAACAATACTTTTCGTATAATTTCATTTACTGACCATTGCTAATAAGGCGATAGCAAAAACAGATTCTGATAGAGAGAAAGTAAAAAGAAAATATTCTAGGGAATTACAAAATATCTTGGTGCTCCATTTTATTCCACACTCTTTAACAACTTGCCCAGTTTTTCCTTAGCATCATTTAAAATTTGATTTACCCTCAACTTACAAATCAGATAAAAGAAGTTAGGACACGGGCCAAATATTTTAGAAGCACAAAAAACAAATTAACCCTGAATCCCAATCCCCATTCACTTGTTTATTCTGATTTTATATTTTTCCAAATTATGTAAATTCAAAGATTAATTGAACTGAAACCTGTGTATGAAATGAAATGAATCGTCAAAAAATAATTAAACCATATTTTTTCAAAATTTTGTTGCAATGTTAGGTCAAAAAGTGATCGCGATTAAAACGTTTCCTTCTCTTTTCGCAAAATGTTTATTAATTTTCTATTCTAGTAATAAATTAATTAATCTCTTTTTTGAATGTATAGTGGTAAATGCAAATGGAAACAAAAAGAATATATTTGTTTGCAGAAACATATTATAAATATAATATAATAAAAGCAACAACAAGAACTGGTCGAATAAGAACTGGGAAAAAAGGACTACGTTTATAAGTCAAAAGTGAAGACATTTTCAAAAAATATGGACAGTGTCAAAATAGTTAAATAAACATAGCAAATGAAGAACGATAGAGGAATGAAAAGAAGATGAAACATAAATATATAAAGGGAAGAAATAAGTTTTAGAAACAAGATAGGAAAGGGTTATACATATAACTAGATATAAATTTATATTTGTTCAACAAAAAGTCAAATGTTACTTGACTTTACGTTACGGTACGGTACATTACGATATGGTACATTACGGTTACATTTGCATTACATTACCTATTTAAAAATTTGTAATAAGTAGTTTCAAATGTTCGATTTGGACAGCCTTTACTTTGTGGTATTCCATAATAATAAATTAAAATGCACAGTTTTTTACTTTGTTTCACCACTCATTTGAGTTTGAAAATGACAATTAATATGTTGAAACTGCAGTAACTGTGTTATAATAAATAAGTGGTGAAACAAAGTAAACAACTGTGCATTTTAATTTATTTGTAATAAGTTTTATTGAATTGATAATATTCTTATCAGAACTTTCATTGCCAATAAACAATTTTTCACTTCTTCTTTCTTATGTGTTATAAGTTATAAACAACAAAGATTTTAATCTCTAACGAATAATAAATAAGTGAACAGTAGTAAATAAATAATATGTAATAAATTATTATTGCCAAAGATAAGTAAGTGGAAACAAGCGCCAAATTCAACCGATGCAAAAATTATTATACGCATACTATTACTTTCTTATTTAAATTTATCTTGCAAGTAACTTTTCTAACATGTTTTTATCATTTTATCATTTTATCAAAATATTCAACATTAACTATCCAACTTTTCCTTTAAAAAAATTACTTTGTTTCATTACAAATTTCTCTTTTTTTTTAATTGTCATTTTTTCTGTTCAGCTATTCTTTGTACTTTCTTTTATTTTTTAAATAATGTGTTTTCTCCTTTTATCATTTAAAGAAATTATATTTTTTTTGTGGAGAGAAATCACATTATCTTTAACTAATTCTTTAGCAATACATTTTCTGTATTGTTATTGCTGGAGACCACGTCTCTCCTTTATTTTGTTATTTATTTATTTTTAACGAATTTAGAGTGCTTCTAAAAAGAGATTTGTATGAGTCTGTATTGTGTTCAACTGTATAACAAAAATCTTTCCATTAATTATAAAATAATCGTTCTGATTTGATTCTTCTCAAAGTTCGTCTTTGTCGCAACTATTTTGGCCATGATTTTATCTTTCACGCCTGAAATAGCTCTGCGTTAATCATAAAAATGCATGTTTTCTGAACTTCAACCACAAGAGTTTCCTCCTTAGAGCAACTCTTTGTGCTTATCTAACTTGCCTATATTCTCTGGTTTTCACAGTGGTCAATGTTATCTCTTTTCGTTCTTTAGAGACTTTCAGTTTTCTCATCCCATTCCCTCGGTGATGTCCTTAGCATTCTACGATTTCGGATTTACTCGTTTCTATTTATTTGTTTCTATGAAGACCATAAAAAACGAAAACACCTTGCACGGTATCTTGCCTTACAGTTATCATAAAATCATCAGTTTTGAATACATATCTCATTTTGTTGCATACAGCCAAGAATTTTCTACTTCTTATGGTCACTGGTCATAAACGAAGTGGAGTTTTGACATCGATTTCGCTACAATTTTATTTCATTAAGATCAAGGTGACACCAGTGGCTGCTATCCATCTCTCTATCCATGAGTTATTTTGTTGGAGTTAAAGGAAAACCAAAAACAATAAAACCATTCAAATGTCGACCTTATCTCCATTATGTGTTATCTCTAAGCAAATTCCTCAACGTTTTCTTTTAACTATCCCCAATAGTACTTGCTCTTTCAAAAAATATTATAGGATCATTTGCATATCGAATAAATAAACTTTCACAGTGAAAAAAAAAGGTGCGTTCAACGTGTGAAACAACACAGCTCATTAACAAATTAAACAGTGCGAACGCTTTTAAATTCCGTAAAAGAGCAAATACATGTGTGTTCGGAGATCGGGGTGAATTTTTCAGAAGTTTGAGCGTACGTGCAGGTCACATCGACCTCCGACCCCGCACACAGGTCCGCTAGCAGCCGTCTTGATCCCACGGTCATCACTTGCACGAGGGTGAGTCTTCACGCTGGACCAAGTGACCAAACCTGTTCGCGCCGCGATCGTTACACTTAAGGGTTGACCGTTCTCACGAGGAAGAAGCCGACTTATTCAAATAGAGCGGCGTTTAAATTAAGGGATGTTTGATATTCAAATGGGAGGTGAAATTGTCTTGAGTTTGGACAACGCATCCTTTCCTATGTAACGGTGAATCTAGAGATTAATTTTTTTTCACATATATGGTTTCAACTCAATTTATTTTATTTCGTTGTAATAATGTTGGTAATGATTTATTGTTTATTAGTTAAAAATTAAGTTGCGAAGTAAATTAGATATGTTGCTACCCCCTACCTTGCTCCTCGTTTAAAAAATTTTTAAAGAGCACTAATAAGTGCTCAGCAATAATTTTTCTTTTAGTTAACGAGAAACTGAAAAAAATTACAACATAAATTTATTTCCATGGACATCAACAGCTGAGATAAAATATGATTTCTAGTTTTTGAAAAAAAATATACAATGTTACTTCTACCCTTACACAATTCTTCTCCAGTCGTTTGATTACAAGGTATTTTCTTCAATATCGACCTTTCATATGTGTATCTATACATACGTTCTTGCATATTTAAAAAAAAAAAAAATAGAAGTTGTTCAAGAAGAATTATTTTCCGCAGAAAACCCTCGCAGGTGTCGGAGGTATTGTAGTTTGACCACAAACAAGCATGCAAGTGAGGCGGCCCATTTGAGAATCTTCACCCCATGAACCGGCACGAGCCCGAACGCCGACAACAGGTCCAGAAAAAAGGGTTGTGCACAGGAATTGACCTTTCGACTTGCATGCACACAACTCCGGTAACAGGTTGGCGGCGCTTAAAAGGTCCCGTACCAGGATTTAAACCCTCGTTTAAATGTTACGCTCGTACGGCACGCTCGAGACCGGCAAGTGCATAATTTTTTCATGGTGCACCGCCTTCGACGGTGTAGGGTTTAATAATTTTATTTAAAACTTTAAGCGTAGCGCTTTTTAGCTCCGACATGAAAATTCCTAAAATCTGGACTCGCTATCAAGCAGAGAGCATAAACGATGATAATAAATTGCCCCTAATTTTAAACTTAAAAAAAAACTAAAGTTTAATTAATACGTGGTTAATATAAGCAATTGCATTTTTAAAACATATTTTTGTAATACATTAATATTTTTTATTTCTTAATTAAGTGCATCAGTTCGTCCAAAAGTTTTCCGAAAACATTGTTTTTGGTACCTCCAAAGAAAAAGCTCCACGTCTTCCAATTCATCTACATTTAAGTACTTACAGATACTTACTTAAGATACTATTTAAGTATCTTACAGAAAGTGCATTTGAGGTGGGGGCATCGTCCTGTTGCAGTCAAATGTTATTATAAGGAAAGTATGGGTCTTCATCATTTGGGAATATTTGGGCAAGAGCAGGTGTTTAGCTGAAACGAAGAAAATCTGGTTACATTTCACCATTTAGTGGACCATCAAATAAATACGGACTTAAAATATACCCTTTCACAAAACCTGCCCAAATATTCCATTTTGAATTTTATGTAAGGCGAACCACCTTGCATCCAACGAGGATTTGTAGATTTATTGAAAAGGTGATGCCTACTTCGTTTGTGGATTCTTTGTATTTTATTTTTGATAGTTGTCAGAGATATTAGGTTTGTTCGTTGGTTCTGCATTTTCTGCATTTTTAACTCCTTCACTCTATTTTTCTCACTCCTACTTACATCATATTATATATATATCTCACTCTTTCAGGAGCGGTTGGTGCAAAAAGTGTAAAAAAGTGATGAACAAACGAACAGGTCTATTGCTGAACGTTGAGAAAAAAAGACTTTTATTTTGTGATAAAAACAATGTAGGTAATTCAACTTGAAAAAACAGGCGATGACGTCTACCATTATTAGAAAGAAAGAACAATTAAAAAATTAGCATTTCCATACACCATTCTTATTTTGAAAAATATTTATTTTCAACATTTGGTATTGATATTACAGAACGCAGAGGAAAAAGGACTTTAATTTTCCGGTAAAAATCTCTTGATAAATATGCCGAGAACACAAGCAGTTGCGTTCGAAAATTATACGTCGGATGCACCTGGAGCGTATGATCTCATCTTTCCCAATCAGGATTTTTAAGCTATTTTGTATCTCACTCATCCGTTTAAAAAATTTTTATGTTTATAGTATTTTCATGACAACAGGCGATCTTTTACATCCCACGTTTAAGTAGGATGTGAAAAGATTGCCTGTGGTCATGGAAATACATAATATAAACACAAGATTTTTTTAAACGGATGAGCGAGATACAAAATAGATTAAGAGTCGTTAGTGAGAAAGATGAGATCGTACGCTCCAGATACATCCGATGTATAATTTCCGAACGCAGCAAGCAATGCGAAATTATTCTTATTATTATTTCAGTTTTGAGATGAGGCGAATGCATTATTTTCAATAATTTTTCTCTCAACGTTTCTCCCATAAAACATCATAACATTTTTGTGATAGGATAGAGAGTTCAATGAGCTATCAGGATCCAGAAAAAAATGGGGGTTGCTATTATTCGAAAACAAATCATTGTCAACAATTGATTTTTACTTTAAAACATATTGTATACTTTTTAATAACCAAAATGTACCTGCCCGAGTGGTTTTTCAAAATGTCAAAAATAAATAAATTACAAATTTTATTCCATATTTTTGAGGTCAAACAATAAAATGGGAAAAAATCCAGTTAAACTGGTTCGGTTGCTTTTTGAGGATGAAAAAGGATAGATATGTGAAAAGAGAAATTGAAACAGGAACTAAGAACACAAAGAATGGATAGAATAAAATAAATTAGGAAGAGGAAGGATGATCATGAAGGTAAGGAAAAAGTTGTCTAAAGATAATCACATATGAACGAAACAAATCCAATTAAGGAACCAACCAAAATTCAATGTTTCGAAAGCTCATTAGAATACAAATAAATAAAGAAAAGGACATTGAGTACTTATTAAATTCTTTATTTATTCTGTCTTGAAATTCATATTTTAATTTTTCATTTCATCAAAGAAACAAATTAGAATGCCGAGATGAGCTGGTTATGCCCACAGGCTTTGTGATAAACGGCACGTTAAACTAGTGTGGCAAAAGATACCAGAAGGAAAAGGACTAGGAAGAAGTTTTTGTTTGCAGGATAACGTAAAACTAGACTTGACAAAAACAAACTCTTATGGAAGACTGCAAGACAAAATCTACTGAATGTGAAAAAGGAGGAGAAGTCTTTCTAAAGTTCATTTTCTGCCAAAATTATCCTCCTTTTTTTGTATATTTTAGGGTATTTTTCTTAGGAATCCATTATATTACGGACCGAATAAATAAAATCATCTAAACTTTAAGCGCCACTTAGGCCCGGTTTTTCAATCGTATGTTAACTTTAACCTTCAGTTTACTCCCATAAGAACACAATTGTCGCTATGGAAATAAACCGCAAGTTACAGTTTAACTTGATATTGAAAAACCGGGCCTTAGAATATAACTTACACAGTCTTATGTAAAATGAAATGTCACATTATAAATATCTGTTAAATTTTGTCTCAAGTGAAGAGATCAGTCGAAACGAAAGTGTGATTGAGGCAAAGAATAAGTAAATGATATTATTTTTTTTATCTTTGTAAACTGTTGCCTTTCGTCGATGATTATCGTTGAGTGTATGAGGAAAACCCAGTTAAGATGAAATGTCATATAGGTCCCTCTCGGTAATTTTTTCCCGGTGACATTTGCAGTGAAAGAAGCTAAACGAATCAGGGTTTGAAATTCAATCCGCTATCATCTAATCACACACAGTAAACACACCGTATATAATTATACGGGCAGGGTAGATCTGGCGCGGCGCAAGGGCCGGGCCGGGGGTGGGTGGAAGGGGGTGATGAATGTGTGTGTTTAGCTTCGTTAGCTGGCGACAGACTTTAATTATCTCTCCAAGGATTTCTACAACATTAGCCTGTATTTTGCGATAGAACTCCACCGTCGCTGCTGCTTCATTACGTTTTATATCATGCAAAGTTTAGTTGCGCTTCGAGTTTATTTATGCCCTATTTCGTCGTTATTTTGTATTTTGGCGTTCGTTATAGCCCGCGCCGCTGTTGTTATTATGTTCAGTTTTACAACTTTAGTTTAGTTCGTTAGATTACTTGTCTTGTTTGCTTCGTTTTTGGTGGCTCGGACGAGGGGCAAAAAAGTCTTGGATTCACGGCGATTAATCGCTCTGACAAATTTTGATCCGATTAGCCAAGGCAAACGTAAATTAATTTAACCTGGTGATAAACTCCGCTTGTTGGCAACCGTAAACATCATGGACTACATTACGGATTTTAATGAGTCAGGTTGACGGAATTAGATGTCTACGTGTAATGCAACACCGACACATGTGTTCACGTTCGAAGGCAAATTTTGCCCCATCCTGATTGTAATTTACTCCTAATTCGAAGTCAAAATTTATGCCCTTTCATGTTCGTTAATAACAACAAGAAACTCGTTATTTGACATAGCACCAAATGAATCCTTTTCAAAAATTTAAAAACTCATTATTTTACATAGCATGAAATGTATACTCGAAATTCATTATCAAAGATTGATACTCCTAATCAAATTTAACAATAATTTTTAGTAATATTTTAGAGCACGTCTATATTAAGGCTGTTTAACATTATAACATTTTTTGGTACAAACTGAGAGAGATAAGCTACCACATTGAATTCTGATTGGTTGAATTGGCACTTCTCACTCACTTTGTATCAAATTTTAGCATAGTGTAAAACGGCCATTAGAAGACGTTCATAAAATTTAGCTTTTGACATCATATTTAACGTAATGCGTTACACGCAACGCGACAGGTTTATTTATAGCTTTCTGATAATTTATTTTATATTATGAAAATCACGAAATATGTAAAACAACAAAAATATATATTCATGAAATATTATGTAATTATCACGGCATTTTAACAATATGCAAAATTTTGGATTACTTATTATTAGTTAAAAACGACACAAAAATAACGCGTGACCGCAATGTATAATTTTAAATTACTTCATCAGGAAATACCGTTAAATTAAAAATTTTATTGTTTTATTTATACACTGTTTTTATAAAAGAGTTGAAAGATACAAAATCGTAGGTTACACAAGCTCTGGTGGTTGAAAAAAAAAGAGAGTAACGAAAGCAGTAAATTGATTGGAAAATAGTAACGAGAAGACGATCTTAGTAATACGTGCTATGAATTTTTGAAGTTGTATTCAATATACAAATAAAATCAAATTCTATAATTGCTACTGTTTGTGTTTAATTATGACTGCTTACGCCAAATTCCTCTCCAACGTGAGGAGAGGGAAAGTGTTCGATGGCGACATAAATATTAAACAAAACAGAAAACCTTTAGAAATCCAACGTAAACTCCTCTAATAAAACCTAAAAGGAATAATAATTGGATTATTTCGCGTTACAGACGCCACCCCTTTTCAATCAGCACGATCCGTCGCAAAAACGACTTAAACAAGCGCGTTTGTTAGTTTTAATTTTTCCGATATCGGGGAAAACAAGCCGCGTTCGGTGAAAGTGGTTTTTTGCTTACAAAACAAGTAAGCGTCGATTTTTGTTTTTGTTTTTCCAGCGGCTCTCCTCCAGCACTGCCGCGATACGCTCGGAGATAAGCTCGATTTGCGATCGCCTCCCGTTATTTGTGACCCAATGACATTGATTTGTTTCGATTTGTCGATTCAATTCGAATCTGCGCCACATTTTGCGTGAACTTCTTTTTTTCAACTCCAAACATCTCTTGTTCATTCATTTTAAATGGCAAAAAAATTGAAACTTAAACGCAGTGACAACACCATAAATAAATCTAGAAATATCTTCAAATTTTTAATTGATTAATTGAAATTACATAGATCTTACAAATTATGATAATTACCTTACACGTAAAAGGTGTAAAACAGATGTGTATAGTTATTTTCAACAGTAATCTTCGCATACCATATAGAGTAATAAGAAAACGAAAAAAGGTTTACATAAGGAAAGGAAGTATACATAAGAAAAATGTATTACAGTACTCTCAAGCATTATAATTTGAATAAAAACCAATCCATGTAGTTGGTAAGAAAAGTGAAGAAATATATTCCAAAAACTGCAGTAGACTATGGTCGGCTCGCATAGCCATCCTCAAGAAAGAATTAGAGTCTTCACTAAGGGGTCAATCTGCCTACTCTTCAGAGTCATCTACGAAGCTAATTCTTTCTTGAGATGGCTATAAAATCAGTTAACTCAAAACTCAAACACGGTTTATATCAGAAACTTAGTATCTGATATTTGGACTGAAGAGCTAAGTCCTTAAGAAACCACCTAGTGTCATTCACACGAAGGTGGAACCTAGAAGGTTTAGGCCCTCTGCGTCGTCGTGCAAATGAAGACGGGGGAGGTAAAGTACCTTGGAGTAATTTTTGACTCCAAACTTACTTGAAACCAACGCATAGACAAAATAGTCAGGCGATTGGTGACTATTCTTGCAGTGGCCAGACGAGCCTATGACAGAACATAGAGCCTAAAACTATGTATGGTATATTGTTTGTACACCAGAATGGTCAGACTCATAACTTGTGCTGAACTTTTTCAGAGACTGAATAAGCGAGGCACACAAGGTCCTTGCAAAAAGGGAGCTACGGAACTTTTGCTTTTGAGCTTTGCTTTATAGCAGATCACAACAAGGTTACTAATCGAGCACTTGACTATTAAGGACCATCTGTGAAGGATCGGTAGGTAAACGCAATGGTGACCTAAACAGCAGACTCTGCAATGGTGAACCATAGATATAGCAATGTACATTTTGTGCAGACGTGATGCTCTGGCAAATCGCATATTCGGACATGTTATGATGACTCCCGAAGGCTTCAGTGCGCAACTAGTGGAAGACCTGTACCGGCTGGTACAGGAGACCTACCTTGCTGAATGGTAGTGTTAACTGAGCCAAGGCGAGCACAATAAGATGGCTCCTGGTAATAGGAGAAAAAATAATTCAGTTTCAATTGTGGAAGGGCACGGTCGATTTTACTATTCTTGACTAATTGATGTTAAATTTAAATCACACGTATGAAGATGAAAAACTAACCTAAACAAATGGAGAAACTTATTGCCCCGTTTCATCCGAAGTGCGGTTGCTTGAAACTCCCGATTATCCGAAATGACGTTTATGTCGTCTCGGTTCATGAAAAAGCGGCTCGAAATTTGTGCCGAGCACTCGTCTCATGACACCAACTCAGTCGTAGTATTTTTACTATACTCACTTTTACCACTTTATGCAACCTCCATTTTAACCGAAATTTCGATTATCCTAAACAGATCCGGACCCCGGTGCTTTGGTTAATCGAGAGTCCACTATAGCTATAAATTAGAGATCAGCTATTTCCCTGAAAGACTTACGAGACAGTATGGAACTTTCCTGACATATTAAATCATCTCATGAGTCATTGACTCAACATTACCTGTCTAAATATTATTATTAAAAACAGTTTACTTAATGTGAAAATAATATTTAAAACAGCTTACTATAATTAGTAGGATCGCAATTTGTAAAAAAATATAGTGTTGCATTTTAAAATAATGAAAACGACTTCCGATAAAATCGCAAGAATAAGTAATTTCTATGTATTTCACTGAGAGAAGATATTTAATCAAGTCTATATTTTTAACTATTAGGAGTAATTATTTTTTTTAATCAGCAAATATTTTCTTAATCATCTCGAAGTAACCAAGACAAGAAAGATGTTGATTAGTAAATAAGGGCAAGTTGTGCAATGCCAGTTTAAATTTAAGCTTTGTCTTAAAGTTAAGTTGGAATTGTACAAATAGGCCTTAATCATACATGAAGTAATGTCATTGAGGTACCTATGTGTAGCAGTTTTTAGTAACAAATCACTTCAGGAAAGTTTTCAAAACATTTGAAAGTTATTATATAAAGCAATATAAACATGAACGCAGAAACCATAAACAAGACAGAAAATCTACATATGTACAGGGTGTTTCAGGATTAAACGTTAGTTAAATACGTTAGTGAATACCAATTATAGCCTCAATTTTTTTAAGAGGGGTAACGCCTTAACGAAGCGTTTCCAGACAAACCTCAATAGAATATATGTTTCTTATTTGGAGATTCTGGATTCCAATTTTAAAATTAGTCGGTTGAATCTAAACAACCTGTAGAATCTATTTTAAAAAATTTAGATCTTAGATCTTTAGATAAAAAAAAATGCTTCCAGCTCAGAAACGAAAGTACTGAGACAAAACACGAATTTTACATTTAGAAGTAGAGAATGGAATGAAGAAATACCACAAAATATAATCATAAATATCTTATTACATGGATAAGCTTGTTGAAGGTGGTAAATATGAAACAACTAGCTATCGAAAATAGTGCAATATAATGGAAGCTGGAATGTGAAAAATGTCAAGAGTGGAAAAATGTAAGTTAAACAACAAAAAACACCAACTTCTTACAATGAATAGTGGTTACTTGCTGCCAGAAATGTATGAATTCCTTTACTACAACCAAACGGTAAGTAAGTTGGGATCTCTAAAAGTAGGGTACCACAAACTGTCCTGTAAGTATCGAGTCTTCAACAAAATCCTACCGCGAGTCAGCCTTGGAAACAAAAGTACGTATCGTAGAATGAACTGTGCAGGTGATGTGATTGTCGCTAGAGTTGTCAAAATATCAAATTTAGGTTTTGCGAAGGGACTGAATTCAGATAATTTATTTTAGTATATTCTTTGAAGAACAAGGATATTATTTTCACTTTCTTTTTGCATTGGCCATTTCCACCAACGAATATATGTCTTCCGACAACTTAAATTAACAAGTAAAAACTAGCTCTTGTCCACATACTAACATTTTGAGGTTAATCAAATTGTGTCCCTTTTTGACATACCTATAAAAAATTGATTATGCAAGTTACCACATACGATTTTTTCCAAAGCTAAATTTCTTTCTTGAAGACGGGTTATGAACCCAAACGAATTTGTTGGTGACTATAAAATCTTCATGAGGGAACCTTTAATTGTTTCAATTGCAAGCAAATTTGAGATGAGTATTGGTAGTCTCCAAAATTTGAAGGTCCGGTAGTACTTATCTAATTTTCACCACAGTCTCGTGCTTATTTCCTTCACTGATAGGTGAAACATTTCATTAAGGGCCGGTCTTTCCATCTTCCTGTTAAAGTTATCCGGCCAATAACTTGATTTTTATGAATGGTTGATTGAGTTTTATGAATTGTTTCCATGGTAGTTATTCGTCAGTTAGTTTATCAAGGGGTGGAGAGACCGATCCTTAAAATAACAAAAATGTTAACTATGACCCAAATGCGGACCAAATTTTTCTGGCGAACAATTTTAACGACGGTACTGTGCAAAGGTAATTCTATAATTTCCAAATTTGTAATTTTCATTAATGATGGGAGCGCACGAGGCGGGCAATTTCGAAAACTAGCGGCGCGTTAATAATGAAAAATAATGGTGCATCAGTCGCCGGCGTGTTTATCATTAAATTTGATGGAAGGCCGGCGTGCTAAGCGTCCGGCCGGGAGTTGGGAGGCAAATATTTGGTCTTTTTGTCGCCCCCGGCATTAATCTCTGTCTTTGAAGATGTATCGTGTTCGCGTGCTCTCCGCAAATGTGCTCTGGCTCGTGTTTTACAAAATGCACACCGACACAAGTAGATGGATAGTTCTCGGTTTCAGACTTCGCTGAAATTCCGGATAAAAATGATATCGTGGTGAACAGAAACGATTATCCAGAGTTCATAAGCATAAGTGCCCAATTTTAGTATATTTACATATTGGAGATGACAAAGTATATTCTTCTATTACATCCAACAAATATTACATATGTATAAATAAATTCCAAGATTAGAAGAGGAAAACAAGGAAGATAACGCCTTTTTTCGTCCATTATTTGTAAAATCTTTTAGAAAAACGTATAGGAACTTTCGCATACGTCAAAGACTGAGAAATTTTTGGAAAATTTCTTCTCGTAGAACTGGTTTCTCTTTATTTGCTTTGCCACACACCGGATTCACGTCATTCCGGAATTAATCAACCGGAGCGGGTTCTAAACAAAACGTACGTATATTAACACGATCGTATCGATTGCGGGGCATGAAATCGCAATAAAAACGAAAAGGCAATAACGCCACCGAACGACAATAACAGATGATCGAACTGTCAACGCTATATAATGATGTGATAATGAGCCCAGGGTTAATCTGCACCAATGATCGGCTTGTTATAATGTTATGTGCAGGCCAAAGCCCGGTTCGCGTCCAGTCCTGTGGCTTCGGCAAACCAACAGGTACGCGTAAGCCGCGTTCTCCATCGAGTCAGCCCTGGAAAAAAAAGGCGCGTAATTTAAAACGTGAACTGATGCATGTGTGTGAGGTTTTCCAACCTGTTTTTGAGAGGTACGTTTAAACTTACGATAGCTATTTTCAGTAGTTTACACTAGTATCCATTAGTTGATTATATGAAATTAGGTCAAACTAACAACTGTTTCGTTAGATTTGTTTAGGAATTATCTTGTGATAATTACGTAATTTCGATGATGACCAGGGTGGGTACACTAACTTATATACTTCTAGTATTACGTACACCAAAAGCTAAAGGCAACATAACTTTACTTAATTTTTGGCAAATATATTTACAGATACTGTTAAGTTTTATTACGCAACATTATTTACCATCCTAAAGTCATTATTAAAAAAGAAACTCTCGCAGTTATTTCTGCATAGTATTAAATTTTAAAGTGCAATTATTTTGGCTTAATTACTTAATTAATTAATTAAAATAAACAAGAAAAAAATATCAGAAAATAACTGCCTATTGAACATGATCTGGATTTCATGAAATGTATTTGCCTTAAATTCAACGTGAAGATTGCACGTTTCAGGCCAAGTGGTTAATACCTGCAACTTATATATAAAACATCGAGCACGTGGAACAAATTGAATATTAAATTAGTAAGCTTCGAAAGACCATGGCTTGTTTGTTATTAGTATCTGCTAGCTTTCCTGAAGCAATCTAGTTCGCACAAAAGCTCAACTTTTCAGTTAATCAATTTATTTAGTGCCAAAAGAACAAGAAAAGAACAAGAAAATCCTTAAAGCATTACATTCTTTCGACGTTTCGTTTTGTTTTCTATACTTAACAGATCTTACTTTTTCCTTAGCATCTTTTAAAGAAACTTATCTGGAACCTGGAAATTTTCTTCAAAAAATTAAGATTCCTTGTATTTTGTACATTGCCTTGAACAAGTTAAAAGTTAATATGAAAGAAAACTTCAAAATGAATTCGTGTGGCTTTTAAAGTTCTTTATTTTCACCCTTTAATGCTGTTATTAAAAACATCAACTGCCTGACTCAACTTGAATATAAAATTCCATCGTCGACCGTTTCGCCCCGACAAAGACGCAAAATTAAAAGATTCTCTCGACGCCCCGCTAACCCTTCATACGCGGGTCAACAAATTCTGAAATTTAACTCGTCATAAGGGAAACATCCCCTTTCTTATGAAGGGGGAAAGCCGCTCTCTTTCCTCATCGGACCGAGGGAGTGACGAAGACGGGTAAAAAGACCTCCAAGTCCCCTACGAACTTTGCGCGCCCGAATTCTGCGCTCGCAATTAAAACTTCGTGGATTCCGTTGATGTACTTCACGAATATAAAGGAAAATTAAATGCATAAATAATGTACACGCCGTCGTCGTCGTCGTAAGAACAGGGGGGTAGTGATGATAACGGCCCGCAGGGTTTCAGGGGCGAAAGGGGTCGGAGGGCTAGCAAACACGCAGCATCACGAAATTGGATATCGGTCGACGGACATAATTATTTATTTACAAATAAACTCGGCTGTATTACGTAAATAATAATTACGATTTAATTTATTCATGTATATTGTCTTTTGATGTAGCGTATCGATATTGGAAATTGATAGGAATCCGTTTGACACAATGCCGTATTTAATTCCGGCGAAATGAGAAAAAAAGCGTGCTTTCGGACTACGTTCGCACACAAACGCGAAATTCATTACGCCAGGAACGCATGTTAATGTTATTTTGAACAGTTTAGTGACCTCAAAACTTCTTGAATCCTTAAAGAAAAATCTTTTTTCTTCCAATTCCTTTTGTGAAAACTCGCAAATTGTTATAGTTTTACAATTAACTGTAAACTAGAATAAAACAATCAATTTATAATAAATGTTCAAAGAGCCTTACGTTGGCATTTATACACATTTGTGTACGTCTATTCCAATTCTCATAAACAGAATTCAGAATTGCAAATCTGGTTTGTAGCGTTTGCCATGCGTTCGCGGAGTTGATACTCTGTGTTTATTTCAACTTCGTACACTATTTCTTTCAAATGGCCCCAAAGATAAAAATCCAGGGGGGTTAAGTCCGGTGATCTAGGAGGCCATCGCACTAAGGCCATTCCAGCGACTAGGATAAATTCGATTTAAATAATCGTGTACATTTCCACTGTAATGAGGAGGTGACCCATCATGTAAAAACCAAAATTTAATTGCATCTTTCTAAGATCACGTCCTCCACAACGTCCGGTAATAAATGAAGAAGATCATTTCTTAGGAAACTAAGGTAATCTCTTCCATTCATTCTTCGCGGCAATTCAAAAGGACCATTAACCTTTCATCCAAGATCCCAGCCTACAAATTTATGGAAAATCGTGATTGAAACCGATCTGACGAATCGCATGGGGATTTCCATAGCAATTCATTTATACCAACTCGTGTAAATAATGACTCATGACAAGCCAAAATGTTTCCAGAAAATATATTATTACGCTGCTGTTATTAAAATTTGTATCTCAAGAACTCCCTCCATTGTAAACGGGGTGCTTCAAGACAATTAAAGAGCGTTGAAATTTTTTGAAAAACTCATAAAAAACTTAAGGTTCTATGATGGTTATAAACAGATTGCAATTCGTAACACCTCATACCCTTAATACTTTACAATCGATTTTATGAATTTCAAATAATTTACCCAAGTTTCCCTGTGTAGTAGGGATGTGTATCTGAATGTCAATTAACGTACCACGAACTTGACCTTGAATCTTTCGAATAAAATCAAAAATCATTCGATCGTTAATTTAGTTTATGTTCCTAATACCAAGAAACAAAATATTTTGAGTTACCAAAACTCGTTCTTGTCTTGGATTGGTAATTAGAGATTAAGATATTTATTTGCGATGTCATCAGAAAATGTCTTTTTCAGATTTGATAATTTTATGGTGAATAACAATTAAAATGACCAATAGAGGCGCGCTTTCATAAAGCGACTACCTGTGTACATCGGGCATTTTATCTCAAGTCTGCATATTGATTGCATGTTGATTAATTTTTGTACAGTGTGGAAAAAAAGTGTGGAACAAATTCTATAAAAAATAAAACTTTTAAGTTTTAACAGAAATCCTAAAACAGGCCAATTTTTCTTTTAAATTATACACTTTTCTATACAGGGTGATACATGCAAAAGTTATGTCATCGACATTTTTTTAAAATATTTTTTGTTGATATTTTAGTAGGTCATGTATCTGTCAAAATTGCTGTGTAAAATTGTTTATTTTTTGCATACAATGAACATCTCGGGTGCTTGAGTGCTGCATAATCAATCGCCGAAGCAAGAACCGACAATTATTTCAGTATTATTTCTTTGTTAACGGTGAATGAGAAAAAAGCGTTATGATTCATAAGTCTGTTTATGCAACACCAGACAATGACGCAACGGTCTTCTCCTGTGAATAATACTGTAAGAAAATTTATATGAAATTCAAAAAATTAACTTTTCATTTTTAACAGAAATATTGGAAGTTAAATGTAGAAAAATGTGTAATACTTAATTCAAAATAATGTTGTTAAATCAAAATTATAATAATTGCTCAAAATGAAGAAATAAAATATTAAATGCTTTTTTGTATTTCAATATAAATTTTCTCAAAAATTTTTTATGCGAGAAAAATTTTTACACGGCAATTTTGACAAATACATGACCTACTAAAATGTCAACAAAAAATATGGGGTTCTCATTTTTAAAAAAATATCGATATCATAACTTTTGCATGTAAGTATCGCTCTGTATATTTAAGTTCAATATCAGAAGTGTATAACTTAAAACAAAAATTGACGTGCTCTTGGATTTTTGTTAAAAAACTCAATAGTTTATTTTTCATCGAATTTGTTCCTTACCTTTTTCCACCCTGTATACATGACGCCTTAAGTCAGCACACGAAAATATCGAAAGAAAGATAGATAAAAATTCAAATTTAGAACTTTTTTACTCAATGAATACCTTCATTAACTAACTGAGGGAGAGTCTGAATAAATTTATGCGGCTTATCCCAACTCTGTACGTGCATGTATCCGTTGGAATAATAATTTATACTGGGTGTATCATAACAAACGGTAAATATTCACATCACCCGGTTCCCTAAGTTACCTGATTACATATTTACACATTTATAACATCCTCCCAAACTACATAATGCAAGTTTCAATAAAATGCAAATTATAAGTAAACCAAGAAAAAAGAAGTAATCCATTGCATGTTTTATATAGTGTTGACACTATCGGGTAATATTTAACACACCTTACTAAGTAAGGTGTGATAAGTTAAATTAACATCAATTTTTAACTTCATACCCAATTGTATGTTGTAATACTCCTGTATGGAGGGTCGTTTAAGGCTCCACTTGAAATCATCGAAGGAAAAGTAGAAATTTAATATTTTCCATCCTTTGTGACACGAAGAGCATCTACAAGTAACAGACACTTTCATCATTAAGTAAGTCTCCTTACCATCTGAACAAATATGTGCAGCATATCCAAACTCTGTAGTATTTATGTGCAACCGATAGATATCCATCAAGAGACATATAAAACGCTGAAACGATTTGTAGTAAACGATGTTTATAATGATCATGAATCATCAACCATCATGTTGGCATCTGATATATTTTTATTAACGATACCTACAAATTTCGCTGTTCTTGTGTAGTTTGTTTGTTAACTGATCCTGCACTTTATTAACGTTTTACAGTAAGTATACTTGTAAGAATCTTTATTAAACTATTTTCTTATTTTATTGCTTAAGTAAGCAAAATATCGATTGCTGGAAGATAATTTTCAATGATTCTCTGAACACAATTCTCTCGGTTTCTCTCGAAATCATTTTTATTTGAGCACAATTTCTTGCTAACAAATTTTTGCTGTAACTGAATAAATATAAATAAATATAGAACCGTATTTTTTTTTTTTTCATTTTGAACAACTTTTCTTCCCGTACACTTGATTCTATGAACTTGCATTTCGGTGTCAAGGTCGCATTTTGACACTTAATCGCAATCATAGGAGTATCATTGCTTTCGGGTACAATTGTTGATCAATTATATTTCGAAAATTAATAGACGTAACTGTACATAACTACCAGCCACATTGCATTTACAGTAATTGATATTGCTTGACTTAACAGTTTACGTTTATTGCCATATTTTGTGGTGGTGTAAACAGGATTTTATTTGGTTTTATTGTTGTTAGTGGAAATTTAATATTTTCTTTAACGTTTCTGAAATTTTTGAACAAGCAAACGCATTTATAAAAAAACTAATTTTTTTTTCGAAAAGTGAAAAACAAAAAAGTTTTTCCTATAGTGAACCCGATCTCTGCACACGTTGTATATTGAAGTTTTCTAGTAAAAATGATGTCTTCAAGAAATTCTAATATGGGACATCCTATACAGTGACTAATAAAGTATTTACATATTCGATTTTAATCATGATTTGTTAAGGTCAAATTGTAATGTCCTACAACTAACTCATTCAAGGCGTTCCATGTTAATTTAAACTATTATTTTAAATATTTTCCGATAGATTCATTCGTGTAAGTATTTTTGAATGCAAAACGAATTCAATATTGTTCCTTGTATATTCATTCACGAAATCGTTATATCATCAAAACAAACTTCTGCCTAATATACATTTGAATGCAGCATTTGAAACAGAAACCCTTCGCAAAGCGCTGGCAAAATAACCCTTCCGAAATTTCACATAATCAAAATTTAAAATGCGATTGACGATTTGCATACGAGAGAAGAGACCCACGATATCAACCTGCTCGAGATTCACACGGTAACCACCCTTAAAATTAAAATGCAAACACTTCCCCGTCCAGTCTCTTAGTTAATATGCACTGACCATCGAGCATCTTAAAAGGAATCTCGAGCGAGACAGAGCTAGGATTGCGTCCGTTCCAGCTGCGTGTAAGAGAGAAACGCTTGCAAAACAGAAGACGAACCGGTTAGATAAGGCCTAAACTTTTTGATATCGAGTCAGTATCAAATTATTTTCTACGAAGAGTGGCTTAGTACTGGAAAATTGATAATAATTGTTCGCATAGTATTAATTGTAAATTAATAGCGCAAAATTTTGCTTTCGCGCCGTCAACTTGGATTTAAAATATTTTGACGAATGCACGTTAAAACCAACTGCAAATATAAACACAAATCATACATCAATGTTATTTGGGATTACGAGTGCACGTCAAAAAGACGCGCATACATTTCGATAAACCTTAAACAGAGGTGTCCCGCGTGTGCTTTATATTTGTGTTTTAAGTGGTGCGGCCTGGAAACGACGAAATAAAATTTTAATTAAGTTCAGTGGGTGAATCGGTTCGCGATTGCGAACGCGAAACAACAAATCGCAGGTAAGCCCTTTCTCGTTTTTGTTGCACTTGTTACGGTAGCGGCACGTCCAATCGATATTTAGTTTGTTTGTTTGTTTGTTTCACTTGATAATTAGTTGTTGTTAATTATTTTTTTTCTGTACTGACCCGGCTTTGCCATGTCAATTTCAATTTTTTTTATTGATAATAATGGCACGCCAAAAAAGAATACGTTCTGCGGCTATTCAACACTGGATCTGTTTGATTCGATTATCACCAAACCGAATTCGATTTACAGCTTGATCTGTTTGATGTCAATGAACCTAAAATTTGTCTCAAAATTGTATAAGATTATTAACCTATCAAGATTCGATTTGATAAACATAATAAATCTATCATAACTTTGACTCTTTGAAAACCTATAATCTCATCGACATGAAAGTTATTACTCGATCTAAGGTAATTGAATGGGCGCTTTGGATTGCCTTCTCTGATGTAATAGACTTTCTATTCAATAGAGGTCGATTCAATTTAAACTCAACTAACCTCCAGCTATATCAGAACACCATGTCTACATACTTTCGTATGTATGTTTCGATCGACATACAACCTGGACTGATGATAAAAGTCGCAATTTTAAAGACTAAGGAAAATGAAACTTTTCTACCCTCAATCGTTGATGAACCCAAAACGACCTGAAAGAAAGGTCTCATCTTACCACCTTTTTTAAACAAAATTTTGTTCGTTATCAGACGAAAAAATGACTGCGATTAACTATGAAAACGGCGAGTGGAGAATGAATTCTGATATTATATCCAGAGTCTTTGCTAATCTTACTAATACCATTTCGCCATTTGGGTTTCCCTCCGACTGATAAGTGCAAGCCTGGAATCTGGAATGGATAGAACAACCTACAATGTCCCATTGTATTCTAAATTGAAGAAATATCGAGTGAAATAAATGAACGATTGAGCATCTTCGAAATGAACAGTCTTCCAGTCTGGAAGACCAAAGAAAGAAATCGCTTCTTTAAAAGCGAGGTGATCGAGTTTCGGAAACTCACGTTACATCCAATAAAAATTTTGCGTATCCAATTCGAAACAAAAGAAATATTTGAAGAAAATTGAATGAATCTAAAGCCAGAACATCCTACGCAACATTCTGTCATAATCTTCAAAGTATTTCGTTTGAACAAAGCCATAGGTTTCCTTCGATGCAGTTTGAACCTAGAATAAAGAAACTGTTAGGAATCACTTGAAGTAACAGATACTTCACGTCATACAAATGAAATTAAAACTTCTCTTTGTTTGGGCATAATTCAAATGTGTCATAAAATTCAATTTCATCAACTTACAACAATGTCCCACTGAATTCTAAATTGAAGAAATATCGAGTGAAATAAATGAACGACTGAGTAATTTTGAAATCAACACAGTTTCATCCAGACCGAAAGATTGGAAGACCAAAGGAAGAAATCGCTTCTTTACAAGCGAGATGATCGAGTTTCTGAAACTCATGTTACATCCAATAAAAATTTTGCGTACCCAATTCGAAACAAAAGAAATGTTTGAAGAAAATCGAATGAATCTGAAGCCACTGCGATCGTTACCTACGCAACATTCTGTCATAATCTTCAAAGTGTTTCGTTTGAACAAAGCCATAGGTTTCCTTCGCTGCAGTTTGAACCTAGAAAAAAGAAACGGTTAGGAATCACTTGAAGCAACAGATACTTCACTTAGTACAAATGAAATCAAAACTTCTCTTTGTTTGGGCATAATTCAAATATGTCATAAAATTCAATTTTGTCAACTTACTAATGCCATTAAAAAACGTACCTATTATCTGAACACTTCCCTGTTGTTGACAAATAACGTTTGCTCTATTTTCCTTTCACTCTTCAATTTTGTCACAATTTTTCTAGTTTTCAAAGCAACGATCATTGAAAAGGATTATCTATCTTAAAGAACGATTCAAAATATAATGTCGAAGGATTGAAGAAGAGCTAAATACTTGATTTACCGATAAAATAAGAATCTTTTAGAATTTATTAATCGAAGAAGAACATACTTAAATCTGATGATGCGATCAACCTTATAGTTTATAGTAATTCTGATAATGTTGCTAAGATTGTTAACGATTATATGTTTAATGGTCTAGAAATAATTCAGGAAATTTGTAACTTTAAATGGAGTTTAAAAACGAAAATTAGAACCCTCCAGTCTTGATGAAAATAACCGTAGAAGTATCGATCCCTCGTGTTCTTAGTATGCAAATTGCGATGAATGTGTAAAGTGCCAGCGTGCACGGCGTTAATATATTTAACGAAAACTGTTGAAACTGTTTTAACAAGACATGTTCATGGCGAAGTCGGGCATGTTCATTATTGATCAGGGGTGGCTGTGCCTTATCCTCCGTCGCGACGCCCATCAGGCGTCCATTTTGTACGACTCCTCTCCTTTCACGGCCAGCGACGCGTGCAACGGCACATTTACGTTTTCAGACTTCGCCGTATTTTTCGGTTAAACGAAATTATTATTTTTTCAGAATAATATTCTCTTAATAAAAGTCAACAATATTGATGGAAGCGCGAGGTAGGTATTCGGGGCTGTTGTTTAATGTGTTGTTTTAAAACGTCATTCTCGGACTCAATGAAAATATACGGACCGTAAAAGTGAAAAAATCACTTTCATTATACAAACACAGCGGTAAACAATAAAAACGACAGGATCTGACCTCCGCCAAAACGTGAATCATTGTGTGCGCTCCCCAATACACACACACACAAACGTACACAAAAATAATAAAAAATGAAAACATTCTTCGATACCATTTACACAATTTCACGGCGATCAAGTCATCCATGCCCGTGACACGCGTTACTAATAGCCTATCAGTAATTTTTGTCGGGCTTTTTTTTTTGAAAAGCCGCCTCGACGTACATAAATCATAAATTTTCCGGAGCTGACAGTGGAAAACATTATTGGTATGTTAACACTTACCTGAACTAATTTCTACTCTCTTTTTTTTCCGCGGCCGGCGAAAAACTGATGATAATCCCGAAGTTTATGGAACGCCGCGGCGGTCGCCGCCGCCGCCGAGGGCATTGAAACATGCGCGCCGTACACCCTCTGACGCGCTCGGAAAAAAGGTTTGAGTTTTTCCGAACGAAAAAATGTCAAGGTCGGATCGATTAATAAGTTATGAATGGGATATCGTGATGTTTCGCGGCGATCGGCCGAGTTCAAAGGACTCTCGTGCTTCAGATACGTCCGACAAATATGCAGTTTTATGTGTGCCGCGTGTTCACGTGTGTGTGTGTGCATTATTGATTCTCGTTTTACTAGAGAACCGCACAAAAAGCGGAAATATGCGACGATGCAAGCGACACGACAAATAAATTCATCTTTCTGAATTTCATTTCAACCTGACGATTTTTATTCACCTGCCTAATATATTCATTTCAAATTCACTCTGTATATTCATGCATTTTATACTATTTTATTATTTTTTATTGAATATCATTAAAATTTTGAGTAAAAAATACGATTATACGATATGATGACTGTCTCTCCGAACACGTTCATTTTCATTAAATTTTCTCACTACATTTTTCTTCGTTTTAAATTACATATTAAATTCCTAAATTCAATCAACTTCACTTAAGAATCTGTCTCTTCTGACTTATTTGTATCTACTCAGTTTAACCAAAGCTGTTT
Source organism: Dorcus parallelipipedus (assembly GCA_958336345.1). Classification (NCBI taxonomy): domain Eukaryota; kingdom Metazoa; phylum Arthropoda; class Insecta; order Coleoptera; family Lucanidae; genus Dorcus; species Dorcus parallelipipedus. The sequence goes on along the minus strand of OY284479.1, from coordinate 30,615,416 downwards.
CTTTTTCAAATCAGAAGTTACCTCTACTTTTGATCATATAAATGTGTCATTCGAAACTTGTTCTGACGTGCCGTACAAGTTGAAAATCGTTTCATTTATTTAAATCCAGTCTTCTTGCTGAATTTATTTAGACGTTTAAATGGAAGAAAACTTTTGAAAACTCTGTAGAATTAAAGGAAGACAACTGTCGGACTGACAATGAATTCAAACTCGAAGAGACAGTTATCAATCACTTTTATCCTTTCGAGATTTATGAAATTTGCTATGAAAGATGGCTTTACTACAGCATCAATGTTACACAACCTTTTGAATTTCATTGCAAGAGTTGATAGAAATTTTAAAATCATCCAATCTCTCCTATACGTTTGCTTGGAAAATAAAGTAAAAATGAACATCGAGCTGGACGCTGTTACTCGATATCCCAAACTCAAAAACTGACAAGCGAAATAAAATAGGTACAGAACATTTCAAATAATTTCATAAAATAATTCATAAAATACTTAACGTGCTATGATGATCATAAACAGGTTGCGATCCTAACCCTTAATAGCTTCACAAACAGTTTTATGAGTTTCAAATAATTTGAAAGGTTCTGTACATAGATTTTTCAGGGTCCAATCAATGCCTTGCATGGTAATAATGCTGAATTTGTGAATCGCCTGTGAAGTTAAAGATCCTACATTCCAATATAATATTTTGTGAAAAGAAAATGTTTCATATTTAATGTAATAACACTTTTTAACTAATATTTCGCTATATTTTGGCAATTTCCTCAAGATTAATTGAATTTTCTTAATGTTTTGTAAAAAGGCATATTTGCTTAGTTTATTTCGATCCTCTCTTAGAAGCAACTTTCTTTTTTCTTTTCACAAAATTTGCAAAAGTTATCCTAAACTAATTTAATTTGGGCAGTAACTTCTGGATCAGCGTAGTAAAATCAATTCTATTCCGGGCCGACATCAGATATTCACATTACGATTTACCTGTTTGTGAAATTGCAATGGGAAACCTACCTCATTAAACTCCGTAGAAGTTATTACGGCTGAGAATATGTTAAAGAATTCTCCAGAGAATGAGCAAGCAGAAATAAATGCTTCCGTCATGCGTCATATCATATCATCATCAAACACGTAACGAGAATTAAGTATGCTAGCTTCTTTTATGAAAAGTAAAATTGACGGAAAAGAAATTTAGGGGCCGCTAAGGAACATCGTGGTTGATTAATCTGAGAGATTACACAGAAAGGGTTGCTCTGTTTCGAGAAGGCATAAGAGAAAATATATTTATGTCAAATGAAAATTAAGCATTAAAATCTTCCTCTTCTTCTGATGACATTTCATCAAGGTCACCACTTAGTAGTGTCAGTACTGTTTTGATTGCTACTATGTACTTTGTAGAGACTAGCATGTTTTACTCTTCGTTAAGAAAAACTTTTTTGGGCGTCTGTGCTAGTATTTTTCTTGCTGTTGTCGCAACGGACTTTCAATCTGTAAAGCATCAGCATGAGTAAACGACAACAAGAAGAAGTACAGCAGCGAAAACAGAAACGTCGATAGGAGAAGAAAATAGTGACGTGATTCAAGTCCTGGTAAAGATGAACAAACATTTATTTCGTAACATTTTGGAGCAACGGTTTTTAAACCGGAAATAATTTTGAAAATAAACAAGGAAAGAGCATTAAAGAATTAATTAAAATTATACAAAGAAGCTTTTAAAGAGAAAACCATCGTTTGTCAATTTCTTTTTTTTTTTCATATTTCTTTGAAAGAAGAGCTTTTTTACCCAACCACCTGTGCATAAGCGTGTGTATTTGTTCATGTAAATATCGAGGAAGTCGCTGTACTCTTTGATGTATACTAGCGGACAATAAAATCCGGACATGTCTTGCGTATTTAGACAAATTTAGTAAATCAGGCTTTTATAGAGGTTACATTTCTGTCAAAACGTAAAAAAAAACTGAAATGTCAAATTTAATAAATTGAAATATCGTACCACTTTTTCTTTGTGTCTAACCTTCATCGAGTAAAGTCAGTACTTAAATGAGGCATTATGTTAAAATATACAATAAACAAAAAATAAATACAAATTATTAACAATTAAATTTGTATTAAAAGTCAGAATTACTAGTGGACATTTTGTATGACATTTAGTATGGTTTACATTGTACATGGACATCAGCAATATTGTCAACCCACGTGACCCCACCGTATAGGCAACACATTGTACTCTGTTGGTAATAATGCAGTGCTTTGTACTAAATTGCTGGAGGATGTCATCCCTGCGATTTACATTTACATTTTACATACGCATTTTTTACATTTACATTTTACATACGCATCTGGAAATTCTTAGTTGAACACAAACACCTATAGCCACGAACGTCAATAACAAATATGTACACACACACTTTTCTCAATGTTGCCACTTCTAGAAAGAAAATAAAACCTAATTCAAATTGATCACTTGGGTTTAAATCATTTCTGATGTCGTTGTATAAATGACGTGCCCGGATTTTATTGTCCACTACCGTATACTTAGTTTAAATTTTATTTTATTTTTAATAATGCTAAGCAAATCCAATATGATTCTGCAGACCATCTGCGTAGTATTATCAATTTTGCGCCAGTTGAGTGAAATGACTGGATAAATTTCACTTTTCTTTCTATTTTATTTTAAAGTTCACAAATAAAATTATTTCAAATTTTTTCCAGCCTTAATTCAATAAAAGACAGAAAGATAGTGCATTTAATACTTTTTTCCAACACATTAAAAATTTCCTTTCAGAAATTATCCATATCAGTTATTGTTCTGCAATATTTAAAACAAATTAACATTTGTTCACGTAATGCTTCCTTGGTTTCCAGTTCTTTACAAGGTTTTTCGTTCCACTCATTTTTAATTGTTTATATTGCATCAGAAATTTCATTCGGAAATGCTGGATGTTTGTAAAGGATTATAGTGACTTGAGACAAATACAATTTTCCAAATTTAATTTCTCGATGTTTCTTGATTTGCCTTTGATTTTTGCTTAGATATTTGTCCTCGATGTTTCTTTTCTTCTTACTTCAGATATCTTTTTATCTTTCATTTTTATTATATTATTATTTTTACTGGTACATATTCGACTATTTCCCAATTTTGCTTTCGTTCGATTTTTGTTCTGCATTGGATTTTCATTTTTTTATTTATCTTGAAAACCTTTTAACTAGAAGATTTTTCCTCAATCCTTGTACCAAATTAATTTTGTAAAATAATGTTTTCACAGAAATCTATCCATTTGGAAAAACCAACAAAAAAACTATTGCAGCTGTGCCTCCAAATATAAAAATAAAGAGAAAAAAGTAAAAACAAGAACTTGATCAAAATTGATTCATTAAAAATTTTATAATCGATTCGCTCCTCTAGAGCACTCTCAGAGTATACCTATCTTCTATTATTACAAGAGGTTAAAACAAGATGGAAATGCTCTGTGAGTGTTCTAGAGCAGCGAATAAAAAACGCCATAAACTAGCTTTTTTGCCAAAGCTCCAAAATCGTGGATAATCTCACTTTCACTTTCTCTTTCATTTCATTATAACTTGTCGCAATATGAAAATAATTGCTTTAACACTTCCCCGACAACCTCGTAGAGCTTGGGTCGTAAATATATTTATCAAAAAATTTGAAAACTATTGTTACGTCGAAAATTTTTATTTTTACCGAAATTTTTCAGAAATCCTTATATTTCTAAATATTTTTCAATAATAAATAAAATAACTAAACTTGCATATGTTTTGAATTACTGAAACATCGAGGTCTTCATCACAGTTTTAATTTTTTTATCTTTGCATTTTTTATTAATAATGCTTCAGCAAAACAATTCTATCACGCATTTTTCTGCAAACCATATATTTTCGCAGCGTTAAGAAACAAGAAATAGATGGACGAGTCCTCAAGCAAAAGAAATAAGAATACATTTGATGTTTAAGAAGGTTTCTGCTTCATCGATTTCTCGATTTCACTAAACCAGTAAGTAAGTCGCGTGTGAATAGTGTGGGAGCAAGCCAGATATGAAACAAGAGTGAAGTCTGGAAGTCAAGGAAAACTTAAGTGTAGGAAGTATTCATAAATACTGTTTCTTCTCAATATCTGTATGCTTAAGATGAAGGAAACATCTGAAAATTGATCTTAAAACTAAAAGTTCTTATCTCAAAACCTTATCCCTGTTTATTGAAATATTTTATCAAATCTCTATTGTAACTTTAAAGATCCTGAAGGAAAAATACATAAATTTAGTGTTTCTTTCTAAAATTATTCTTTTCGTCCTTGAAATATACTCGTGTGTTTACATGCAGTAGAAAGGCTTCCTTAAGGCAGTTTATTTGAGCTAAAAATTTAATAGGATGTTTTTATTTGATCGAGGAAGTTTGCCAGGACATTAATAATCCGTTATCTACGGTATGTGGAGTACGAAATTCAGCTTCTGGGCCGTATATTAATTTTCGTCTATTGTTCTAGTTTCGTGGCGGTGAAGTTAGAAGCGGGGGTGTTATTAAAATGTATTCGCGCGTGTTTCTTCAGGATAATTAAAAGTAATGACGCACATGAAAAGGGATCTCCTATGGCAGTCTATGAATTCATCTAACGACGTCTTTGTGTAGGTGAAAGGTTAATCAAAATCGAACAAGGCGACTGATGAGGTCTCATTAGTCAAAACCGACGGGGTTGAACCTTTAATTAGCCAGTTTCTGAACTGTAATCTCCGCGTTCATGTAAAATTATTGTAGAATAGTTGAATTTACGTTACGCACATTAATTTACGTCAAAGTACACATATTTTTCACTGGCTCTGGCTTTGAGAGATAGTTTTTATGCGGCCAGCTCTCACCCTAACTAGAACCCGCACGTACGGTCTATTTGAACAGAAAAACGCATTGCGATCGAAGCGCGCCACAAACGAAAATGTTCCTAGTGAGTTTTCAGCGGGCCTCGTAATTTTTCAACGTCGGATCACCTTTATTCGAATGTTTTTAGGGGTTATTTTGCAGTTGCCGTGAACGTACCCCTCGTCCTTAGTGATTTTCCAGCTAGGTTTTCAACTCCGGAGCCATTTTGCCCGTCCAAGGATCGATCCAGGATAGGGAGGTCCTCCATGCCGCGCGCATGCCGTATTTATCTCTTTTTGTCTTACCGTCTCGCTTGCTTCTACCCTTATAACATTCAATGTTTCTATTTCTAACCCTCTCTAATGCTCGTGACAATCTCTCTTTCTACCGTTCAGCTTACGTCTTTTTTCATCCAAATTCCATCTCATTTCATGCATCTCTCTCGCGAATCACTTACTCCTCCATCATCCCTCTTCGTTCCAAACTCATTAATACCGTAACCTCTCTTTCCTGCCTCAATCTACTTCGTATATTCTTCTCGCTTCCCGTTACTTGTTTTGGACGTTTCTCTTTCCCTCGCACCTCTTTCTCGTGCGAATTCCGTCGTCTCTGTTTTTCATCCCCTCGGCTTCGATCTGCGTGCAACATACATGTTCGCTCGTCGGACACATGTTTTTTTCGGTCGCCGCGTCTTCGTCCCTCCGCGTCCGTCCTCGTCCGGGGCACTTTCTCCGGCCGATCCGGCACTGTCGCATGCAAATTCGACGTGTTTATGCAAAAATACTTGAGTTTTTTTCGACTCTCCCTCACACAAACGCTCCTGTTGTTCGGGAGTATGCGAATTAAGAAAATTAATTTCGTTAAGTTTTCAAAATTACCGGGCCACTGGAGATTATATCTGATGAAAATAAGTTTTTGGCAAAAATTACGAAAAATACCAATAAGTAGCATGAACAGATGACTTTTTCTTTATAATCAGGACCTACAGATGTAGTAAGCTGTTTCTACTCTTTTTTTTATTAATCAATGATACAATAAGAAAGACCTCATTGAATTCTTCGCACAAGTGTTTCACAGGGAATGTTTAGAAATGTTTTGGATATTGTTGATGCAGTAAAATTAACTGAAAGAATTTAATTTACAAATAAAACTTACACAATACGAATAAGTTAATTTTAATCTCTTACCTCTGCTCTTTTATATTGTTACATCCTGATGTTTCGGTCACCCACATACCTCAGAAAGTGACCAGTCTGGAATTGTCTACACGTTTCTAGAAATTTTGTGAAATTTCTAGTCTACACCAGCTGGTTTGAGACAAATGATTTCGATTATACATATAGGCAGCGATGAGGGCACAATTCAAAGAATTTAGTTGGAAAGTAAGCAGTGGCGCACCCAGAAATTTGTCTTGAAGGGGACTTAAAAATAATAATTGTAAGAACATACAATTTGTTAAATGGATCTTTTTACACACGTCATTGATTTTTTTCCGTGAGAAACTCATCGATACTCTCTAGTCAAGTAATAAATCGTAAGTTTTACTTTACAAACATTCATATAAAGACGTTCCTTTTTCAACCCTAAGTGCCGTTTTACACTTGTTAAATTTGATAACAATTTTGTTACAAAGTGAGAGAGATAAGCTACCACAGTGAATTCTGATTGGTTGAATTGGCACTTCTCACTCACTTCATAACAAATTTTACATGAAAAATATCATAGTGTAATACGGCTCTAACGAGTGATGTACCTAGGTGCAATAGTTATACATAAAAATTGGTTTTAATAGTGCCGTCTGTCAATGACGTGCGTAAAAGGATTCATTTAGCAAACTGTACAAGGATATATTAAATAATAAAGATACATAATATGAATTTATACAGAAGTAGCATTACAAAACAAAATTAAGTTAATGTGCTAAATTTTTTTGCAAATTTGAAATTATATTAATAAATTCTAGTACCACATAGCTCTGGGGGGAGCTTCAGCCCCCTTAGCCCCACCCCGTGGGTGCGCCACTGAAAGTAAGTTATTCATGTGACTTACATAAAAATGAGTACGAATTAAGATATACAACCCTATTTTCCCAAATTGATTTATTCATTGCAAACATATTTGGTTGTAAATTTTCTGACAATTATATACATCATACATGTTCGTATGCAATTGTAGTTTCATAACAACAAAATAAGTTATTTGATCAAAATTAAAAATTTCCATTATGGTGGTAGTTCCACGAATGGAAAATAGCGGCGTGTGCGCTACAAACTCGCAAACAAAGTGCATTATAAATTACAACAATAAAGCAGTTTCCGCTTTGAATGTATCAGGTTTCTAATCTATTTCGTTCAGAGAGCGTCTATAGAGGCTCATACGGTGGAGTGAACGTGGAACCAGCGCTACACAAGTAAGCTTTGTGCGGATCGTAATACCGCAATTCTAATGCCGGGGCCTCTCTGCAAATACTAGACATATTTTAGAGCGGTGCGGTTTAACAAAATTGGAAACTATCTCCGGCGTAATGGCGAAGTTGGATCAACTTGTGTTCCTGGCGCAAATTCTATTTGGATCATATTTGATGCATGAACGATAACTTTGCGCACGCTAATTCAATTACCTACTTTACAATTACGTAACGTTTAATAATGCAGGCTGCTGAAGTTGTTACTCCTTCCTACGATCCTCTTGTGTGACCCAGAAGCGATTTTAAGCAACTTTTCCACTCAAACAAACAAAAAACCTTTTCCTTTTGCCTGTCCAAAATGCAAAAGAACACAAAATCATCAAATAGGAGAGAGAGAGGAACAAGAAGGAAATAAATTTGGCAAAAGAAACAGTAAAAATTAAAAAGGAAATATGCAAGTAAGAGAGTAAACTACAAAGTCTGTAAAAGAATCGTGATGACAGGGATTAAGTTAGGTCAATAGATTATTACAACATTGAAGAAAAAAATGATAATGTAAGCTTAATAAATATTTAATCTGGTTAATGGATATGAATAATTTGGCGTTTGCTTTCTTCAAGAAAAAAAAAATTATCTGTGGTGGTTGCCCAACGGGGTCCTAAGTCAAAGACTGGTCAGGACCTCAGGAGCGGGAGTGTATTTGTAATTAAAAATTACATCACTGAAATTCATTCGTCATGGAAACATTGAAGGTAACAACTGACAAAAGTCGCTGTGTAACTGTTGAAGTATCTTGTAATTCTGAGTGATGCCTTATTAAAACGAAGAGGGGCACCTAAGGGAAGAAATAGAGTCAAAAATTACGTCAGAATCCGAAGGTAGAGTCAAATATCCAAAATAACTTGAAATACTTCCAAAACAAAAGAAATTAATTAATTTGTGTTTCATTAGAAAAAGGCCCCCTAAGATGGAGGTTATTTAATTCAAACAGTATTTATTGATGACGTCTTTGATTGAGATCATTAAGAACTGTACCAGAAAGAGATTGACGAAAGTCAACAAACATCTAAATCACCCTGTATGTTACATATTGCTGTGTTAATGAACAATACGTATTTCTTTGAAAATTTCTTTAACATAAGGAACAAATTTGAAAATAATAAAATAAATCAAAGGATAGTGTATTAATAATATATTAAAACACAAGTTACAGAAGGCAGTCTTTCAAGCACGAGTCCGAAATTCCATGGAACGGACGAGTGCTTGAAAAGCCTTCTGTAACGAGTATTTTATACTATTTTTTCTATTTTGCCCCTTTTTAAAGAAAAAAGCGATATTTTAAAATTTAGGGAATTTTGCGGTGGTTGGTGACATTTATTTAACATCATTTAAGTAGGCAGTGGGAAATTCAATTTTAAATGCAAAGTAAAAAATACAATTGCTCAACATTATGGATTTCAGCAAACTAACCTAACCTGCCCAGCTGCTCCACTGGATGATAGTCTGATTGCGCCTCGCATAATAAAACCACTGTTTGAATGTGATGTTTATTTCTTACTTGGAATTAGTACTACCAACATTAAACAAATTAATTACACGAACGCCATTAACGCACTCAAATTTTCTATTAAAGCACTCGTTTGGGTGCGTTAATAGCTCTGTTACCAACGCAAAATAGAAAGACGTATTTTAGAAGATTTGTTTAAGAAATTCTTTAATTTCTTTAATTTAATTTAATTTAATTCCTTAATTGTTTTTCCAGATCTCTTAATTTTAAGTAAATATTTTTAGAAGTAATCAATTTAAAATTAACTATTTATTGTAAATAAATTATTTAGATTTCTTAAGGTGTAATACAATACGTAGGAATTAAGTTTATAATTGTAAATATTAGGATAATTAATTTAACGCCATAATAATTCAATGTAATAAAGGAAACAAATTTTTTCAAAATGTTTAACAGTTCATGAATTTAAACAAAAAAAAATTGTTGACCCGTGTAACCTTGTTACATTCAATTTATTCAATTTATTCAACTATGTTCTAAATTAAGTCGCCTCGCCTTTTGAAGATGATCACCCATGTGATCGAAACATGTCGGCCTGAATAAAAGCCTTTCGGATTGAACATCGTTCTTCTTAGTAACCTTTGACATATCCTAAATTAATTATATTAATCATTTGGTTACTAATATCAATATGGAGCAACTTACCAAGAAAAGAAACTTATTTTCTTTTTCAATATGAACGTGAACGTGAAAATCATCGAATATCTGCTTATTTAATCGAATTTTTATCTTTAAAAATAAAAAATTTAGCAACGGATAAGTTGTTCAAAATGAATACCCTGTATATTAATGGTTATATGTAGTAAATGAGAAACAAGTGGGCCCACAAGAAGGATACTGGCACTTGGAATTTAGCCAGTATGCAAATTGATTGTTAGTTAATAAAACTCATTAAAAATCTATCAAAAAAGTATGATTTAAATAATTTAAAAACCATAATGAAATGACTTATGCAAAAATATGTCGCCTGTAATAGTATAATCAAAAGTTTTTGTTTATATTGTACAGTGTTGACTAAAATATAGTTCTTTATCAAGGCGTTCAAGTTAGTATGAGAATTACTTTGACAGATACAATTAACAAATTGTCTTTTAAAGAGCTTTAAAATTTTTAAAAATATTCATGCAGTGGTTATACAATGTCTTCAACAATGATTGAAGGTTTGCTCCTGAAATATTACCTAAATTTTTCATTCTTCAATAGCTATTTACTACCTTTAAGGACATTAATAATAATTTCTACATAACGTCGTTGGAACAATTATTGTAGATCGGCACATTCAATCACTGTTGTTCAATGTCTTCTTCATCTTGGTTATAATGGTCGTATTAGTTTTACTCTTTTGAAATTGCCGCCATTAGTATCCTCTCTGTGCTTCAATTATAAATCAAAGAGTCTTTGTGGTTGTCCATCAGATCCATCCAATTAGAAGCCAGTTGCTGGAATTTTGATTACTTACTTATCCTACCTAATTGAAAAAACAAGAGCACAATATTCTTTTCAACAGAGAATTTGAATTATTTTGCCAACCTGACCATGCTTTGCTGTTTGGATTTGTTTGAATAGAAGAAGCAAGGACACGGGAATTAGAGTAACAAACTTTTGAAATTTTATCATGGATACTAAGAGAGAGGAAATTTAACAGCGTTAAATCGGTGGAAAGGAAGTATTTAAAGAGAACAGGGAAGTCAGAACGAATGACGGAAGAAGAAATAAAGAAACGTGTAACAATTTAAGGGAAAATTTATCACAGAAAATTAAAGAAAATATAACGTAAAGGCAATCACTTCTTTTGAGGAGTGATTCATCCACAGAGTTGCCTTGTTCAAGCTTTCGATCGGAATTTGTACCCGACCTGCAGTTTAATACTCCACTAACTTATCGAATTTGTTTGGATGGGAAGAATTAAGATACGTCAATTGAAACGTCAGCTTTTCTTCATTTCTAAGATTATACATATGTACCTACCTTATGACATAAATCAAAATTTTACTTAAACTGAAAAATCTTAAACAAACTAAAAATTGAATTTCAATGGGAATGGGCAGTCCTCGTTTATTTATTTTAATTAATCTATCTCTAACGAGAGGTAAGAAAATATCTCTAATTTGTTCCTTATAAAACCGAAACCTTCGTTTAAATTCACTCTCTGAATAAAACTCAAAAGGATTTTGGCCTTTCACGAATATATCGTCGAGGTCGAGATATTCTATTATTTCCTACATTTTCAAAATAATCACCAAATTCAAAAAAGGCTTCCAAATAGTCAATCTAAATTTTTCAATTTATGTCAAATTTTGAGTTATGTCATAAGGTAGGTATAACCTTAGAAATTAAGGCAAAAAGTAAACCTTTCCTTTAGAAAATGTCTGTGCAACGCACAGTTTGATATGAAGTTAACTTTAAGTATCACTTTTTCCTTAAATCCACCTTGAGATTTGTCTGTGCATACGGGCCTTAGATACTTAGAACTAACACCTTGATGGAATCCTTATTTTTAATTGAAACCAAAATATGCCTATCGTAATGTGCAGAAGTGAAGTGTGAATACTAACAGAAACGTAATTCAATTCGAGGTAAAAGAGAAGCGAAGAAATTCCTAACATTTGAACCGAAATTTGTTGAAGAAGATAAAAAATAATTAAAAAAAACTTGTGAACAGAATTAAGGGAAGACAATGTAAAAAAAAACTCCATCCAAGAGGAACAGAACACCAACAGACAAGACAGAAGGGAACACCAACAAATTAAAAGCTTGATTTGTCGGAAAGTATTCAGAAAAAATGATGACATTGACATAGAAGCAATTTTTTTTGTTCCAAAAAACTTAAATCTACCTATTTAAAGTCCGGTCTGTTCATCTCCAGTTAACTTTATCTGTCGGTTTTTTAAATTGAATTAACAAGCGATTAAAATGTATACCTTGCCAGAAAACACTTTCATTATTAAAGGTCATTTCCGATCTGGATGTGTAGTAAATGGGGAACGGCAATATTCCATTCTTGAATGCAAAGCACAGTTTCGACTTAGGTTTCAGAACAAAATTGTTGAAGAAACTTGCTTGCACCAACACGTTTGTCAAATTGTCGAGAGATTCCACAGAACGGGAAGCGTGATGAAGGGGAAATCCAGAAAAACCGCATTTCTCAACACGTCATATTTCTGCTCAAGCGAATATGTCCCAAACCACCGTTAGAAGAATTCTGAAGCGTCGTTTACACATGCATCCATACAAATGTATCTGTAGTCCAAGAAATCTTGCTGAATGATCACATCAATCGATTGCAGTATTGCAACTTTTTCCAAAAAAGCTTAAACAACGGCGACGTTCTCGATCTAAGTTTTATCACGGATCATGCTTGTTCCATTTAAGTGGTTATGTAAACAAACAAAATTATCGAACATGGTCTGTTGTTAATCCCCACAATTTCCTTGAGGCTCCTTTACACCCTGTTGAGATAGGAATATGGTTAGCTGTATCCTGCCGTAGAATCATGGGGCCGATATTCTTCCACGATACAATCAATGATCAACGTTATAGGGAATAATTTTTAGAGCAGGTGCATCCCGATGAATTTAAAAATGGTTACTTTCAGCAAGGTGGAGCAACAGCTGATAGTACTCGAGCAAATTTGGAATTTTTTGAAGAGTTTTTCCCTGGCCGAGTTGTAAGCAGGGGAACTTAGTCAGCAAGATCACCAGACCTCACCCTGTTAGAATTTTCTATATTTGGCTTTATTAGAAATGAGGTCAAAGAAAGAATTAATAATTTGCAAGAATTGATGGCAAGGATCACATTAAAAAGCAACGAGGAAATACCTTGCAACACATTTTTAATAATATGAAATGTCGTGTAGTGCATGTAGCAAAATAGTATTGCTGTTACTTACTTTCGTTGGCTTTCTTTACAATTTCAATCTCAATTTTGCATTTATATCAACCCTTCGCAATAAATCATATTTTGAATTTTGATGTATATTTTGATATTACCTTCTTTATTTTCGTAGAGTGGCACTTTCTACTTTTACATAGGCAATGCAAAGGTAACTAGATGAGAATCATTTTGTTCCACTCCGTATTCCACTTGAGTTCTCATCGTAATTACAGAAATATTACTTTAATTGTTTAGCTATTTTAATTATTATTACATTCATAAATAAATCTTCCTTTTTATAAATTGTAACGAAAATACTTTTAAAACTAGTTAATTTAAATACTAACCATCTCTTTTAGAGTACCTATAAAAATAATTCAAATATAAGGCCAATGTGTAACCTTAGTAAAAAAATGCGAGCGAATAAATTTGCAATTAAAAACCGCACGCCGCCGATGTTTAACGCGTTGTTAGCTGATTTATAAAGCTCGCGGCCTAAGCTCGTAACAAACCAATTTCCTTTGCATTTGTAAATTCGCAATGAGCGCCGTAAAGGCAATCTCGTGTACGGCACGTTTGGAAACTGCATAATGCCGGGCAAAAGCGGTGCAGTTTTGCTCCTGAATAACCGCGACTTCAATATTAATGGCGTTCGTCTGCAAAAGCGATTAAATAATTCGCTTCCTCAATAATGCAGCCGAAACGAATGCAGCGCCTCCCTTTTGACTGCGGGAAAAATATCGCGCTCGTCCTGGTTTGAAGTTGCGAAATGCAGGCACTAGGTCCACCCCTCGGACGTTGTTGTTGAGTTACGTTTACGTAAGGCATGGATGAATTATATGAGCGTGTGTCAAAAAAAGCACGGGCGAATTGCATTCATTTGCATCCAGTTTGGCTCGAACAACAGACGCACGGACATTTGCCTGTCGGAAATTGTAAAAGATGTAAATCAGAATCCAAACAATGAAAAATATATACATAAAAAGTAATTTTTGGTGAAATTTTGAGTAGATTCTTTTTTGAGTTTTCTTTCTCATTTAATCATATGTGTAAGTAAATTCGATTTCTCTTCTATCTTTTGAGTAGGTATGAAAGTTCCCATTCTGTTATTCCTACTAATTAATTAATTTTATCCAATTTCATTGTTCTATTCCTTGCTGTTCCTCTATAACACTGTCCCGAGTTTGTTGTAGTCTTCCACTTGGCCTCTTGTTTTCCGTTCTGGTTTCTCAAATTTATCTTCAGCCAATGATTTTTTAATTCCTTACCATTTCGTTTCTTACTTTGTTTGTTTTTTTTTAGATTCCCGCCACTCTTATGTACTTCATGTCCACTGATATCAATTTACATTGCAGTTTCTTTGATATGACACATGATTCTTTTGCGTGCAATATTACTGGTTGGTAAACTGTTTGTTTAATCAAGAAATAATTGATTATGGTCTATTTCTCTCAATTCGACGCATGTATAACGAAGACTATTGTAACTCACCAAATGGCAGTTATTTTGGATTTTTTCTTCAATGTACCGTTAGATGCTTATCTAGGGTTATAGCTTTATAACCCTCTATACTATAGAAATTGTATGGCAACAGGGGCAAATATTTACAATGAAATTATTTCGAAACCTTTAAAACCAATTTTTCTCGGTTTAACATGAAATGAGTTACGATTGTCTTCGTTCCATGGATCAAATTTATCCTCTTCTTTCATTTATTGCACCTAAATATTTGAATCAATCTACTTTTTTCTTTTTGTTTGAAATCTATCTGGTTGCTTATACTGCTCTCTTTCTTCAAGATTACTGCGGTCTTTATCACACCTGTGTTTAATATCATACCAACTAAACCTAATAACTCTTTCGATATATACATACGTAATTTGTTGGAAATTTTGCTCTGGTAAGAATCACCAGATTTTTTGCGAGAGCACACTATAAAATAGAAATTGGTTATATATTTTTTTTATTTGTTTCTAATTTGCCTATTTTTTTTTTCTATTACTTCACGATTATACACAGAATTCGGCGTCTCTTCTTACGCCCTTTGGTATTGATAACTCTTTTCTGCAATTATTTGCATTATCCATACCTATATTGCCTATAGGTAATACATCTTCATATTTTATTAAACGCCTTCTCCAAAACTAAATATAGATCATGTAAGCTTCTCTGTCATGTTTCCATTACTATCCTATTATTTCACTGATTGTTTTCAATGATTTTTCCTAAATCCTTCTTAGCTTCCCTCCAATTTTTCCCTGTGTATGTGCTCGAATAACTTTTCCACCGTCAATAGTAATAAAAGAATACACATCCCTTTATCTTCCTTTATGTATAACAGGAAAATTATTTCTATTTATCAATCTTGTGAATTTTTTCTTTATCCAAATTTAATTTAACTAATTATTTTCATCTCTCTCATGTACTTCTGCTGTTCACGGTTTAAGTTGCCATATCATGTTGATTTTTCATTTTCGATTACGTTAATTGCCCATTTTATTTCATTCAGGGTAATTCCACCTTTTCCTCTTAAACTAAATGTTGTTGCTGCCGCTCATTTAATTATGAATCGTTGAATTTTCTGATGATCAACATCTGCTACTACGTTTGTGTTCAAATACAGGATGTTGTTTTAAAGTGAGAACATTAACAATGTAACAGAAAGAAAACGATACAGAGATGCTTTTGTATGATCTTAGTCCCTTGCTTAAAACCTAATACTTCATAAGTTCCAATCTTCAATTATTTGCGCTGTCTGTTCTCATTGAATTTCTATGATCTCAGCTTGATTCAATAACCAGTATACCCTACTACAAATGAAGCGAAACACTAGAAAATTTCAATTGAATTGGTTTGATTGTCAACTGATATGAAAGCAACAGAATCTCGTAGATTAACTTAAAAGTGGATCCCAAAAAAAAATATATATAACCTTTAGGTGGACCAGTTCATTTGTTGAGCAGTATAGGTGGTTCTTCTATTCCATGTATGTTCGTTCAATTCTTTGCCTTACAGCTTCCGTCGTTTCATACGAAATGTGTGGAAATTAGAAATATTCTTTTTCTTTCTTTCTTTGTACATTTTTTTCCTCCGCCGTGCTATCATCCTTCTTTGCCTACTTAATATGTTGTACATATTTACAACTTTTCCACTTCTCTTTCCTTATTATTTTTTGTTTTATATATTTTTTAAAATCTCTTTTCTTTTGCCTTTCCCTCTTAATGTTTTTTAACATGTTTCTTAATGTTTGTGTGTTTTTCAACATCTCTCTCTTCTATTTGTTATTTTATTTTGTATTCTCTCCTCCTTTTGTTTCTGCCGTATATTCAACAAAATCATAGCAATTCTTATATCATAATTACGGTGTATTAGGCAGATATATATTCTGTTTTATTTCTTGGTTCAGCATACCGCTGCTGTGCCAAAACCTTTATCTATACCCATACGAAGTTGCTAGTATTCTACTTCATTTAATAATTTGGCCGTCGTATATTAAAACTGGTGAACTTAATTTTCTGTGCTTTATTTACTTTTTTTTTTTACTGTAAGTCAGTTTAAATATTTTTATGTATTTATTCAATACGCATGTTTCACTTGCATGTTTTTCTGAGGAACTTTCAAACATCTACTATAATCATCCTTTGGGATTCTGAAAATACAATCATGTTTCTGCAATTTATAGAAAGTTTCACTTTGGTAAGTTTAGAATGTTAGAAAAAAATACAAGACTTGAAAAATAATGTCACATTTTCTTTACCAATTGAAAGCACAAGATACGTCCTTTAAAATGCGAAGTTTCTTCAGTTGATAACATTTTGGCGCCATTATTCAGTATATTGACTTACTTACTTGAACATTTGACGTCATTATTTAGAATGTGTGGAAACAGTAACCACTGGTTTCTTGACTGAATTTTAAAATCTTTCTAAAATCAATTGTTTTAAGAGAACATCACCTGCAAATAATAACGATACGGTTATTTTGTACAGCATTTCGTTTTGTAGTTTTGAGGGTCTAATTAAACATTTATTGGAAAATTTCATTAGTTCCTTCAATTACTTCATTGTTCAGTTGAATTCATGCCTTTTAAAGCCTCTGAGCAAATGAAATTAATATAGAAATATACAAAGAAAATTTAACGAATAATTACTTAAGAGAATTTATAAAGAAAAAGGAATACCTACAACTCACTTGTACAGTTGAGTACACTTAATTTTCATTAGTTTAATTCGTGTCAGTGTCACTTGTGCTGTCAATGTGATAGACAAATGCCATGAGTGACTGAAAGTATCTAAGTTATAATTCGCTAGTCAGTAAGGGACTATATCCAAATATTAGGTCTGTTCCAACCACGCTTTGTGACCGTTTCGAAACCGTCACAAGCATGCACTCATCAAAGTTTTACACTCGACAAAGTTGTCAACATCGATCATTATTTCGATGGGCAATTGATTATGACGGTTTCTTAAACGGTCAGAAAGCGTGATTGGAACAGAACTATTGTAATTTAGCCAAAAGCAAATATTTGAAGCAAATATAATTCTGATTTTGATGCTCTGAAATTCTAATTTTATTGTGAATTCAACCGGTTTGAAAAATTAGACTTCAGAAATTGAAAGAGACAGATTTACATTGTCAAAAATATTTGGTACTATTGATTTCTTCGGTGTACTCATTTTTTACAATCAACTGTACATTAAAAGATATAGCCAATGTTTAATTTGCTAAAGATATTCAAATAATTAATTATAAAAAAGAGACAAATATGAGGAAAATGTGACAAGTATCACTCGTAATGATTCTTTTGGCTATCAAGACATATCTGTAATTTAACTTAATTTAACCAAAATAATTTTCAATGAATTCTGAATAACTTGCGGTTACAAGATATTGACGTACACTTTTAAGAACTTAACAACTTATATGTAGCTGTTGCATAATCAAAGAGATTTATACAATGACAAATTATACATAGATAAAAATCTGGAGTTCCCTCGCGTCTGGTGTTTCCTCGCGTCCATCCGTTTTTGGTGTCAAAATAAACGGAGTTAGGACGTTTAACTTTAGAAAGTGTTAACGTGGTCTACAAAAGTAGCATTTTAAACCTTGCGGTAGTTATTTCTATATATGTATTATATATATATACATAATTTTTAACCCCTATTTTTAGACGCATTTTAATCAGGAAAAGATTTTAATATCACTAAATGAGATGAGCTTTACAACTTTTCAAGTAAAACTCTATCCGTAATTTTTAACACCGATTAGGAGGAGAACATTTTATCCCAAAAATTTTTATATGTGTACTGCAAGAAGCGATTCCTTGAATTCACTCAACTTTTTCTTTTAAATACAATAGCACCTCTATAACTCGAATCTCCACAATTCGAAATTTTCTGTAAGTCGAAATTTACTGATATTCCTGCACGTTGTGTATAACTGGAATCTCTTTCTTTAACACGAAGTAATTTTCCGGTCCGAGATTCGAGTTATGGATGTTTGACTGTATTTAGTATTGTTCAACCAGGACAATTTTTTGCTTTAGAATTCGGGAGATTTCAAAGATTAAAGTTTTTATTTTTACAAAATGGTTCAAAAAAGAATTCGTTTCTAATAATTAGAACAAATTGCTCAATCGTCAAATACATACGTAGATAGGAATATTGATTAGCCTCTAGGTCGTCATTAATTTAAAATTTAAGAAAAAATGGTCTACTTTTCTGGTGAATGTTTCAAATATATAGTTGTTCTAAATTTCTCCAATTACCAGTGAAGCAAAATTGTATAATGTTTTTACTTTATTCATACTTTTTCTGAAAATTACGACAGAAACAAAGCTCTGTTTTATATTCGAATTTCAGAACACAGCATTAATGAAAGTTGATTATACAAATTAATATCTGTCAGAGTCAGATTTGTAGGACTCAAAAAGAATTCAAAAAGTAATTTTTGATGTTCAAACAAAAGAGAGGATTTTTCGACACGAAATCAGCAATTGACAAACAAGAAGATAAACAGATTTCCAGCACGCTTTGTCCATCGTTCCTCCTTTTGTGTGGTGTTTGTTTATTAGCATCAATAGTGATATTTCGAGTTGCAAATTCGAATAAAATTCTGCCGCATGTTTGCGTGCTTACATTTGAATTACGGGACACCGCATATCGCAAACGCAAACAAAAACACGCACGCACGCACAAACATCAAGTCGGCCATGCAAAAGAAAATGACGAAGGTAAAGAAGAAAAGAGAAAAACGGAAGAGACCGTGATGTATTACCGTCGGCGTTGTTAAAGAGGAGCGAGTTTGAATGAAACAAAGTCGTAGTACGCGTAAAAGAAAAACAAATAAAAGAGAATTGGCCGATGTTGCAGAAGAAGAAAAAGAAACGAGCAGAGAGCGGCAGTTTAGCGCGCACAGCGTTTTCATATCAATGACAAACCGAACCGCAGGCCAAACCGAACGGATGCCGCAGCTTTAAAAAACGAACCGACTTTTGCACCTATCTCATTTTTCACATGCGCGCAACTGCGAAAAACCGCTGCTCTCGCGATCTGTTTTTAAAAGCGATATCGTCTTTAAACGATTAAAACGTGAAAATAAACTCCCGACCATATTTACTAATTACACATTTATGTTATTGGAGTTTGTTTTTATTTCGCTTTACTTTATTTAATACCCAGTTAATTACGATAATTAATTATGACCGGGCCCATCGATTGTCAAAAAGAAAACTTTTCGAATCGCCTCTCGAGTATAAAGAAACTCGAAAAAACTAGCGCAGCTTCAATCTAAACAAAGAAGTGTCCCTTGTATCGAAGGGAAATAGAGTCGATAGTTGCGGGTTTCCTTCGCTCGCCGTAAGGAGTGGTTTTGCATGTAATGGTAGACCCGGCCGAGCTAAGCTAAAAATCTTGCAGAAGCTCGAGCTAGCTGTATTGATCAGTTGAGGGTGGCGTAAGAGTGGGAGCTTAGTTCTAAGGGTGGTTTAGGAAAGGACAAGGGAGGGTTGTGGTCTTAGTCCCTACCCGATAGCTCTAACACCCTCATCTACCACGTTCCCACTCGCTTGATTTATGTTTCACGCAGGCCTTCGATCCAACCAGCTTATTGCATTCGGGACGTTCCTCTTGATGCCTTAGGATTTTACGAGATTCATCTTCGCCAACGAAAGAATTCACTATTCTTTCGGGCTTTACGAGGGTTTTTAACTCAACAAGTTGCTACCTTTTACGATCCTTTTCGATTCGAGTTAGCTGATGAATATTTATCTAGCTCTTTACACTTTTATGTTTCTTTTCCGATAATGTTCATCAGAAAAAGACCAAGAGAAATTTCATTTCCTCGTATTTAATTTCAACGGCAAAGAAAAGCTTAAGAAATATTTCTATTTAATAAATTTGGACATAAAGAAGGAAAATAAAGCTCAACAGTAGATTACGTCATTTCAAAAAAGTTTATAATTTGAAAATCAAATTAAAATTTCCATATTTTTTATTCCGAGTATTTAAGCTTTTTTCTCTAGATTATGTTTCTCTTTCTATCTATTGATGCGTTTCCTTATATTCTTGATAAATAAACCATCTCGCATTTTAGATTAATTTTACACTTCCACTTTTCTTTATTTTTTGTATTTGTTCCAACCTTATTTCTGTGTTAATAATCTGTAGATAATTTTCTCTCATTTAATTGAATTTTCCTCGTTTCCTAACTGCTTTCCGTAAAAGTATTTTTCCCATGAGGAAACTTTTAACGAAAAGTTTAGATCACGACATCCTGTGATCACTCTCTGGCCTAATAAAACCGACTTGCAACAAAATTCTTTAGAAACTTTTAACATTGTCAATTCGAGAGATCATTTTAAATCCATAGCTTTCATTTGCCTCTGTATCAGTAAGTTCCGCGTTTTTGTTTTACTTTTTGTTATAATTCGCACATCGGCTGCAAGAGTGTTATAAACTCAGAGGCTAATTTCACACACAGCGGTTTCACCCGTACGGAATTCGTACGGTTCCTGCCGGATAATGTAGTAGAACATACAATGTTATGGGAGTTTTCACACACGACGGCAACCGGTATGGGGAGATCGGTGCGTGTGAAAGCATGTCCGCACGAATATTTTCCGTACGGAATTTTTTCGTACGGAAACAGCTGCGCTGTGTGTGAAATTAGCCAGAACTGCAAAATTTCCGTTACATGCAAAAATTACTTCATTTTTTCCATCAAAATTCGAAATTTGAAGCAAACATATTTTAATAATCATATCTCCAATATGATTTCCAGTTTTTTTTTATTTGGGGGAGGGGGAGCTGACATTTTTAAAAAATTCTGAGTTGTGTCGCTCTTGCAGCCGATGTGCGTTATGTACCTATAAGAAAAACATACTCATAAAAGCACTATGCCTGAAGCTGTAAAAATACAGGTTTTATTTTGATTACGACCTAACAAAGAATATTCTACTACGGGACATCTGAATTGTTCAAACCACTGTGTCTGTAGCTCTAAAAGCTACAGAGATAGTGGTTTGAATAGCTGTAGCTTTTAGAGCTAGAGCTTAGAATAATGTAGATGTTTCTTGTAAAATTTTCTTTGTTAGTTTGAAATATGATCTGTTCTTGGGTACGCAACAGATATTTTATTAAAAAAATAAGTATTTGATTACATTTGTCGCTACCTTTTCTGCTCTGGTACTCTACTAAAATTTTAGTTTTCCATGAGTTCTCACGTCCTTCATCAATGTTATCTTTCCAACGGAATGTGACCATTCTTTTTCTTCTACACTGGGAAAAATCAAATGTTCAGTCAACCAAAAACGCATTCAGTGTACCAGTTTTTTCGTTTACCTATTAGCAATCAGGTGTGATCCTTAAGCCAACAAGTAAAAAATGTTAAATATTTCGGATTGAGTGAATTAAAAGTTTGAATCAGTCAAGTACATAAAAAATGTTTTACATATTAACTGAAATTTGTAGTTGTTTTAACATTTCAAAATTGTTGTTTTGACATGTCAAGTTTTAACTCAACATGTTATTTATTTTCTTTTTAAAATAACACGCTTGCGCTATCTACTCAACAGAATTAGTTTAACATTTTATAAATGTTGTATCAACAAATTCTACAATGTTTAGCTGAACGAATTTATGTTGGAGCAAAAATATTTTGTTTAATCAACACAGAAAAGTTGACACATCAAAATTTGTTGACTGAACACTTTCTCTCAATGTAAAGAAACACATTTAGAAGCTTTGACACGACATGGAGTCGTGTTGAACTGCAATATTATTTAGACTTTCAATCCTGCATATTGATATGAAATGATTGATATCAAATGAAATACGAATTAGAGTTGGCGTTGCAACCAAACACGCATGTGTGCATTTAGTTCATCGGACGTTCCTTCAGTCACTTTTGACGTTTCTATTCGAACTTTATTTATAATTACATCATAATTGATTGACAATTAATGTTAGTATGGCGTTATC
This sequence comes from Dorcus parallelipipedus, assembly GCA_958336345.1. Classification (NCBI taxonomy): domain Eukaryota; kingdom Metazoa; phylum Arthropoda; class Insecta; order Coleoptera; family Lucanidae; genus Dorcus; species Dorcus parallelipipedus. Next base: position 30,593,225 of record OY284479.1, on the reverse strand, counting down.
CAAGACACACATTTAAATTCCAACGCCTGCTCTAATTCATTTTTACTTTGATCACTGTTTATTTCTTCTTAGGGCCAGGTCTTTCCATCTGCCCAATAAAGTTATTCGGTGAATAACTTGATTTTTCCTGAATGGCTACGTGATTTTATGAATTGTTTCCATGGTAATTATTTGCCGAATCTGTTGGTCAATTTATTAAAATGCGGAAAAACCGGCCTAATATGATGTTGAAGTAGAAGTACTCGCTCTGGCCTCATTTTTTATACTTTTCCTTTTTTGTTTCTACTCATGTAAAATTCTATCCATGTGTATCAAACGCCTAAGACATTATTCGGAAAATAAATAAAGCAGAAACAAATAAACATACATACAGTCTTAAAAATTATATAAAAGTGTAACTACGAAATTTTGCTAACAGAGAAATAAAGAATGCTGTGATTAAATTAATGTTATAAATCAGCTTGGTTTAAAGTTAAAAAAATACTTTTGGAGTTCTCGGTTTCATTTTTACTAAAAAACAAAACGAAAAAAATAATATGATTTCATAAAAGTTTATTATCTTGATTCAATTCTACGAAAACTTTTTGTTCAAGTTGTTTGAAATCATAATTCAATAATTCGTACAGACTGTGACTTCTTTCGATTTCTTATTCGTTTGTTGTCTTTTTTCTTATTCTCAAGAAATGCAAAAAGAGGGAAAGTACTTTGAGTTATATATAAAGAAATAAATTTGTTTTACGCTTCAGCTACAGGTGAATCGTCTCCTATTTTATTTTATTTTATTTTTCTATAAATACCCTGACTACTTCCAAGCTTTAGAGAAGCTTGTCGGGAAGGCCTGTTTGGCTAGTTATTGTGTATTGCCAATTGCGGAAACGACCGACTTACTGGGTGATTTTTTTTCTCCTTCGGCATTCGCCTTACAAACTGGTGAAATGCAGAAGACCCTTCTCGAAGGAGCCGGTATTAACTTTAGTAACTAAAAATCGAGCACAATACCCGCGTTTTCTAAGTTTACAAATTCTGCATCAGAATCCTGGAAAACTGAAAAAGGCACTGATGAATTTCTTTTCGACTAAACCAAAATTTAATATTATATCACAATATCTTATTAACAAAACCAAGAAAAAGTATGGAATATACAGCAGTCTTATAATGAATTCAATTCTGTTTAACCAGTATCCACTAAATCCTTAATCACAGAGACTCAGGACGCAAATTGCAGAATTGTTTAATGAGCTCCCACAAGAGAGCTTTCTCAGGCCATTAGTCCTTTTTTTTATATGCCAAGAATCTGTCTCTTTGAATCAAAAACGACTCTGGCATGCCAACGACTTTAGTGTTCTTGTAAAGGACATTGGAAGGACATTTACTGAAGTTATGCAGAATTCCAATGGAAAGAATTACGAACACATACTGTTTATTATTTACATCTCAATTCAACAGAGAAATTCTCTAAATAAAAAATAAAAGCAAGTAGGTTTTAATTGCAACAATTTTTTGAAAACTTTCAAATCTGCTTTGACAGAAAGCTCGGCCATTTTGTGTGGGATGACTTGTTAAGCAGCAAACTGGTTGCAATTTTTCATTTCTCACACAATGTTAGGTCAAAAATCAGGATGTCGATCTAAACCACTGATTACTAATGTAGGCTATTGCAAGATAACCAATAGTTTAGGTCGCGATATTCTGCGACCGTTTTTTGATATTACAGAATAACTAGGACAGGTCGATTTGATTGCGTTGGAGTTCTCGAGCTACGCTTCTGCTGACGAGGCCCCAAATAGGGTCGAAATAACTGTACAAAGTATGCTCGAGGACTCCATTGCAATTAAAACCAACCTGCAACAAATTATTAAAGAATTCTACCGTTCACCAATTTTGGCAATTTTCCTTGAACGTACTTATCAAAAAATAGTACTGCACGATTAAGATAAAATTCTAAAACAAGCTGTAAGAGTGCCAAATAAACAATTTTTTTATTATCACAAACTCGAAACGTTAAGTGTTTGTGCGCCATTTAGTGTCCGTTTAAAAGAGTTTGTGATACAATGTTCATCGGACAAGAACCAGCTTTAATTAATTTTTTTATTAGCAGTTGAGGATTTATTAGTTTAAGAATGTTGCTTTCAAATAATCGCACTATTTCAAAGATGACCTTGTTTAAAACTTGAGAGTTTTCAGTTAGTGAAACAATACAATTATATATTTATTTAGTTAAATTTTATTCGTAGTTGCGAGTAATTAAGTTTTGCAATAAAAATTAAAAGAAAATTGTTTCTATAAGTAACCAAAATCTCCCCATTTTTTTAACCTGTGCGTTTCTAAATTGCTTCGATAAATTACGGCCGCAGTTATCATTTCCTAACATTAAGTTTTTAAACCGCCAGACAAAACCGCAGAGACTAAATTTTTGCGACCATTAAAGAAAATTCATGCGATAATAGCTTTCAGATTTTATTTGACTTTGCGGGTCGCGACTTTTCGCTATTCTGACGTTCTTTTTCGGCGAAAAAATATTTCCACGCTTTTTCTCACGAGCTTCGTTCTTCGTCGAATGCGAGGTGCGATCGAACGAAAGTCGATCGAAAAATTTGGAAAATACCGAAAAGTTGTATTTGTGATTAAACGTGGCGACTTATTCGGTATTGAATTTGTCGGAGGTGTATTTTTTCTCTTTCTTAAAGCGGAAATCGCGTTAGGTGGAAGAGACAAGCTAGGTGGAATAGAGTAGGGGTGTAATTCTCACACAGGCAATGGTCCCGAGTTATCCGGTGAAATTACTCTGCACGGTCCCGGAAACAAGTATTACCCGACCGCTCCTTCTGATCCGCGACCGGCTGAAACTCGCTAGATCATCAAAAGTAACTACCGTCCGTACAATAAATGCGGGAATAAACACGCGGACTTGAATGTACGTGCCACAGTCGCGGAAGAAAGTATCGAGTCCTGAAAAATGGTCGCAATTAATTATTCAAGGATATCTGTGAGGCTTTTGTGCGATCGTAAAAGGAAGACAATCGCATTGTTGCTATTAAGCTTAGAGCAAACAATTATACATAATTTCCAGTCTTTTATATTCTGTTTGAATTTTTGCGCTCATTTTAGTTTATTTTGCGCCGTTGTTTCGAAATTTCTCCACTTTATATTGCCCCTTTTCGTACACGCTCAATTGCATCAGGAATATTTAACCCCGTTTTATTCTTTCAAATAGCAAATACAAAACATGCAGTAAAGAAATTACTAAAGAAATAATTTTAAAAAAAGTTTAAAAAAATATCGAGGAATAAAGATTTAAACAAAACAGAATAAAAAACAGGAACCAGGCAAACATATCAACAACCCAAATATATCTTTGCGTAAGTCTTGTTGGCTGGCGGGATTGTGATGAAGTTTCTCGAGCTACTTTTCTGCTGATGAGGCTCCAGTTAGGGCCGAAATAACGCTATACAGAGAATTACCCCATTGCAATTCAGTCGACTTACATAAAAAAAAGAATTGCAATCTAAAAGTAATGTACGTTTTTGGAACCGAATTAAAACTGTACGTGTAGTATGTCCCCGGATTGTGTTTACAAGAGAAAAGATAAATAAATTATATTTTACATAATACATATTCCAAAGCAATTTTTTAAAAATTTGTTTCAAGAAATCCATAACAGCTGTAAGAGAGTACGATGTAGTCTTGAATTATGTACTGAGAGGGCTGGTAGGTTAATCTAATAGTTTATAATGTTGTTAATCTTGTCTTTTCTTTGTCGGTTTTAAAAACACAGTGTATTAATGTTGAACTTTTAAATACAGCAGATATGTTCATCAGAAATCAAACAAGTTTTTTTCCCTTTGCATTTTTTTTTGTAAAATTTAAGTTTAAATTTTTTCCACTCTTGTGAACTTAATCCGGAGACATATTACATATTATAAACAGTAATAATTTAAAACAAAAAAAAAAGAAAATTCTTAAACAATTTAACACTTAAGTCAACTGGGATTGTGAGAAAAGTTCAAACCTGATCCATGCAAAGCTCTGGAATTGAAAGATCTTCCGGATTTTTCATTAAGCAGGAGGAAAGCGAGTATTTGATTTCGCATTACATACTTAAAAAAGAAAATAGGACCGTCCTCATCAGAGTCCATATGAAGCTCCGGGTTCAGGAATTGGAGAAAAAGTGCCTGCTGATATTTGGAGTTAAAAACTGTTAAAGGCCTCTGCAACAAATCATGAAAAATAGCAATGACTACAAATGAACTGAAAACCTCTAGGTATGAGAGAGCCATTATCGGACATAATAAAATCATCACTTGATAAAACGGAATTCCTCCCGGCATGGGTATGGATAAGTGACTTTCCATTGCGTATGGAGATCAAGGAACTAAGACCTGGAACGATGAAAAGTGACCCAATCACGACCTCCAAAGGCAAAACTGATCATGATAAGGAAAGTGGAAATTTCTAAGGGGTTTGCAAAACTATGGATTTTTAATTTTGTAAATCTTGTTAGAAGAAAAGAAATAAAACAAAGATCTATTTTTTAGCTTTAAAAGGTAACCTTCTGTTCTGGCTATTGCATTTTCTTTTCGAGAATTTTACTTTCATATTTTCGTCCTTGACAATGTCATCATTTTCGGAATTCCACTTTTCTTCTTCTTTCCTAATTTTTAACAATTTTCTTTGTTCCTTATTTCAAAATTGTCTCTTTATAAATCAGAAACTATTCCTTACTTCACAGAAATTAGAATAAAAGAAAGAAATCTTTATCGAATATAAGAATTCTTGAAAAAAAAATGCGTTTTGGAATTCTTAAAACTTGAAAGCAAAATAACTTGAATGAAGATAAAATGGTACACCAATGGAATTTACATTTCATTACAAGGATTATTTTGTAGGATAATCCATTACCTACTTTCACACAAAACTCCAAAGTCTTACACTTATTTTAAAATTTACAATCTTTAGAATGGTTTATTATTGCTTACTTTTCGTGCCTAATTATTGTGAATTTTATACAACAGTTTAATATTTACTTTGCATTCTTTTGTAAGCAGAAATGTTTATTGATGTACGTTACATAGACCAATCACATACAACAACAGCAACCAATTACTTTCAACAATAGACACCTATCATTTATAACAACAGAGCAGTATCTAGGTAGATCTACTTCACAAATCAATCATAATTTAAATGCGATTATCGAATGCAAGACAGAAGACGATTTAATAAATGTGTAATTATCTGCATCATTAGAAGAAAAATATTTTGTATGTTGCAAGGTACATATATTTCTGAGTTTCTTAGTGCTTCAGGTGTTCTGCTGGTTATGTATTCGTTACAGTCAACCCTGTTTCGGCCATCGTCATCATCATCAGAGCTTCGGCTACTTGTATAATTTATGTCAGAAGAATTTGGTTCCCGTATTCGTTTGCTTATGCATAGACAAAGTACCAAAGGAAAGTAATCGAAGGAACTTCGAAATATAATTAACAAATATGTACTTAAGTAAATGCATTTAAAAAAAATTAAATAAAAAATTATAATGATTTTTCAAGATATTTTTTGGCTCTTTGTTGATAAGTGTGTTCATATCTTAAGGGAAAATGTATAAGAAATCTGTTTTTCTGAAAATAGTTTCAGAGGATATCTTAGAGCGAATGTACCTAATTTTCACCGGACATCATATAGCACAGATACGACACGAACTTGAGACGGTGACTGTACACCTCTATGTATATGAACCTTTGCACTGGGGTAAGCCGACCCAGAGGGCTGCAGGGACCAGAAGGGTGTAAACGCGGAGGGAAGGGAACTTGTAAATGCAAACTAAGCACAAGGAGTGGGGCTCCGGCCACTAATGATCACGGGGGCGGGCGAATATAACCCTTATACCACCGATAAGATAGATTGCGGGTGGACGTGACAAATTCACAATTTGGGATTTGACCGGATTTACTATAGCCGTGCGTTTTACAAAAAATAAAATAGCCAATTAATTTGGCGGGGCGGGGGTGGCCTTCTTTAGCGCTCACGTCAAGATGAGGTTTTTGTTTTGTCTGAATCGGTTGCACCACGTTTGTCAATGTTTGGCGTTTAATTAAAAAGCAAAAAATATATACAGATCGAAAGGAAAATTAAAAATCTGCTTTCTCCGTAGAATTTTAATCAAAGTTCGGCCTACCTTTCTATAAATCCAGTTCAGATTTTACTTCTAATTTTTTTTACTACTTTGAGTTTTCTAAATAACTCATCTTTTATTTAAATTGAAAATCGAGACTATTTCAAAATGACTGTTGAAATGTACTCCTAAGGAGAGGACGCTAAAGTGTTTATTTTACTTGAAATTTCATAGTAGTAGTTTTTGTTTATCGTTGTCCTTATTATTAATAAATATCTGAACGTGATAATTTATATATATGTATGTTTTTTAGTTCATTCCCTTCTTTTTTATTTTTCGTTGTAATGGAGACAGACTTTAACTTTTTGATTTAATATTTTAAATTAAATTAAACTTCTCGTATTCTCGGATATCTTACGCTTACATTCCATTCTATTATTTATTTAATACGCGCGCATCCAACAAGTAAACAAGTCCCCCCCCCCTCCCAAAAAAAAGTATATATTATTTTTATCTCTTCGGATGGACGCGACCGAAAAAAACGCAATAACGCGCAGAGTCTATTGTTTTAAATGACAATCTTTTATGCGACCTTAAAATTAAAAACCGGCGTGATGAAAAATGCATGAAAGGACGGAATAATTCTTTCGGTACGTAATAAAAACAGCGAGTTGCTTATAAAAGGAGCGCGTAAAAATTCAGTCTCCTGGGCGCTGAACGCTCTAAGTAATTATTCTGGGATGACGGAACGCCGCTGGCTCTGTGAGTTTTATTTTTATTTCCACTTTCACATTTGTTATGTTCTTAGAAGACCCCGGCTCTTCATTAATTAAATTTTCGCTTGTATTCTCCTTTTTTTTATTATTTTCCTTCCTTAATTTTAATTAGACGCCACTCTACATATTACCATGAGATTAAAAAAATTTACGTGTGATATTAAATTAACATTTTCATCATTTACTTAAGAGAATATCTTTCTAAATTTACAAGCTGTTTTAATAAGAGGGTTAGTAAACAGCACTTCCACCGGAAATAAAAATAAACCGTTACCTATTTAAACCATAATGATTTTTTAAATTTTGTATGTATATGAACACCTGTGTAAACCACCCTTTCAGTGAAGATTGCCTCATAAAATAGAACAATCTAGGATGTTAAAGTATGTGCTGGAGAATCCACTTCTTCACTTTGCGAATAAGAAATTCTTCTCAGAGGGCAATCATACTTACGTTCGCTGGAATCAATGTCTATTGTTCACCAAAGTGTTTTTAAATATTTCTAAGATCAAATTAACTGTACTTTTATTTCTCAAAACTAGTGAAATTAACAGTTTACGGTCAGCTCTATTTGCGAAACAAAACTTATGATTTAACGTCAAATGCAACAACTTCAACAACGACACTTTCTATTTTGCTTTAGCAAAAGGTATTTCAAAGAAGTCAATAAAAAAACTTGTTTATTATAACACGCTACACAAAACAGAAACTTCATTTCAATAACGAAAGCAGATAGAAAAGATGCGAATAAAATAGAACTAAAAAAGAGCGACAATGTGAGACATCTGAAAAATATGACAGTGGAAACCTTTTCGACAAACAAATGCGATAAATACTTTTATTTTCTCACGTAAACATATTCAAATATAAATAAATAATAATAAGATCAAGGTGAACTTGTGCACTTACAATCTCCTTGACTTATTTATTAATTTATTAATTCTGTATTGATAATTTGATGAAATGGAATTTCAATTAGTATTTCGAATTATTAAAAAGATATTCATATCACTATGTTATTAGAAAAAGGGTTTCCGTAAAAATACAAATTTTCTTCCGCTTACATATTCTGACGTAGATAGATAAATTTAAACACAGGGAAATTCTGAAACCAAAGTTCTTTTCGAATTCTCAAAATGTCTGTTTTTCTTTCAAAGCCAGAATTTCGTATTTTTGCAAAAAGATTATTTTTAAATAACTAATAATTAAATAACTTGTTCACTTCAACCTTAAGATATTAATTTAAAAAAATATAATGTGTGGCTAATATTCACATTGCAAAAATAATCATCTTTATTTTTTTTACTGTCCTTTGTGTCGCAGTATCCACAAAGATCCGGTGCCATGCCAACATTAAGAAGTGCAAACTCATTACGCGACTGTACCGAATGCGACAGAGTGCATTTTTCTTGAAATCTTGCGCACTGGCGCCCTCCCGGACGCGCGCGGATCGTTAGAGAACTTTCAGGGAACGCATGCGCGTCGCCATCGCCTCCCGATGCGGGCTTCGCAATTTCGGTGCTTGGCGGACAGCAGATAACATCTTAGATAAGGCGCCGAAAATATACGACACGTCTTAGATACGCATCTTGAAAAAATTGGGAAAAATTAGGGAAAAACTCGATTTTTTGCAAGATTTTGGTTGCGTCTGCGAATTTTGAATGCTTTTAGGGTTGTAGATCATTGATTTTGGTGGTGGAGCATGCAAGTCAATACTTAAAAGAATAGTCTAATGGCCATTTGCACGAAGCAGTTAAGCTCAACTTAACTTTAAACATCACTTACATTATGATTTACACAAAGCTCTGTAACCTAAGAATGTCACATCACAAAGACCACTTAAATTTAAGCTCAGCTTAAGTGTTTGCTGCAAATGTCCTTAAAGAAAATTAGCCTTGGCTTCTTTCAATTCAATGTAATATAATATAAAATAAAGCTTTGGGTTTGTAATGGTGACGGATCATGCGATAGTGCAGTATATTTTGTTAATGCTAAAAGTAAAATGCTTACAGGACCTTCAAGATAAAGAAACTTCATCCAGCGAAAGGAAAAGTTACAAGCGAATAAAAAATATAACATGAAGGGAGTAATTTAGGGAATTCCATGATATAAATTCGCATACCGTAGGTATAATAAAAAAAAATGGTAGAATATACGAGAGTACGGTGATTACCAGATTAACCGATCAGGATAAATTTTGAGCTTAAATTAAATTTGCTTTTCCCAGCATCCTTTAGGAAAACGATTAGATTTAAAGAAAATTTTAAATTAACTTCCATATGAAACATTTCAAGGATTTCAATGTTTAAATGTAAAACTTTTTTAATGTAAGGATAATTAATATTTTTTTAACGATCACCTAAAATACTGAACTGAAAATATTTGTTTGGAAGCCATAAATGCAATTACTACTCGTACCACCGATAATGAACATTTCCGCTAATGTAATGCCGATTTGTTGTAGCTTTGTTAGCCGAGCTTTTAGACGCTAATAGACCGCTTGTCTAGCACCATCTAGTGGCTAGGGGATGTACTAGGGTGGTGATATCCTGCAGGAAAGACTAGGCTTCTCGCTGTTCTCCGGCAGTCCGGCAAGGATTCGGGCGCTTGCTGTTTGCTACGATTCTTCGTCTTTGTATGGACATCTGCGTGAGCTTTAAAAGCTCTTCTCCATTTAATTTGTTCTTAAACGGCACAAATATAAATTATGTAAATACAAACAAAACGCGAAGTTAATAAAAATTGGAAATAACAAAGGTAATGAACTTAAAAAATAATAAAAAAGCAAATGCGAAAATATTAATATTTATAGAAAAAATGCGTAGAAAATACGTGAAAACACAAACAAATACTACACCAAGTTTTTTTTTTGTGCAGTTTTTTATTAATGTGATATTTCTAACTAGTAATTGAGTAATTTTCATTAATTGAATGCTTCGTTCATTTAAATGAAGATTTAAATTAATTTAATTAATTTAAAATTCTCTGTCAAGCGTTCGAAATAAATGACGCAACCTTTATCCAATTCAAACGATAAATAAAAAAATTATTATTATTAATATGTTTTTCTAGTATGTTTTCAAATCAATTATTTAAATGAATCATTTACAACATGTCGTATTTCAGAAATTATTTGATAGTAAAAAATATGAATATGAGAATCAATTTAAATATACTTGAGTATTAAAAACTGAAATTAATATTTTATGTCGCCCAATTTACCTTTGTATTATTTCTTTATAAAAAAGTGAGAAAAGAATGGTTAATAAAAAATATAATTAATTTAATGTTTCTTCTACGTGTCCCTGATTTGACTTCGCCTTACGAATAATGCCCAAAAAATTTTGAATTCAGTTTAATTTGCGCTAAATTTGACGCTGAGGGTTATCAAGACAGAGGAATTAATACAAGAAGAAGACAAAATAGTCTTGCTTTTGAATTTTGAAAAATTTAAGATAAAATGTTTCCCACTTAAAATTAGGGAGATACAACAAATTGCAACATCCTTGAAAGAAAATGAAAATTACGGAAAATTACTAAATTATAAATATTTCAGAGAGACTTAAGAAGTTAACGCCATTTTGATAATAGAAAGAGTTGACTTATGTCCTAATGTGGGTAGAGCATTGAGCATTATTGAATTAGTCATATTTTATTTGTCTTTTTGATCAATAAATTCAAAATAAATAAATTCATTTCGTATCAAGCAAGGTGAAATATGATTTCAAATTTTTTGCTCCATTACACGTAATCTGCCCTTAACAGTAAACTATCGCTATTTTGACACTTAAAGAAATTGACATTTAAGTAAATTTCTACATCGACTTGTTTTTTAGTTTTATTTTAATTAGTCAGCGGTTCTCAACAATGTGAACAGCAGTTCTTGTGCATTAAAAGATAAAATTAAATAGCCGTAACTTTTATGTTGCTAATTTTTTAAAATTAAACATTGACTCTTAAATGCCCCAATAACTTACTAGTTATCGAGTTTTTAGGAAAACTTTATTAAGATAAAGGCTTTACTTTGATCTCATCTAGCAACCCTTTTAGTCTCCTCTGTACATATACAATGAAGTCTTTAGAAAATGGTTGTCACTCAAATCTGATACTTTAGTATTATGTTTGATATACAAAGTAATCAATAATAAAAATTTCAAGGAACCTTTTATTGGACAGTTTTTCCTAATAAAACGGTTAGATCACTATGCCAGTTGTGTGAAGTCATCAGTGAAATGAAAATATTATGAAAAGCAGAGTATAATTTTTTTGTTTGCTTAGATAACTTCAAGTAATTGCCAGAGTATGAGGTAGGGTCTTGGAAATAAGTTTTGTCTTAAGTAATTAAGGGCTGCAAATTTCAAAACTTCCTTCATGTTTTGACATTCCTTTTAAGATGCTATAACACGTTAAACTGAAATAACACTTGAAGGCAAAGGATAAAAACTTCTTCTAACAAACAACACATTTTTACAAATAGGAACTTGGATTTATCACTCAATTGCAATTTCTTCCAGTCATCGCTTTCTTACTTTGCATCACTCTAACCTCTCACTTCTACGAGCCCTGTCTCAGTGAAGTTGGCCCAACTAACGAAATTTTTTTTTCAGAAAATCTTTCTTGTAGAAAGAAAATTTATGAAAATCAATACAATTTTGTAATGATATGGCACTTGTTTATTAACTTTTAACATATAAAACTAAATTCTAACTGACAAAAAATAGGAACACGAAAATATATCTAATATTATCGCAAAATAAAAAATCGACGAAAATTAAAGATAAAGCTATCATTGCGTTACGTCGCCTTTTCGACTTATTATCCCTTCGATACATTTGGACATTGTGTTAACGAAAGTTTGGCATTCATCAGATGGGAAGTTGTCCCAAATTTGTTGAAACCGAGCACGTAACTCTGGAACGGTTCTTGCTGGCTGCGAGCACAGCTTTCTGAAAATATTTTTAAGAAATACTTTTAAACGCCTGTGGATGGATTAAAAACTGTATATCTTGAACCAGTTTATTGTTACATTAAATTCAGTTTCCATATTTTGAATACATAGTTCTGGAAAAACCGCTAGTTCTCTAGCTTTTTCTCCTTCTAAGTTCGTCTTTTATGATATCGAAATAATCACTTCTGTTTGATCACTACTTCGGATTCGAAACCGAAACAGTATGATTTTGACACTTCGTGTCTGAGTATTCCTTTACATTTCAATCTACTGATGAGATAAATATTTGTATAATACAGTTACATTTGACTTCTAATCAAGAATAGAAAATATTGTTTTGTTTTTAACCAATCTTCAAGCAACTTCTCTAAAGACTAGCTCGACTTGGCACATATCCACAATTCGCCTCCTTTCAAAAAAGGTTGCTAATTGCTGATTCGATGAATATCCACATCAGATTTTTTTTTAATGAAGGATTTGAACAGTTTTATATATTCGATACACGGTTATTTGAATGCAATAAAAATTTTTGGCTTATTATTTTAAGGAATCCTGACATAACGCTTTCAAATTAATTCGACTCCCATTTGCTAGGGGCCATGCAAATCTCTAACTTCTTTTATAGCTTCTTATTTCTTGCATTTTTTACTATATTTGGCTTTTAATTTCTGTAAAATTTAATCACTGCATCGTACTAAAATTTTTTTATCATTTCCCATCAATAGATAATAATTGTTGAATTGGTTCACTACTACATATTTTTTTGATTTGTCATTTTCCATCTACTTCCCCTATTTGTTTTTCTCCGCAATTTTTTTGCACATTTCCTTCCAATCTTTCCAGTTGTCTTCGTCTGGTTTTGGTTATTTTCAAATTTCACTGGCATGTTATGTGATTAGACTGAACACAGTGTTACAAGTCCAGAATTTTACAATTTGTAATGTATAGTTTGATTTCATTAATTGCCTCACCATTTCATATTTTGTTTTCTTCTAATTTAGATTTCCAGATATTCAAACTGTTTTATTTTTTCAGACCTCTTACTTTATTACTTTAACCATTTTCAGTGTACTCTTTTTCATTTCTCTTTTATCGTATATTTTCTTTTGTCCTGTTTTCAAACTCTCGTATTCGAAAACATATTCCAAAAATTACATAATCTCAGTAACCAAAATTTATTTTTTCTTATTTTTTTGGTTTTTTTTTTCACATCAAAATCGTTAGCATAACTTATTATTCTGGTTCAAAAGCCATAATGAAACAAGCAAGATTTCTTTTGTTTGCCACTTGTTAAGAATTGTCCATTAATATACAGGGTGTCTGTTTTTCGAAGACAGCCATGGATATCTCAGTATTTGAACAGATACGAAGTCCCCGCCTTGAAAGATTCATCTTTCAACAAAACAAAAAACAAATAGATCACTCGTTGTTCGATGGGAAGCACGCAGAGTCGAGTAGCAGCTCTTTTGAATACACCATTAGGCGTCTTGATTGATGCGACGCGAACGATGCCACCATCACCAGAAATGACACGACCAATCTGCTAGTTCAATGGATGAGCGTTCTCATCACGTATGAGAGTCAGAGTTCCAGGTTCTAATTGTTGACTTGCATTGCTTTTCCATTTAGTACGAGTTTGGGGCTGATTTAGATATTCCTTTGCCCACCGATTCCAGAAATGTTGGCGAGTTTGTTGTTTGTTGGCGAGTTTGTTGTACTGCTACCTGAATAATTGATTTACCCTGAGATGCGTTAGACTAGGCTCCGCATTTGACATAAGTGAGCCTCCAATTAGAAAATGTGATGGACTAAGAAAGGTGAAATCGTTCGGGTCGTTGGATAAGGGGGTAATGGGTCTAGAATTCAGAATTGCTTCTATTTGAATTAAAGGAGTGTTCATTTCTTCGAAGCTCAACGACATTTTTCCTAACATTCGTGTTAGGTGATGTTTTGCTGACTTGACAGCTGCTTCCCAGATTCCTCTAAAATGGGGTGACCTGGGCGAAATAAAGTGCCACTCTATACCTTCGTTTGCCAAAGCCGTTTGTATGATTTCCTTATCTCTTTCGGAAACGAAAAATTTTATAACTCAATCTCGGTGAGCACCGACGAACTGCGTGCCGTTGTCTGAATAGATGTTAGCTAGTTTACCTTGTCGACCCATAAATGTTCTTAATGTTGCCAAAAATGATTCAGAAGCCAGATTTCCAACTAGCTCTAGATGGACTGCCTTTGTAACAAAATAAACAAATACAGCTCCATAACTTTTCATTGTTTTGCTATTTCGTTTCCTGCCTTCGCGTATATGAAGAGGTCCAAAGTAATCAATTCCAACATTTTCAAATGGTCTGGATGGTGTTACCCTAGTTGAAGGAAGATTTCCCATTAAATGTTCTATCCCCTTTGGGTTTGCCTTAAAACACGTGACGCATTTATGAATGACGCTCTTCACCGCGGTTTTTCCAGAATCTGGCCAATATTTATCTCGAATAGCTGCTAAGTTAACTGTACTCCAGCATGTAAACATCTAATGTGTTCGTGCTTTATTATTAGTTTCATTAGTGGATGGTTTCCGGGGAGCAATATCTGATGTTTCTGTTGATCGAATATGTTTGCATGTTTCAGACGACCTCCCACTCTAAGGATTCCACTTTCATCGATGAAAGGGTTCAAACTTAATAAGTTGCTCGTGGAATGCAGTTGTTTTTTCCTTTCCAGTTGATCCAATTCCCTTTTAAAAACTTGACCTTGAGCGATTTTCACCAGTAGACTCATGGCTGCATTTAACTCGGCTACTTTAAGAGAAACACTCCTGTGCTGATCGGTACCTAAATTGCGTGAAATTGTATTGGCCTTGAACCTTAGACTATTCGTTTCAGTCGAGACAATGACGAGTATCTGTTGAACAAATCAAAATCTTCAACATTCACTACCGTATGTGTTAATTGTCGCCTTTCAGGAGTGTCATCAATACTGATATCATCAAACACATTTTTATGCTGATTCATACAAGTATAAATTCATATATCTTTTATGATGTTCAAGATATTCAATATTTGTAAAGCTGCAGATATGGTTTGGAAATAGAACACGTTCTATTTTTTCAGATTTTTTTTGTTCAGTTTAATTTTTGATACAATTGACTGTACAATTTAAATTGTTTAAGAAATTGTATCAAATCTTGTACAAAAAATAGTGTAGTCTAAAGCAGAATAAAATTATGAAGCCAATTTACTTTTTTGAGTTGTGATTAATCATTTATTTATACACCACATAAATACTCTGTAAATAAATGTTCAAAATGAAAAATCGTAGCAAACAGCATTTCACGAAGAGATAACAATAAGGTAGGTAGTGATCCTTTATTTTTGCCTTTCAGCTTTCATTTAAACAGAGCGTCTGATTAATAAGTTTAATAAGATTAATATTGCCAGCTCTTATTCAGTATACGCGGTGAGCTTTTGTGCAACAGCAAATAATTATTTCACCTAATTCGTCCAGGAGTACATCCGACCGCCGATTTCAAAGAATACATACATAATTAGACCGGACGCGAACACAAATTAATTTAAAGTTCCATAAAATCCGAATTAAATTTATAAATGCAAATGGCGTGCCGCTCGCGTCCGTTCATTCATTATGCTAATTATGTGTCCAATAAGTTTTACAAAAGTTTTAAATTATTGCCGCGCGCGATGGCCGTATATACACTTTTAAATGTGGACTGCCATTTGAATTTATGAAATTCAAAAGCGGACCTCACTTTTTCGCCGTTCACTCTATTTTGGTGAGTTTACGTTAAATTATCGAACGCTCGGACTAGATAGTATGTGGGATTACGATTGAAAATGCATATTACAGTTGGATGGACTGTAAATAAAGTACAATAAAATACGAAGCATTAACATTGAATATGTTCTTATCGTATCTTATTTAAAATAAAAAAAAATATTATACATAATTAATTCAACACATTACATTAAAACGTTATCTACTAAGAAGCTTAATTGAAAATGTATCACATGGCAATCAAACATATATCACATATTGTTTATTAAACGGAGTGTGTCCGAAATGTATCTGGCTGCAATAAACGCTTTTAGCTGCTTTGCTTTTGTGATTTCTGTTTTCTTTTAGCTTTATACTTCTACAAAAGGTAAGTGATGCTTTTTGTTCTCTTTAGTATTTAAGTGTTGGAAGACATTTGGAAATAATTTTTCGGCAAAATATTCGCGAACTCTTCAAAAAAATGGTGGTATTTTCAAAATGTAATTAGAATTAAACTCATCAGTAATAAATCCAAATCTATTCAAATCAATTCTTCGTTTTAGTCCTTCATCATCATGAAGATTTACAATTTTTATTTTTCTATTTACACTTTGTGACTGACCTGTATACAAAGTTGATCTAGATTTTCGAAGATTTTTCTCCTGATAATAACTTTAATTAATAAAAAAAGACAGAGCAATTAAACAAAACCATCTACAACTAGAGTTTGGTGCTGCATTGATGAATGCAACATAGGAAATCCTATGTTAATTTATAGGTGTTCAAGTATTAGCTTTCCTAATTATTTTACAGCGAAATTCCATTTAGGTTTTTTAAAGTACTCTTCAAGAAGAATCTGTCTGCGCAGTTTGAGAATGATTCAGTAACCAAATTCAATTTATATCAAACTATCAGCAAGGCCTTTTTCAATGAATGTTACAATAAAGTAATATCAATAAACATAAACATATGCTTTGCTGTGGTTCCTACAACATATGCATGTGCTTTTTTCAGTCTCTTTTGCATAACTTATTTGTAGACTACCTTGTGCTTTCGCTTCCCTTTTAGCTTGCTGTGGTATTCTTCCAAAGGTAAGTGAATTTCATAATGCTTTATAGTTTTCGTGCATAATGAATACGCAACTATCTGAAGACTCACGTAAAATACTTACTTTAGAAACTGAACAACGATATTACTATAATTCCCGTTTGATATTATCAGATTATACACATACGTTCAGAACTTTGAGGATGTATTTATAATTATTGAAATGAAAAACACCTCCGTCAGCTATGTAAATGCGAATTTTATTAAAAATATGGGAAATATCGATGACTGGTGAGACTACAAACTTCAAATTAGTTTAACACCTCAATCAATCAGTTAATTAATTAATTAATTAATTGATTAGCCGCGAATGGTGACAGATTTATATAATTAGCTTTTTGTGTAGTATGACTAATAAATAAATGCAATCTTGGTTTACGTTTTCATTAATTTATTTATGTATAATGCAAAGATAAAATAACTATTATCTTCACGTCCTACCAGAGATAATTTTTTATATTTCTTCTGATTTTTCGTTCCTAAAAAAATCAAATTTTTCTGCCTTGGAAAATGTAATTTCCTCTCTGTAGAAAAGCACCATTCCTGTACTTAATTAATTATTTATGATTTTCATGTGTGTTTTTGTCGAATTTATTTTTAATTTTTAATTTCCGAAGTATATGGATTGCGGAGAATTAACATATGCTAAACATAAAAAAAATAAAAATATTTGGTACATATTATTATTATACAGTAAGTGCTTCAAAAGATCTCAGTTAGGCGTCATGCAGTTTTAAACACATATACCGTGCGATTTATTGAAAACAGGCAAGGGTGAGCCGTGAAATGTGCAAATTTACGTCCTAGATAAGTTTACTTTTAAAACAAACGTCAATATAATTTTACCTATGTTAAAGCATTACAATAAATGTTGTCCTTCACTTGCAAAACATAATTACTTATGTACATCCTTCTTATTAAATTTAAACTTTCTAATATAAACAATTTTTGTTCGTTGGAAAGCATTCTTGTCACAATTTTAAGAATATTTTAATATTTGTTCGTTGACAAATCTGGATATTAATTCTCATAAGTAAATTTATTTAACACATACGTTTGAAAATTCCAAAGCCAACTCTAGCCTGTTTTCAAAAAATCGCATGGTAGCTTATTAATTAACATCGCAACATTAGCAACATAAACTTAGTTTGGTCCTTCGAGACGGATCCAACCAATCAATCGATTAAGCATTTTGCCTATAGATGATTTTACGAATACAGTTTAAATAAAGTTCATTATTCAATTTGAACTAATTTGAGCAAAAACTAAAAGCTGTATTAATCGAATTTAAACCAATATCAAGCAGAGTTTTTCTATTGAGGATAAGAGAAAAAAATCAAAAGATTACATTAATTAACGTTCATGCATCGCATGAAGAAAATGACAGATATAAAAGTAGCATTTTATAATTAGTTAGAGAAAATTTACGACATTCCTAAATATGACATGAAAATCTTACTGGGAGACACAAACACAAAAATAGGTAAAGAAACAATATAAAACCAACAAAACGAGGAAAGACGAGAATGGACGGTTTTTAATTGATTTTGCCAAATAAAAAATAAAATTATTAAAAGTACGTATTTCCAAAAGAATGAAATATAAAAAAGCACGTTGCATTCTCCGGCCGGCAATACAATAAACCAAATTGTATGTTGTAATAGAAAAGATGGAAGAAAGAAGCATAAAAAACGTTAAACGGCCAGAAATTCTAGCAGGGAAGTAAAAATAAAGAAAAAAAGAAAGATTTGAGGCTGAATGTAAGAATTGGAAATTAGGAAAAAACTAGGACTTATGATGCTGCAAAAAAAGACGCGGAACAAAAAATTAATTCGAGCAAAAATATATTAAGAGTAAAGAAGAGGTAAATACAATGAAGCGATGTTACAACAAATAGAGGAGAATTACAAAAACCAAAACGAATTAGAAATTTATATCAAGATGATTTTAATAAAGACATCAATGAGAAAATTATTGTTGGAATGGAAGAAATGGAAGAGATATTTTGACAGACCCATGAATGGAGAGGAGGAACTGTAAAACGAAGCAGAGGAGAAAAATGTAGCCAATATGGAGAAACAATACCGTTTCTATATAAAGAAGAAATAGAGGAAATAATTAATAAATTTAAAAACAACAAGCCCAGAAAATGAAAATAAATAGTAGAATACCTGCACATTTTCAAGTTGAAGAAGGGTTAAGACAGTGACGATTAATAGGAAGAGCTTATTTATCGAAGAAAACATCATCGTCTTGCATTTGCTGACAATTTTGTAATTTAAGCCAGAAATAAACAAGAACTAAAAGAAATGATAAAAGAGATTTGAAAAAGAAGCACGAAAGGAAGGCCTTTGTATCAGTGAAAAAAAAACTAAGTATATGGAATGGACCGCTGTGTGAGAGAGGGATGGTTAAAAATGATAACAGAAGGGGGATGGATTATCCTTTACTTTCAACTTTATCAATTTTACAAGACCTCGTCGAAACATTATGTCCTTCTAGATATCTCGACGAGAGTAAGAGATATTGTTATGTCCAAAGTATGTCTTAATTCCCAAAATTAATTAATTGCAATAATCAACAATTTCCACTTCTTCTCCTTACCCTTTTATTAAAATTTTTATGAAACCACGAAGGACCTAAGTATCAATTTCTTTATCTGTAGGTATCTGGTTTGAGACGTTTAGCCAGAGCTTGCTATTAACGCCCTCTTTATATGGAATGAGATTTCAGCCCTTGTCCGCCACTAAGTAAGAACAATTATCAATTTATTTAGACAATTTTAAAACTGATTACATATATTTAACACTTATAATTTAGACACAAGCAAACTTTGAATAGAATTACAGATTATTTCAGAACGGCATTGTACAAGCCAATGCTAAACAAACTCAAAATGACTTTATAACAAGAAAAACAGTATTTCATAATTCAAATAAGCAGATGTTAGCTTCTAAAAACATAGCCAAAATGGTAAAATCAGTTAATACTTTCTCACTCAAAACCATGACACTAGATACAGAGAGAGACGGGCGGATTTTTGGAAATCAACCACACACTACGACATTCTGTATTATCCCTTCACGTTCTTTTTGCATTCTAGTAGGCGATGTTTTTTTTCGTTAGGTTACGTGCATGTATTTTGAAAGAAGTCAAAATGTGACAAATGTAAAATTCTGACACTTTAACGTCAATCCCATCGACTATATTGCTTCTTATACTCTACGATGGCATGAAAAATGTAAAATAATAACATTGAAACAAGTAATTACTTGTGACTTTTTAATACTAAGTCAAAATGCTCAAAATCATCAACGTTTTTTGGCGTCAGCTTTCAAAAATATAACCATCAAATTAAAATGGAACATATTCACTTGGAGGTATCAACAAAAATGTTACCCTAACACGGCCTACTTTGAATGCAAAAAGAACGTGAATGAATAATAAATGTCAATTACGCCCTCGAACTTGTAGAGTTGCACTCCACAAGACGGGCACTAGCTGTCTCATCTGTCGTGCTACGCTATGGCCCTTTATATTGTTTTAAACCGAAAATTAAATTAAATTGCAATCCTTGAATCGTTTGCTTTTAGTTGTGTTTACATAATGTGGTTTTTTGATTAGTCAACTCGGCGATTGCAATACGCAGCGGAAAATTTCTGCGAACGCAGCCTCATTTCAAAGGTCAACCCTGACTCATATTGGCGGAACTTTTGACAATGCAAGGCGTTTGTTTACATAATTTTTAGGTGTAAATATTACCCGCGCTCGCGTAGGCGACGTTGTATCGAATTCAATTTATTTGGAGAAAAGAAGTTCCTAATAGGAAACTGATAGAGGAGAGGAGTATAAATTTGAAGAAGTGGAGCAGCATACGTACTTGGAAACATCAGATCTAGTGGAGGAAATACAAGCACGAATAATGGCTGGAAATCGATGTGTAAGAGCACTCCGAAAAATACTGAAAAGTAAAAGCATCTTCTGAAACGCAAGATGATAAAAATGGAATAAGACCGATGGTCATATACGCAAATAAAGCGTGGATATTAAGTAGGACAGACTAGGTGATACTGGTATGGGAAAGAAAAATATTAAGGAAGATATTTGGTGGAAAGAACGTAGAGGAAGAGTGGCTTGGCAATGCGAATCAGGAAGTAAGGGAATTATATGAAGAAAGAAATATAATGCAATCCTAGAGATTACGCTGAATGGGTGATACAAAAAGGCTGTAAGGATGTAACAATTAGCACAAAAGATTCTTTTATTTTCTTTTGAATTATTTTCCTAATCGCAGAAACTTTTACGTATTTAAAAAATTACTAAAATAATTTATATGTACTTTTTATTCAATAATATTCTATTCTATGAAAAAGATGTACATATTACTATGTTATTCGATATTGAGAAATTAATTTGTTTATTTTTCAATAACGTGCATATTCGTTGATAACATGAAATTCTTTCAGATTCAGGGCGTAATTTTTTCTTTTGTTTTAACTTAACGTAACCTGTGAACGCTTTTGGTTCTTTGCACGCTCGTAGATTATTACTTATGCTCATAAAAAAATTTAAATAACTCGGGTCAACTTAAAATTCCTTATTAACAATTTGTTTTGATGCAACAATACTGACTATTTGTTTGTTTTAGTTGAATTTAATATAAACTAAGTTTGTGAAAACGCGAATTAATTTCTGATATTAAAAATAGGTTCCTTATTATTTGTCCCTGATATTCGCGCTTGATCTTAAATAAATCGCCATGTACATAATTCTAATTTTTGTAATGAAAAAAATGAAACCGTACACGTCATAAAATCGGTTATATTGAACTTGCTCCTGGTCTTTTAATAGACTTTCAATAAACTTTTATTAGACTGGTATGTGTGTCAGTCTGGTGATGGCGATTACATCTTTTAATCATCCCCTCACGTTTGTTTTTCTTAATAAAAATGTGTGTTCCAGTAATAGAACATTTTTGTTTAAATACCTTGGGATCATAATTTTTTTCTTTTATGCATAAAATTTGATTGATGCATGATGAATTACAAACTAAATTACATTGACTGTAATTATCAATTAAATCAAATGTAATCAATTAAATCAAATCATAAATAAAATAATATTGTTACAACAATTTTCAAACTCCAAAACTAAAACAACATAGCAATATGTACAAGTTTGGATAAAGTTTTCTATTCTAAAATTCATTTAGTTCAAAAATCTGCATTTAATTTATTCGTTCACTCATTCAATTTCTTCACTTTACATATACTTAATTAAGAATACACGAACATAGTAAACATTTCATCGATTTTGCCATCACCAAATACGGTCAACAGCTTTTCCACATCCAAGTTAAAAGGCTGGAGCGACAGCCGTCGACGTTCGCGATCGCTAATTAAACGAATTCGACTTCGAAACAACGAAATACGGTTTGACGTGTGAGCACACATATACAACACACATAAGAATCCATCGTGAAACGCGCATTACGAACAAATGAACATCTAAAACGGGTCGGCGCTAATTGGAAACGGACAGCTCAAAGTAAAGTTTGACCGGAACACTCGCCAAATGTATGTTCGGCCATTTTGTTCTCGAATCCTCTAACATTACCCCTAAAATGTCTGAAATAATACTGGAAATCTTTCTGATACAATTTTAACACGACCCTTAAGAAGAGAACATGACTTGCTATCATCTACCGCTGAAGAAAATCAGTCATTTATTATTTCAAGACAAAGAAAATTTTGGAAAATTTTCCAATTTTTGGGACGTAATTCAATCTTTTTCATCGCAACCAAAGTTTGCAATATATGGCTTATCGCCTTAACAATAAATAAACTGTTGAATTCTAAAAAAATTAATTAAAAGTACATATAATAAAATTAACGTTGTATGGTTTTTAAACCAACTAAAACAGAGTGTCGAGTTTTTAGTGTATTTTAATTTTTTGTCGAAAATTATTTGAGACATTATAAAAATTGTTTCTTTTTTTAAAATACCCATTCAATGATACCCAACTCGAGAAATGTTCCCATTTCAGTTTTCATCAAAGTTGATCTCTGTTGCAGTTACTTCCGGTTGATCTCGAAAGGTATTTATATCGCCATCGAATTCATTACTAAAGCCCTGATTTTTAGGCACTTCAAAAGTTTAAGAAATAGGCACAAGTTTAGGCAGCCTAAAAAATTGAGCCGTTCAATAATTTCTTCTTTTCTGGCGTTTTATAATAAAAATATATTAATGCTTATTTTAGTTACCTGCTCATTTATTAAGAAATCGGATGGAGGTTCTTCTGGGCTTGTGGAACTACAAATGAACACATAATTCGTCGTAAGGAATATATTGTAAAACACTTTTTAAATAGGGGCCATAAATCGGCTTTAAGTCAAAAAAACTCAGACAGTACATAAGATGACTTCCTACCTGCTAGGGTAGTCTGAGGGCTCAGCAGCAGAGAGCCTCGTTACAGCTTTCCCTTTTAAGGCTTTTCTATTTCTCTGTGGGGCTTTAAGCAAAGGGTCTTCTTTTCGTACACTATCACATCACGCACACCAGGAACATTCAAATTGGAATATACAGTCACGAAAAAGAGTCGATGATAAAGTTAAAGAAGAAGAGTCGATGATAAAGTTAAAGAAGAAGCAAAGATGACAATTCTTGTATTTAAACAAAGATATAAAAATAAAATAAAAAGGGGAACACTTCTGTTCACGAAAAGGGTTCGGCGAACATTTTATAAAACTTACATGAATATAAATGTGAGAATTGGAAACGCAACCGTTCGCGAAAATGGCTATGAATATTAATTATTTTTCTTGAATTTTCTCTTTCTGCTAAACCGTAGTGTTTACATTTTCAAAACCCGAGACCTTCTGTAATTTGCGACTTCGAGGTGGCGGCAATTTTGCGAGTCCCCCTTTTGGACCCGCTCATTTAGGTTACCGAGTTACTTAAGTTGCCTACCCTCAATGGATTTCGAGGTGTTCTTGAACCGGCTCTGCTATCTTGCGTGGGTGAGGTTCTCACGCGCTCAGGATCTTTATCGCGTGACTTATTAACTTTAACGTATCGTCAAGTGAGTCAGTATTTTGTCGCTTGGGGTCTTATCTCCTAAGATTGTTTATATTAACAATTAAAGCATGAAATTCTTTCGTGAATAACCGTGAAGTAATTTTATTTAAATTTAAACATTTTAAGTTTCAATCTTCGGCTGTTTACAAGAGTGTTGCAGCGCTGAGTTTAGGTGAACACATCCAATGTCTTTAAAAGGTTTTGGCAAGCAAATACGTATTTCCACACACAGAAAAACAGCTCATAAAAATTAATTATACAGTAATCACCCATTTAAGCAGAAAATAGGTAATAAGAAATTTTGTAGGCGCTTAAGCTATAAAACTAGGCAAATAAAATAGTGTAAAAATCATCAATAAGTGTTTAAAACTTAATTGCCTATGTTTTTCTTAAATAAAATTAAGATCAGGGCTTTATTCATTTGTACCCATTTGTCATTCAATTTTTTTCCGCAACTTCCTATTAGTTCATATTTTCGAGAGAAAGGTTTGGTATGGGTGATCTGAGACATCTGGTATACATTTTTGTATCATTACATAACATTAGTTTTTTATGCATTTATGAAAATATTAATACAAAAATCATAAAAGTTGCTTTAAGATCTTAGTCTTAATTTATTACAACAAATCAGTGCCAGGAAGAAAAGGAAATTGACATGAAGGGAAACAGTTGCGCAGGATCAGTTAATAATAATTTGTTAATATATATAAAATGAAAAAGAAATTTTGTAGCTTGATGATGTTCAGAATTATCTTATATTGAGCCTCAACAAATTTATTCAACTTTAATATTTTTTTTCAATAACATGACAAATATTTATACTAAAATCGAAAAAAAAAATTTTTAGCTTCCTATGTCGTAGCAGCAACGGCCAATGACCAGTTATGTATATCCCTAAAGTAATTAAGTATTTGTACGTGTGTTTCTACATTATGTAATAGACTTGTTATAAAACACATTAAAATTAAAATTGAGTTACAAACTACAGCAGACAGACGCTGTGTTGATAGACTCCTTCAGTATGAGACCAATTTCATTCGAAGCATTCGTTAAAACTATAAAAGGCTTTATTTAATAGGAAAAGTTTTATTGTTTCTAATAAGTTTGCAGAATTTTTGCAGACAGAAATACGTGGCAAACAGCAATGATGCAATTCAACGTCTCCACACATCCACACTTCCAAAATCATCGTTATGATCTTCAAACCACAATCTACAATGATCATATTCGTTCGCTAGAATATGTTTTGCCAAAATCTTTCGTTTCATGCTTTATTATTATTTTTTCACCATTCAAGTACCAAGCTCTCTATGAGCTTGTCCGGGAAGCGTTAGGATAGTTATTCATTATTTCCTTCGAACCAATATACACTGCTGAAGAAAATAGTCCACGTCGAACTTAGTGTGAAAATTAAAACAAATGAATGACAAAAATGAATGCGTTAATGGAAACCAGTTTGGCTTTCGAATTTGGAAAAAATATCACAGATGCTGCTACTTCGATTGTAAATTTCGTATACGAAGCTCTGCAAAATAAAGACACATGTGAGACGATCCTGAGTGACTTCCAAAGCTTTTGATTGCGTAAAGCATACATTTTACTTCTTAAAGTGTACCATTATGGCATTAGTGGCAGTGCCTTGGCATTAATTAACTCATACCTTACGGATAGGGAACAACTGGTGGATTTCAAAGGTACAAAATCGCAGCGCAAAAGCAAATAACCGAAGTAGCTCAAAGATCGCTATTGGGTCTGCTATTTATTACTATATTCATCAACGATTTTCCAGCAGACATCTCTGGCCGAGCAGTGCTATATGCTGATTATACGACACTACTGATTAGTGACTATAATGTGAAAATTTTAACAGAAAAAGAGAACGAAAAAAAGGCAGGGTGAACTATCGCAGGCGTTACCTGGGACACACACTACAGACTATATATTAAAAAGTTGAAGATTTTGACCCTGCCAAGTGTTTAGATGCTTACCCAGCTCCTGGCAGCAAAGAAACAAATCCCTTCTCTGCAAACTAGAGGTGATTTTTTTCACGTATACTTTAAGAAGAAACCACGAAACATCGATATTCCACACAGGATTGTTAACACAGAAACCCAACATTTCCATTTATAAATTTTCAACAAAATTCCTAAGAATTGGAGAAACCTGCCCTACACAGCATTCAAAAAAAAGTGTGAAATCCTTCCTACAGGATCATAGTTTCTATAATTTACAAGAATTTCTTAATTTGAAGGAATTTACATAATAATTTCCATGTACTCGTATGTTTATGACGTTGCTGTACTACTTTATAATCTTTTGTATGGTAAATAAAATATTATTATTATTAAATTTCGATCCTACAGATGAAGAAGTCAGCCAAACTCATCTCAACACAATCGACATGAACTACGAGCCACAATTTATAATCATTCACAATGATTCGATAAGATCTTTTTACCAATATGTGTCTTATCTCTTTCGAACCAATACAGAAGCCATACATATACAACAATAAATTTTTGCATAATGCATTTGCATAATGCATTAAAATATTCGAAAGTCTTTTATTAGAAGCTCGTTTTTAAATTTTCGTTGAATACAAACAAAGAACCAGAAAATTATATTTAAAACTGAACACAGCATAAGAAATTGAGTGGTGTCAGCAAACAAAAAAATCTTCTGTGGCTAAGATGAAGAAGAAACAAAAGATTTTAAAGAATGGTTTAAGGCAATGGGACCCATTTCTGATACTATTTAACCTAACGCTAAAGGATGTCATCCAAAGAAACCAAATTAACTGATAATAAATATTACTAAATAAAAATCACTAGTACCCTTGCCTGTACAGATGATGTGCTACTTTTATCAAGAAGTAAGAAAAGCATACCAAAATTAATAATTGCAGCAAAAGGGTTAGGTTTAAAAATAAACTCACAAAAAGGAACGTAAAACAGTCATAAGTCTAACGTGGATGTGAGACTTTACCAAGGTCAGATCGAAAACAGTCAAGGGAGTTACGGAGGCAAGAAGACAAACGGGATGAGAGAAACGTATAAACCAAGAAATTAAATTTAAAATTAAATTACTTGAACTTCTTAATGATAATGATATAAAAATTGGGTCCCAAGAGCGTCATCCTAAAGAACAAACAAAACAAGTTCCACCAAAACTTCTAAACCCAACGGATAAAACTAAGATTTCCCATAATGCCAATGCAACCAGTATTGAAGCAACTGGACCTATAACTGTATCACAAGTTAATAAAGCAGTTGATGAGGTACTTACTCGTAAATCTGAGACGGAGCCTAAAAGTCAGGCCACGCAGTCAAAGCCCTTTAAAAATAGTAATCACAAACCTAGTGACCGCCACACTACTTGTTGGCACTGCAGCTAATCAGAGGGATTCGTAGCTGCCCAGAAAAACATTTGGCTGCGTATTGGAAAAGTAAGTAATGGTACTACGAAGGAGGATATAGAAAACTACATAATGTCAAAATGCCCCAATTTAACAAAATTAGAAATAGAACAACTGAAATCAAAGGGCCTTAATCACGCTTTCAAGATTGGCATTGATTATCAATTCCAGGATAAAGTATTGGATTCCACCTTTTGAGCAGTCAGAGTTACTGTCCGGAGATTCTTTTTTTATTACTTTCGGTCGGGACTCACAAACAGAAAACAACGTTAGACCCAGGTTCATGTGGGGAAGTTTTATTCCAGGACGACGATACCAAAGAAGTTCACAACAGTAAGAAAATTAATCAATTTAAAATTTTCCATTGGAACTGTCAATCTCTGAGGAATAAGCAATTGGAATTTGAGGCATTGGAACCTAAATATGATATTATTTGCTTCAGTGAGCATTGGATGGTTGAAGAAGAAATTAACTCTTTGGTATTGGACAACTACATTTTATTGAATAGTTTTGCTAGGTCGACGTACTCACAAGGTGGTACCGCCCTTTTTGTTAGAAAAGACTTGTGTGCTACTGTAACTCATCGTAAGACCAGTCTTTATTTACTGAACTTCATTGTGAACTGTGCGCTGTGTTTGTGATGCAACTTAATTTAGTAATAATTACGGTCTATCGCTCTCCATCAGGTAACTTCAATATTTTTATTGACATTATGACTAAGGTAATGGAAAAGCTGGCAAGGGAGAAAAAATCAGTAGTAATAAATGGCGATTTTAATGTCTGGTTAAACACGCGGGAGACGAAATCTTTGATTTTTTCTGATTTTTTAACTACGTACGGCTTTCGTATTACAATAAGAAATAATACTAAGGCAAATCATTGTCTGGATAATATCTTAACAAATGTTGTTAGCAATTATACCGCTCACACCACTGACATGTCCTTGTCGGACCACTTGGCCGTGATTTTTGTGTGGAATACAGATAAACCAATCGCTACACCTAAGCGAATTAATTTCAGACCCATAAATCAACAAGGCTGATTTTTCTACACCAAATCATTCAGAATGTAGACTGGTCGTTTATAAGTAACAGTTCTATTGAGATTAACAAAAGTTTGAGATATTCCTGCAGATCATTGATGATGCGATGAATATAGCTTTTGCTGTGAAATCTAAGCTTGCTTTTAATAACGGAAAACTTAAACTAAATTGGTTCCATGATGATTTGAAGCGAATGAGAGAAACCCTCTCACTTTTGTATGACCTGTCTAAACAAGTTCCTAATGTTGGACAGGCACTGAGAACCTATAGGAATTCATATCGCAGACAATTAAAAGAAGCTAAGAAAAGGTATTATGATGATTATATAAAAAATGCTGGTTACCCTTCCAGAGCCCTGTGGGAAATGGTTTCTGAGCATAAGGAAAAAGTTTCGGCACAGCAAGAAATAAATATAACACCTGATGTTTTCAATGAATACTTCATCAGTGCTGAGGACATTATTGGGGATTTACCGGATAGTAAATGTGGCCATATACATAAGGCCGGCGAATTACGTACGGATTTTGAATTTAAAGAAATGTCCATAAATGAAACGAGAGATTTAATGCACAGCTTGAAGAATAGTGCCACTAAAGATATTTATGGAATAAATATCAAAATAATAAAGCCAATTACGCATGAAGTAGTAGTCCTCTAACAAGATTATAGAACTGCTGCATAAGGGAAAAATATTTTCCATCAGCTTTGAAAATTAGTAGCGTAATTCCCATTCATGAAAAGGGGCCCACGGAAGACCCGAGCAACTACCGTCCTATCTCAATTGTTCCATATTGGGCCAATATTTTGGAAAAAGCAATGAAGGAAACGATGTGCGACCATCTGGAGATCAATTGTATATTGACAGCATCACAGTACGGCTTCCGAAAATCTCTATCTACAACGGATACGATTAATAATTTGGTTTCGATTATAAACAATGCCTTTAAGGAGTGTGCACATGCTTCAGTTGTTTTTTGTGACCCAGCTGGTGCATTCGAGTGTTTCATTTGATATTCTTGTTCAAAAAATAAAATTCTATGGATTTTCAGAGAGTGCCTGCTGCTTACTGAACTCTTATTTGCGAGGTAGAAGACAATTAGTAACTTTGGGTAACGCCAAATCAAGTTGTCGTGAAATGATGTACCACAAGGCTCGGTACTGGGACCAATACTGTTCTTACTTTATATCAATGATCTCCCATGCGCAATTCCGACTTAATCCTCTTTGCGGACGATACGACGATTATAAACATTGGTGCTGACATAGATGAACTAAATAATAAAATGGAAGCCGCCAAACTAGATCTTGAGGAATGGTTTGTTCTCAACAAGCTGAAATTAAACGAAAACAAAACAGAAAAACTATTATTTACGTTGAAAAAAGTTGATATCGAAATAACGTCAAATGAAAATGTAAAATTTTTAGGGATACATCTGGACTAGAAACTAATCTGGGATAATCACACAAATACGTAGCGACAAAGATGGCATCGAACATGTATCTACTTCGGAATCTGGCCAGGATGGTTTCAGCAAGGGTTTTAGTAACTGTTTATCATGGATTGATACAATCGAGAATGTCCTATGCTTTACTAGTTTGGGGGCATGCGTCTTCAGTTCATAGAATTTTTTCGCTACAGAGACGTGCTATTAGAATTATAGCGGGACTTTCATATAGGTACCTATCTGCTTTCATTGGTCTCCGTATTCTAACTCTGCCGTGTCTCTATATATTGCCAATGTCTTGCAATAGTGTGGCTGACTATCAAACGGACGAAAATAAGCATAATTATGATACTAGAAACAAAATTAATATTTGTATTGATCAGCAGCGAATTAAGAAAACCTGTTCTAGGATTAACTACTACGGCCTTAAAGTTTTTAATTTATTGCCTGTAGAAATAAGAAACTTACCTTTTAACCGCTTTAAACAATGCATAAAGGATTATTTTTTAACGAGAGCATTCTACAGCATAGAGGAAATTGTAAACAATAGGTTTGTAGAAATCAATTGTGTACAGGCCTTAATTATGTTATTTTGACTTGTGTAAACATTTTATGATAAATGTCCTAACATGAATAAGAAGAGAAGGCCAAGAAGAAAACAGATTAAAGAAGCAATGGAAGGCATTAGAGGAAGAAAGATCACAAGTTGGAAGGAAGAAGCAAAAGGTAGACAGAAGAAAAAAGAAAACAATTATAAAACTGGAGGTCTAAGAGGCCTAGATGAAGCCTAGGTATTTTAATCACATATTTTATGCGATTCGACAACTGGAGGATTTGCTAAAAGGAACTCAGAAATATCTCTTTCCAAGATTGTCCACAGAATTTTTTGGATTTATTTTGCTGTACTTTTGGTTGATATCAAGATTAACAAACTATATGCTAACTGTATCAGATAAAGAGGCTTTTTCAACGAATTTATTTTTTTATTGTTGAAATTTGTCTGTGTCAGCTAAAGAATGTTGAATGTGGGACAATTTTTTGTTGGTGGCATAGAATGAATAGAGAATGGATGTCCTGTGAAACTGAAAATATCGACGTGTAGGTAAGAATGATTTTGGGGAAAAATTGGAACAAAAACAACAGCAGCAACAATAAGAGAGCAGCAACAAAGTAGTAATACGCGATATCTGTTCACGTGGCGACCAAATGTGCGCGGCTTTGTATTCGAGCCGGTGAAACGGGACTAGTACAAATTTACTGCTATTAATCGCTGCACACAGAATTGCACGTTGCCTCTGGTTCGGCGCGGAACATATTTTTTGCATTGTTCTGCCGGAGGCAATAAATAATGGAACTCTTTAACAAAGTGCGTCCAGTTCGACCAGAAAGTGACATCTGCAATATGTGTCTTCCTTTGTTTATAGCATTGTTAATTGAAAATATAAGTTTTCTCCGTGTTATTAGTTTTGTTTTCGCTATTTTACAATTGCGAGAGAGCGCCGTCTGTCACGCGCAACTAGCGCTCATAATTTATTGCGAACGCGGGACGTATTTCACGTATGAAAGTTTTTCGTCAGCTCTACAACGAATCGCTTTTTTGCCGGTGGTTGGCACTATGTGATGCAAATTTTGCAAAACCTAATTTATTGAAAGCCTAAAAAATTAAAACGCCTATCTACAAGTAACTCGATCTGGAAATATACAGGTTTTCCTTTTACAACCCTTACCATAGTTATGGCTTCTCTTAAGAGGTACGAAGTTGTTTAAATTGGAACAAAGTTGCATATTTTTATCCCAATAAATAATCAATTATTTTTTAAATAAAAGCCAAAAAAGCTAGGCAGTATGGTTATCCAGGCACAGAAACAAGTGAGAATCTGTTAGTGAGAGATCTGGCGAATATGGTAGATGGGGCATAATCTCCCACTCAAGTTCAACTATCTTTTCCACGTGAGGCCGACGTTATTATGAAGAAACTAAACTTTATTCCTGTTTACCAATGCAAAATGATTTTTCCGGAACTCTTTCTAACTGATCACAATAGATGTTAGCAGTATTAAAAAGTTTTTTAACCTTCTAAAAACCGGAATGTTTCCAGCGAAATCACACAAAGCAGAACTTTTCTTCGGGTCAGTTCAATCTTTGGTGTTTAGGGCAGAGTCATTTGCAGATAACCAAATGATGAGACCTTTTCTGATTCGAATTTATGATCCATTCTTCATCGCACTTTAAAATTCGTTCGAATAATAGTTCGGTTTTCGATCGAGGACGGGAAGAGCCCTTGCAATTTGTTGTCAGGTGTCAAACTATAGGACTCACATTTGCTTAACTTCCATATCTTCCCTAGCTGATGATAATGCGATCTTGTGGTTTCTTCATTAATATTGAATGTACTGGTAACTTCTCTGCAGTCAATTTTGAATTAGTCTTGACTGTAATCCACGAATCCTCATTATTTAAGGAAGTTGGTTTTCTAGATCAAAATGCCTCCTCAAGGATGTCATCTCCTAAAGCAAATTTTGGAACCAATTTCGAACAATTCGTTCCTTTATTGAGTCTTCTCCAAATTCAACATATATTTTTCGACAAGTCTTTGATGTGCGTTAGAACCAACTTTAAACTGTACAATAAATACATAAGTAACAAGCGATAACTAGAAGACATGTTTCGGACGAAATTCCATTATCAAATCTACAGTGTGTCCTATAAATAAGGGAACATAACGCAAGGGCTAACACAATGATACATAGAGAGCCCGCGAATGTAAATGAAAATGGTCTGCTTCGGCAATTTCTTTTTGGGAAAATTTTCGAAGAGATTACGGGCGGAATACGGTTCTGTTTGCTTATAAATTCCATGCATCATTGGCACGCAGATGACGCGTGATTCAAAGCTAAGATAATTCGATTGTAAAACGATAATGAAACTGACTTGCTCAACATAATGACACGTATTGCGGGGGCCGTTGGACTCCGATCTTATGTCATTACTTATTAAAAAAATACCGCGATGTTTACTGCAAGTGTTCGAAATGCCCTGCAAAGCAATTTTTAACGTCGCACCGATTATTTCGAGATTTTGTTCAGAATCTAACTCAATTCATTAAGTGTGATATATCATTTTAATCAGAAGAAGAAGTTTCACTGAAGAGTCTCGAATATCGTTTGTTCACAATTTTTGACGAATGACAAACACAATGACATATTTAAATTTCTCATAAGAACCCAACCCAACTCAATGACATATTTAAATTTCTCATAAGAATGTACCTTAACAACGTGCAACTTAAGACTGCCAGCTTAAAAAATAAATAAATAAAACGAAACTCATTATAATAAATATCAAATAACTTATAAACCATAAAAATAGGTGAAATATGTTTGCAAATTGGGACAGAGATACACAGCTTTACCCAATTTCAAACTTCATATCTTTTTATGTTACCGAGACCCTCATGGTGAAGCTCGAAAGACAAACAGCCTGTATGTAGAACAAAAACTAAAGTCCATAACAATAAAAGAATTAGGAAAGCTGTTAACAACGTTTTCATTAATGAGGCCACAAATGTAATTTACATTTTTACAAAATCTATATTTTTGCCTATACAGGCTGTCCACCGAGTGCCGCGGTCTTGTCTACCGTCTATAGTATATAAGATTCAAAAATTCAAACGAGCTAAGATGTAATTCTACTTCATAAAGTTATTTTTGGCTATACAGAGTGTTCAGTAACTCCGAGCCATACCAAAGTTATATTTCTTTGATGGAACACCCAGTATATTTTTACATATTTCGCAAGTACGCATAACGAATAGGTAATAACCATAAATTTAGAAAGTTTTACTTAAGAGTTTGTAAGATATTGATGTTTAAATGTAAAAAATTGCCATAAAATGAGTGCTTATATCTTTGTTATTTATTTACATTTCGTCTTGAATTTTTGTAGGTACTCAATACAATATCTTTTCTACAGAAATTTCAAAACAACTTTGGTCTATCAGTTATTATATGTATAGGGTATTGAGTTTTGCGAGAGATAATTTTCCTCAAAATTTTCAAATGGAACACCCAGTATATCTAGACTTTCGTGAAACACTGTCTTAATAAGCTTTCATAAAACGTCAAATGTATTTGTCTAAACTGAAGAAGTCGTGAGACAAAAATGAATAATTTTTCTTTCTTTCAATATTGACGTTATTTAGCCTTTCCGACCGGTTCTTCTGTTTTGATATGCTGATAAATCAATGAATATGTTTTATTTTTTATTCAAAGTAATTGAGTATGCAATATTAACAAAATCCGCTAAGTTGGAAACAACAGAAGATAGGAAGTTAGTGTTAGCGAGAATTTAAAAGACAACCTGTAAGAGCAGTGTTAAACTTTGTCGTCATTATTAATTCGAGAGTAATGGAATATCCAATCTTTATTTGTTCTTGCTCTAAAACGATATTCACCAGTGCTTGCAGTTTGAACCACGTCACTATTTTCTTCTTTTATCGATGTTTCGTTCTTCGTTCCAGAAAAACTACCAACTACTTCAATGCTATTGCTACTCTTCTACTTGCTGCTGCTGCTTCGCAGAGACTGAATTGCTGAAGAATACGTCAGCAAAAGAAAAAAACAGTGATGAAAAGCCTGGGTGAAGATGAAAAACGGCCGCAAAAGACTTGAGGTTGATCTGCTGAATGGGTTTTGGATTAGGTAGAATTACATCTTGCGTATACAGTATTGGTCAAAAATGTTTTATTTTTTGAACGATCTATCGACTGATTGATATCTACTTTCATCGGAACAATATTTTTTTTTCTGAAATACTTACCTCGAAACACGTAAATTATTTTGTTGTTTTCAATTCTTCGAAGACTTCTTATTGAGTTTTGTAAAATTATACCTATGTATATTACTGGATTTGGTAAAGTTAACGAACGGCAGCAGCAGGTAGGCGTTGTCAGTTGCCAGTCAAAGTGAATATGGTCAGCTCATTGCAGTAATTAACAAAAAATGTTCATGACTTCATGAAAAATCAGAAAGTGAAAATTCTTAGCTAATTCGATTTATCTCAAATTGATTTTTGGAACTAACTTTCCTCATTTGTTCGAAGAAGAAAAATTGACATTTTGGAGGTTTTACTTACTTTCCGCAGTTTTTGTTTATTCAGGAGAAAGTGACTGGTTGTTTATGGAACTGTTGATTTACGTTAGTAATGCCAATGATTTTGCAAACTACA
Organism: Dorcus parallelipipedus; assembly: GCA_958336345.1. Taxonomy (NCBI): domain Eukaryota; kingdom Metazoa; phylum Arthropoda; class Insecta; order Coleoptera; family Lucanidae; genus Dorcus; species Dorcus parallelipipedus. The sequence goes on along the minus strand of OY284479.1, from coordinate 30,558,309 downwards.
AAATGTGCAAGTAATTGATTGATTTGACAAACACATCTAATGTTGTTTATTACAGTGAAAATTGGCCCAATTTAGCTGCGACAAGCGCATAATGGCGTTGAAATTATAATGCGGCGATAATTAAGGGCGATTCGCGCCGAGACAAATGTTGCGAACGATTTAGATCAGAATAAAAGAACCGAAACCCAGAGATGATAAATAAGAACAAACAAACCGTTAATAAAAATCTCTTGCAAAGCAAATCCTAAAGCTCAACTTTAAACAGAAACACGGCCGCAAAAACTCCGCACGCGATCAATCCTGCTTTCCGCAAAAAGCTCTCCCCGGCAAAAAATAACCTAAAACTGTATTTCAGGCGGCCATTGGAACGGCGATGTATTTTTAAAGCCCGGATCAAGAGGGCCTTTCAGGCTCCGCCGGCGTACACCCTCGCTGAAGTTCCCCCCCTCTCGAAAAAAACCGAAATCGAGGTCCCGCCCCATTCACCTATGCGCCGCGCCATTGGCTGGAAAAAGTTGGACGCAGGCATATCATTAAGAAGGCTTTGAAATTTTATGACGCCCGAATTTCGACCATATAAATCAAGCTTCTCCCTCGTATGGCATTTAGCGAAGGCCCGCGGTTACAAAGCACCTGCGATAGGGCCCAGAGTCGCCCGACAGGAATATCATTAATACTGAACGATCGAGCTTAGACCTCATCCGCACTGGAACGAAATGTTCTTGAAAACTGAGAAAAATTGGCTAGCACTTGGTCAGTATCCTCAGGATAATTTATTGGCAATTTCAGGTCGCGCTGCGATAACGAAAATATGTGACACATAAAGAAGATCTCGCGGTTTCGTTTTTCCGCCGCCCTCCTGCCCGAATGCACAATATTTGAATTGCCCTGTTATTAATGTTTTGTATAAATCACTTGCCGTTTTATCTACCGAAACGATTCACTAGCAATTAGTTTATTTTTTGTTTTCAAAATTGATTTTTTAAGAGACCGTTTTCATTTACCTCCACATTTCTTTTTCCCAACAACATCCTCAATTCTAAATTGAAGGATAACAAGAACATTCCGAAAAACCTAATCATTTTTTGTTCCAAATCGAAATTTTAGAAATTGAACCAAATCTTGTAAGTACAACCCAAAACAAAAAAGTACTATAATTCAATTAAGGTGATGATTCAGTACGTAAATAGAACATTTCAAATTATAAAATAATTAACATGCTTTGATGTTCATAAACACACTGCGATCCGTAACGCTTTATAAACGGTATGATGAGTTTCAAATAATTTGAAGCCTCCTATAGCTACATTACTAAGCGTCTCTATTAATTTTGCATCAGAATTATTATCAGAATAACACTGAAGGTGCCAATCTTTTACTCGAAATACGCAATTGCTTGTCCTAGAGGTAGTAGTCTAGTAACTTTTCGCAAGTCACTTTTTACACACATTTTCAACTTAATACGAAACATATGGTATAAATTTGCTCAAAATTTAGTTTATAACATTATCAGCTTTAAAATAACTTTACGCACGTATTTTCCCAAAGAATTACAAAACACTTAAAAATTTAATATTTACAGTGTGTTCAATTTGAACCGTTCACCATTACTAACTTTTTTATTTTTAAAGATAGAAATTCGATAAATTAGCAAAAATTCTGAATTTCTTTACAAAAATAATAATAATAATTGCACTGCTAGTTGTCAAAATAATAAATTGTACGACCGGATTTTTTTTAATAGCAATGTAGGTAGTAATCTTTATAATTCATTCGGAAGATATTTTCTTTCTCTTTACGGGGATACTAAAATTTCTAAAATCTGCTTACAAAATAACAAAATAATTCAAGAAAATCATTTCCGAATAAGTAGAGTTCATTTATAAAATCAAGTCCACATAATTGACAAATGATATCTACGATAACATCATTAAATTTTACTTAGAACGTTTCGCCTCGTTTTGACCATCATCAACTTCATTTTTTCTTATGGATTTTAATATCATTAAATAGATCTATTTTCTCTGATGCTTTTTCATACATCACACATCCCCATTTAATAAACTGAAACAGCTATAAATGCAAGAAATTGTTGAAAATAACAAAACAAAGAACAATATGGTATGCAGTGAAGACAAAAACAAGAAAGCTTTCATGTAGCTTCGGAGTTTTATTTCCTATATCGCAAAAGCTGATTTTTATAGTAAAATTTTTAGATATAAATATGAATTTATGAATGACGTAAATTAAAAAATTTATTATTACTGTTAACAACAATTCAGTAATAACGAGCGAAATTTACTTCCAACAATATCCAGAAAGACAACGACAAAGCAATAGTTGATTAGATTTATAATTAAATTATACATTTTTATTATTAAGGGGCCTTTTACAAAGCGGTAATTTTTAAAAAAGTTTTTCTGAAGTATCTAACCATTGTAAAATTATAAGCTCAAATTTTCAGTACGCATTCATGAGACAATTATCTAGGTCTCACGTTGACATTAGAAAAAAAAGTCGATATCTCCAGAACTATAGGGAATTTTGAGAAAAACGATAACGTGAGACCTAGATATGATATTCTGCAGCATATTAAAAAAAATCAGTTCTGTGAATTTAATAATAGCTGAGAAAAACAGCTTCAAATTTTCTGGAAATATCGTCGTTGTAATACAAACACCTCTAACGGAGAGCTGTCTAAACTACAAATTTCGTAGCTAATGTGCCCCTAATATGAAATTTTTAAAAGTAATGAATTTATTCCAGACTTTTCTGACGCACTGTGTACAATTAGTTTTAATGCATTTTCTTGTTTTAATTTTCCAAATGATATTTCCAATTAATAATATACTGACGTATTTCGTGTCTGCTTTTGTTATATCATTGACGCAGTCCTATTCATCGCATTTCATTTTCAATTAATGCGTATTTAGTTATTTCACTATCTTCAACTTGAATAATTGTCACAATGCTACTTTTTCATTTCTTATTTATCCTTTATTCATTGTTATCTTTAATTTGGTTAGCGAAACTTGTGCTATTTTCTGCTGTGTCTTCTGTTCACTTTATAATATAGAAGTAATTGGGATATTAGATCCATTAATTTGGATCAATAATTTTAACTAAAAAGTTAACTGAATATTTCTTGAAAGAACATCAATCACTCTTTTTTAATTCCTTAAACGGTATATTTAGATAACAATTTAGAACTATACCTTTACGCCCCTAAATTTCAAAGTTATTATTAATCAATCATGAGGAGATGCTAACAGAAAATCGTCAAGAATATAAGTAGAGAAGACCATAGTAACCAAGTAACTACTGAAGAAATAAAGACATCACATAAAGGTCTCCAGTCTCCAGTACTATTAGAAGTAATTACAAATGCCGTGGAGTGTTAAATGTAAAACTATTTTTAATAAACGTATTGAAGAGCATTGAAGATCTACCAAAAGTCTAGAAGGTGGCATATAATTAGAAAATATTTTTTTAAATTATCTGACTGATGGCCAGTTGCATCAAACACTTAAACTGAACTTAAATTTAACTTGTGCCATTTTTACCGACTGACGATGGGAAACTGACCAGTACTCACTAGTCACAAATAATTGAACAAATAAACCCCTCACATGGCACGCCATTAACAAATATTGACCAGGTACACGAGCCATCTGAGTCCGGATTCAGCTTAAAAATAAAAAGGAGAAGATAGACAAATAAAAAGGAATGTTCGAAAAAAAGATTATTGGGGAGACAGGAGTCATTGAAGAGACGAGAGAGCCTTTTTACGATATTCTGGTGCATTGAAAAAAAATTAAATTAAAAAAAAAAACAGTTGGTGGAAGATTTCTCTTAGCTATTCATGTACAGTCGCGAGCATTAAATTTTGGTCGTGACTGTCAATCAAAACGTCAGTTTTAATTCCAGAAATTAAAATATTTCAAAAAATCTATCTTTGACCAAAAAAACGTGTTGAAAATAAATTAAATTTTTAAGAGATTATTCCCAATATACAAAATTAAATACAATGAAAATAGCACGTACAGCATAAGTTTTGAGATGGACTATTGTTCATTCTAATTAATACAAATTCAAAGAAAAATGTGATGCTTTCCTTTATTTATTTGTTGTTTACATACATATTTTATAGATACCATTTGTCAATTATTTAGGCAAGTTGATTTTATACATAAACATAGCCTACTCATTCAAAAATGATTTCCTTGAATTATTTCGTTTTTTTGTCAACATTTTTAAGAATTATTCCCAATAGAGAAAATTAAATACATTAACCTTCTTATTTTTAATAAAACACGAGTCAGGTACAAACCTTTGACAGCAGTAGCAACCAAATTTTATTGCTCGCGACTGTACTTATATGTAGTTTTATAAATGCATACAATAATAATAATTAATCGAATTAGTACGACATAACAGTTTTGATTTATTGTTAAAGAATGTTCCAGTTAAAGTGTTGAAATTCGCTTTAAATTTCACAGAAACAAAAATGAAAAAATCACAACAGGCGTGCACGGCAACCGCATGCAACAACACATATCATGCAAAATAATGCGAAAAAAAGCTCGCCCGGACACAAGAAAATATTTGTTTCTTCGCGCTCAGATAAAATATTGAGGTCGTGAAATATGTCGTTATGATGTTTTCGCTCGCAAATGTTTCGCAAAGTATGCATCCGCTACATTTGCGTAATCAAATATTCAAAAATTTCAGGTGAAACGTATCACCCTACCTTCGCCTCCTTTCTTTATCACGTGCGCGGTCGCGCTTTTTTTTTTCAGATGCTTTCAAGGTAATAGCGCGTTTTAAGGTTAAATTAGCACGGCTAATGATCAAAAGTCGCTAATGGAATTTTTGTTTTATAACCGGCGCTCTAGACTTTAATGAATTACTAACGCGAAATTAAAAATTAATATTTTATGTGTGCTCTGAAAATCTGATGGATACTACAGGTATGACAAACTTATTTTTCAAAAAATTCAAACGAGATTCAAAGAGACTTATTAAAATGCAGAGAGCTGCAATTTTTTTATTCGTATGTTTAACTCTTTTCAATCAAAATTAATTCCTGGATGTTATTTATATAACTATATTTCAAAACTAAAATCACTAACAGATTGCTTTAATTTTTATATTACCCGTTGATACAAACGTATTCATTTTCGTTTCCTTGATTTTTTTTTTTCAATTAAGAATGAAATTTTAAAATTAATGCAATCTAGAAGCTTTTTGTTTTTAGCAGCAAGACAATAATTTTGAAATATTAGTAAACTTATTACAGAAATTTATGTTTACAAAGAAATTAGAACAAATTCTTTACGAAGCTTGCAGCGTCTTCCTAACTCGAATATAACGTAAAATATATGTATGTATACAGGCTGTTCAAACTTAAGTGGCACTATTGCTAACTTTGTTATTATAAAAGCTACAAATTCGGTCAAATTAGCAAACTAGTAGTAATTTTCACGCTGATTACAATGACGTAGTCAAAAAAACAATTGAGCGTCGCTTTATGAGATAAAGTGAAAAAGACACTTTTTTAAATGGAACACCATGTATATTATGTTACCAAGCGATAGAGAATAAAATTCTTAATTAAAATTATTCTTTATTATTTTTTCGTAAATTAATAAATAAAGGAGATATTTTCATTTTTACAAAATAATCAAAGATGCCTGTGCTTTGGAAACAAAACATTTGCAAATCGCCGTAATCAAATTTTTCTATTGACGCACTATTGTTTTTGAAGTTTGTGGTTTATTTCTTATTCTTTCTTATTTATTGCTTGGCCCAACTTCACTGAGACAGGGCTCGTATGTATAGACATAATGGTACTAGAATACCATTAATGATAAGAAGGATCTCATGATAAGAACGTACGTTAGGTTGGAAAAACATAATAGAAAATAATTAAGAATGAAAGGGTGGAATCGTTAGAATACAAGGTAATATTTTAAGAAAAAAATCATGAAACAAATAAAAAAAAAATTATGGAATATGTTGTGGCGATATTGAACATTGCAGGAAAAGATAAGAAATAAAAAGTAAATCGAAAACATATTCTGTAATATGTTTATGTAATATGAATACATAAACAAATAAATAAAATAAGTTGAATACAAACTTCGAAATGGCGAAACAGAAAGATGCAACAATAAAAAAATTTTAAAAAAATTGGGTACCAAGTAAAAATTAAGAGAAGATTGGATAAAGAGAAAAGCAAGAAAATTGTTCGGAAAGAGATATGATATGAAATATGATAAAATTTATATATTTAACTATAAAAATCACATATTCATATCGAATTCTGCTCCAAAATAGGAGGAGGAGATCATTTTTATAATATGAACGGAGTACTTTAAAAAACTAACAAAATTATATCTATTTTAAAATAAAGTAAGCAAGCAGACTAAAAACAATTTAAAATAAGTGGTACAGTTTCGAATTCTTATCTGAAATTTACAAAAAAATCAAATATATTCTTTAATATTACAGTCTTTTTCTTTTGCTTTTCCCCTTTTGTCAATTATGTTTCCGAATTTGTCAAATGACTTTCCAATCCGCAGGCCTACTACACTTTGACCTGATTGGAAAGTCATGTAACAAATGAGAAAACACATTTGACAAAAGGGGAAAAGCAATAGAAAAAGACTGTATACAAAGAAGAAAATAGATTTTAATGGAGTAAAAAATATATTTAGTTAATTACTTACTGACGTTTCGCAAAACAGTTTATAAATTTAAAATCTGTTTTCTTTTTCATATAGTACTATCACGACTAAGAACTACACCAAACTCATATATTCTTTAAATTTACATGGCAACTGTAAATACAGGGTGATTCAAAATAAGTGTCCGACCCGTTAGGGGCATATTTAGTAAGGTCATGCAGTTCGAAATTGCAAGAAATAAATTTAACGGAGACATGTGAAAAATCAACCTCTCGTGAGTCCTAAATTGATACTGTTTGAATAGCACTGATGACTATTAGAGTGTGATACGTGCGATGTTTATAGAATTACATAAGAAAAACGTTTGTTACCGTCGAGACATCTTTTTATAACGATAATAAATTTTATTAGCATAGTCAGCACCTATAGCTATAAACGAATAAACGAAGATTTCGAATGCGATTTTTATTTATTATTATTATTATTATTATTAGTGAATAAACCGCTCAACAGGCTTATGCCCAATTACTGAGCGACTATATGTAGGTATATTCAGTAAGCAAGTTTATACCGCAAAAAAATTAGTAATTCGTAGAAGCATGCAATTGAAAATATTAATTTCATTCTCAATCAATCGATGATTACGGCACATTACATATAATGGTGAATTCTCAAATAAGTTTGTTCTAGCAGTAGAAGTCAGTATTAAAGAGTGGGAACGAACGCAAAGACGTGATACACGAAAAAACAGATCAGTTAGCAATTCAGGAACGTAAATGTCCCCTTTTATCAGTTTGAGTAAAAACGCCAACGAAACAATCACACCGACGAGTTTGAAGACTTTTTAATTGAAACATATTTAAGAGACACTCTTGAGGAATTCACTGATTTGGATAATTGCCCTCCTTCCTAAAATAGAGATATTTCAAGAATTTGCGCTGAACTCTCTCAATGTTATCAATGAGAACACCATAACCCATAAGTAGGACTCCAAAGTAGAGACCCATACTCAAGATGAGATCTAACATAACTGCAATATAATTGTTTAATTGTAGCTGGATAGTTAAAATATTTTGAAGTTGTAATTATCAAACCTAGAGTTTTAAAAGCAGCATTCGTAATATTGTCAATGTGGCAAATGTGACTCCTAAATCTTTAATAGGTATTATCACAGCGATTAATAGTTTCATCGTTAATTGTATAATTATGAAACAATAAATTTGTCTGTCTACCAAAGGAGACAACAGAACATTTGGATGGCTTTAGAGATAACTTATTAGATGAACACCACTGACAAATACTATTCAAAGCAGTTTGAACATTAAGACAGTCCAGAGGATTATCCACTTGGGAAAAAGAATTTAATATCACCTGCAACGAACCCCAACATCCTTAATCATTGATGAAAATAATGAATAACAGTGGCCCAAGTACAGAACCTTGTGATTTTATGCCATTATACTCAACAAATTGTCATCGATCAGTAAGATAAGAAGCAAGAATATAGACTAAATTAGAAGACAAACCACCGGCATTTAGTTTTTTAAGAAGAAGATAATGATCAAGACGATCAAATGCCTTGGTCAAGTCTATATAAACAACATCAACTTGTTTGGAGCGATCAACACTTTCACAAAGAAACTGCGAAACAGACATTAGGTTTGTCACAGTGGATTTACCGGGCATAAAACCATGTTGAATGGGTAAGATAAATGACGAAAAATGATAGGATATATTCAAAGATTTTGGCAAAGTTACATATAACAGCTCTAGGTCGATAATTATCAATTTACGACTTGTCATCTTTTTTGAAAACAGGAACAATCCGGGATCATTTTCAAGCATTAGGAATAGTGTTGCATTGTTATATTAAATTATAGATTATAGTTAATGGTTTAACCAAAACTTGTGCCCAATCACGGATTGGTCAGGACCTGCTGTATTTGTGGCTTGCAAAGTTTTGATAGCTTTCAAGAACATCTTCCTCGCACATTTGAAATAATGTTATCATTTATAGAAGAGGCTTTCAAATCATTTGCAGAGTATGATTGAGAGAAATATTGTGCAAATCCATTAACATTTATTTGAATCGCCCTGTATAGCTGAAAAGTATCTTGACGTAATCTGTGCTTTTTATATGCCTCCTTAATTCTATAAGTAAAATTCATATTCCTTTTTGTTTAACGTGCAAAAATTTCGTTATATAATTTATTACTATTTTGTTTTGATCAGAACAGTTTTATACGCACTGGCGAGCTGCTCTACGCTCTAGTTGTTAATATTTGGCAGTTTCAATCTAAGCAGAAGTCATTAAAAGCTAATTTAGAGCTTCCATAAAATTTCTGCGTCGCAGGAGACAATTTCGCCGGAGCGCAGTAATTGCGCCCGCTAGCACAGGCGGCTCTTTATTTTTCACTTGAGCGCATAACTATTTCACAAAATCACGCGCCAGAAACTTAAATCCACATTAAAAAGAATCCGGCAGGCGAGCGATCGTAAATAACGCCCTAAATGCGACAAAATGCGCCGTATAAATCCGCGTCCAGAGATAAGGCCTGTTTCTGCACGTTCGCCGGGGCACGGAGAGCTCGGAAAAACTTTAATTTCGCCGCTCGCGAAGCCCGTAAAATATTGCTTTAATCTCTGGAAAACGTGAAAAATAACGCGTCTCCTCGCCTTAGCTGAATTTAAATTACTTGCATAATCCTTTAAAGGATGAATAAAAACGGCGGCGCTCGCCCGCATAAAACAGCTCGCTCGAGCTTGCCTGCCTGTATATGTGAGGTTTTTATTCCGTGACCCTTTTTGCAAGAGTTTTCTTTTTGTACGTGACAGGTTCTAATCTATGTGATAAATTGTTTTCTCAGATATTGCGCCGTTGCGTGGCGAGGTACGAGCTTTTGTTGTTGTCCTTGCGCAAAAAACTCGGGGCTAAACTATGCGCGATGTTTTTCTCCTAGTCTGAACAAATTTTCCGACAGAAAGAAAAAGGACACAAACGTGCTCAACAACATTTTCGCATACAAAGCATTGTCCTGGAAAAACTACAAGAAATACCATACATCATAGCAAGCAAAATGAAGCTTTTTACAATGGTAATTAAATGCAATAAAGCATTTCTAATGCTGATCGAGTTTGTTTGCTTTTTCGGTCTAGAACAAAAATTGTGTTTATCGTAGGAAATGATACTAAAAAAGGTACCTATATCAAGTTTTAGGATAGTTTGAAACAAAAGATGTTACCAAAAAGAATACAGAAATAGAACGTGTTCTAATTTGTAACAATTTCTAGAAGGGAAGCTTGCAAACATATCGACCTAATGGTTTCGTTTACAAATATTCGCTAAATTCATAACGATACGTTCTCATAGTTGTTATACCGTTATTCGTTATTTTACCGATGAGTCATATTCAGTAAATTTGTTGTAATAATATATTAGTAATGTTATCGTTACAACCAACATTATTTAAAGCGGGATTTATAGAGTTTCTGTCTATCACAACGACAAATCATTGTAAACTATTTACATTGTGAATATCGTAACAATTATCGTAAACCAACAAGATTTTACTGAATAAGCCCATTAATGAGATTAAGTAATTCGTCAAATTCTGAATTAAACATCTTAATGAATTGTCTGTACGATACTGAGTTCCCAATACGACGTTCTCTTCTTCGTATCTTTTTTTAAGCCAAGATTTCGTCCACTTATGCTTTAGTCATCGATTAAGAATTATCATTCCTATACCTTCAACACATGTAACCATGGCAACGTGTACTTTTAACGTATGATTAAATTTAAGTAACGTTGGTGAAATCCGCCATGAATCTTCTTTCGAATTATTAGGGCATTTGTTATTAAAACTGTTGCTGAAATTGCTGCGATTCATAGAATCCGCTTTTAGAAATAACACAAGATTTTTACAGTAAATAAAACACATATGTACAACATAAAAACAAAATGTTATTAAATATTTATTAAACTGCGCGATGGCACTTAACATTTTCCTGTACAAAGTATTAAGAATGTAATAGAGGCCTTAAATATATTTATATCCGATTTTTATTAATACCTACTTATCATAACATAAATTAGTGGAGTGTGCAACTAGCCTTATTCATGATCAGATATGTATAGTCAGAATTGAAAGTAATGTCTCCATAATAAAATGTAAATGCATGACCTTATCCATTCTAATCGTGATCACCATAACAAGCAGGCAGTCAAGCAAACATCGACGAGAATTAGCTGCGCGCCTGTCCGCTTGTCCGCCTATTCGTTATAGGGATCTGAAATGATTAAGCTGCACTTTCACTTTTTATTGGGGAGAGACATTACTCTTAATTTTAAGTGTACATCAGTCTTCTATGCTACACTAAGATCACAGAAGTGTCCCAAAAAAGTTTGTTATAATGAGATCAAAATTCAAGAGCTAAAACTCGTTCATAGAAGGTACCGGGTTAATTTATTAATGTAAACTCTCCTTCCTTCATTATTTTGATTAATAATCGACACAAAAATTTATAAACTGGTTATAGGTACATGGTTTTTTTATGTAGATTCCACTCATGCTAACAGTCTTATTTATACAGGGTACATATAATATGGATTCATTTAATACTCCGGTAGTTTTACCTGTGGAAATATTTTGTTTAGGCAAACGTTTATCGCAGTGTTAAAATTGAACATAACCTGACTTTTAAATTTCAGGATGACATAAATCATAACAATTACTACTCACTCACAAATTAAATATATTTTATGATCGCAGAAAGATTTTATATTCGCAGAAAAACAATCTTTGTGTGGGATCATCGGGCAGTAATTCTCTCCCAAGCAATTCGTGCTCAATCAATTTTTGAACTATTACGAAAATAACTTTCAACCACAAATATTTTCTACTCTAATATAGACATCATTTTGTAATGCAGTAAATGTAAAGTAAATGAGTCCTGAAAATAACTTATTTTTGTATAAAACCAACAAACAACGCAAACAATCACGAAAACACTTACTCGACAGTTGATAAAACGAATCACACTAGTGACAATTCTGTTCGCGGCGAGCTTAAGCTACGACATGCCTTTATGAAAAAAAAACATTTCCTTAGCCAATGCTACCTGAATATTGAATGAACAACATGGTACAAAGATGTATAATAAAAGACTATTAATTAAAAGTTTCAACCCACAATATTATTTTACGTATTTCACAGCTAAGCTGTCATTCTCAGTGAATAAATAAATACTTGGAATCTTTGGCTGGAAAAAACGGGGAGTATTCTCCTCACCAAATCTCCAGTGGAAGTTGAGATTTGTTGCACGGGTTCTTTGTACATTTTTTATTCGCTTGTTTTCCATAAAGAAAATCGAGCATTTTTTTCCTATCCATGGACATATTTATCGTTTAAGCAGTCTATTCAAATATTATAGTCCGGGGCACCATCTTACTACCAAGAGACGCTCTCTTAATTTTGTATCGGTTAATAATTAAAATAATAAAAGGGGGTTTACTAATGTAAACACCAGTACGAATACTAACGAGATCCGAGCCATGAGATGTATATATGTATTTATCTTGTCATAAAATAACCCAATCAACTATTTCTCGAGCAGATGATTTATACAAACAGAAAAATGAAAATGTTGGGGTAAGATTTGGGGAATATAGAGAATTACAGCACGACTTCCAGTTTAATTCCTGATTTTTTTTCAGCAAAATCTTTCACAATTTGAAATGCGGGGTAAGACCATGTACAGGATTGGTATTAATAAAACCAAATCGTGCGAAATTTTAATGCCGCTACAGTACATACTTAATTATTTAAATTACTTGGTCTATTATTTTTTTATTTATATTTTTGATGTCCATCAATATATTTTCTTTTCTTATATTTGCAAATGTTAAAATTTTTTGTCTTTCTTCTTTTACTTAAATTTAATGGTAAGTTTCTCTGTTACTAATGATCTTCCTATTCTAATGAAGAAACACATAATTATTAAATTTTGTATGCATATTTTCATTTTTATTTTTTTATATTAGTCAAAATTAGCGTAAAATTTGTTTTTACCCCATATCACACATAAAATCCAAAAAATGTTCATAAAATTTTTTTTTTTACTTAAGTATTCTCGCGCAGGAAAATAAAATCAACTGTCACTTTTTTCAAGTAAAATTCATTAAGCTAGTATCAAGAGATAACTTAACAGCAACTTAACAATAATACCTGAAAGGAAAAGTAATAAGGTAACAAAAAAGATTATTTAAAAGAAATGAAAGTCGGAAAATGTATATTCTTATTTAATTTCGTCTTGATCAGCGAAACGCAATAACGTAATAATAACGAAGTAATTTACAAATTTGTTTAATAAATTTTCAACAGATAAAACTTATTTTAGTCAATAGTCATCATTTCACAAAATGAAAAAGTTTCAAGTCAAGACATATCTTAACGTTCATTTAATCAGCAAAATACAATTTTTCTCTCAAAAACGTATAAAATTATTTTTACAATTAAAGAAATCAACGGAAATTTCTAAATAGAAAACTTAATCCTTAAAAGGTTATTAACGAGTATTATTACTTTATGAACGTATGACCTAAGGCGGAAGTAACTTCTGTATAATATAATGAACTATTTGACAAATTGGTAAATTGGCAATTTCGTTTTCAGTTTTAAAAAAATTGCCGAACGCAAGAGTCAGTCGTATATGTACTTTTAAAAATTTTTCACAAATTAATTGCGAGTAACTTGAAACTCGATTTACCCAGATAAAATTAGAGGACACAATTTCGTTTCCGACGGCCGCCACGACGCCATTTCAACATGCGACGGTAACGCCACTCACCTCATCAAACATGACCAAATCTCCAATTTAAAAAATTGAAAAAAAATGTAAAATGAATATTTTAAAAAATGTTATTTTCACTTGTTTCAATTACTTCATTCTTATTAATAACGCTCTAGCAAGATAATTTTTAAAAAAATTTCTTTAGTATCATTTAATGTTCTATTGAAAACGAGATACTTATGGTTTATTTCTTGAATTTATCTACTAATCTGATGGACAGTTGAACGAAGAAGTTATTCATAGGTTGTATGTATGTACTTACAACACGCGATAGTGTAGAATGCACGTAAACAACTCAAATAACACGTGTTGGTTCTGTTGCATCCATCGGATTAATTAGGTTGCCTATTCTCATGTGATGAACTAATTAGAAAGTACGCAAGTAAACTTTGTAATGGGTAGTTGAACGAATTAAGTATGTAGGCCACAAAATGTAAAAACGCACATCTCGCTTAGCCCATACATTATTTTAAAATCCCGTCTTTTGACAATTTACAGGAACCCCAAAAATCCACCTGACACTTCTGATGCAATTGATTCAATAAAACTTAAATGTATTTTAAGGATAGCAAAAAAATGAGAAACTTATAACAATGATTGAAACAGTTTTAATCCCTTCACAAAGAGGAAAATCTGAATCAAATGTACTTATCACAAGTTGGTTTTTAACAGAAATTTAACTAAAAAATGTTAATTTTCGACTAAATTCCCAGCTTATATAAAATAAAAAATTTAACATAAACGATTTTAGTGTCCATAAATTCTGTTATTTTATAATGAATACCTTAAATCACTTTGACCTGTTGTTTTTCAGAGTTAAAAAAAACTGTTTACTATCAGGTGTATCGGTTTGTCAATCGTTTTCAACGGAATGACATACTTTGCGCTCATTTGCTGACGAAACAAATTGACAAAATGTGCATAATGAGGATTCCAAATTGTTTTCGTTCTCGTGCAACATGTCGTTCTTTTGAACGTGGATCGTTCACAAACAATTTCATCACAAGTATGTTTGCATATTTCAACTATTCTTATAAACTTCACGAAATACCTATATTTTCTAGAAATGTTTCGATAAATTTAAAAAATAAAAGAAAATAGAATTTTTGTTTACTTAATTACATTTTTTTGCCACAATTTTCAAAAAGGAATTTCGTTTAATTTTTGTTCCGCATCATCTTTTCAATACGTGTATATTAGAAAATCTACGCGAGGTGTAAATAATAAAATATGATCCAAAAGATATTAAGAAGAAATTTATTTATTTAGTTTTCATTTCTCGCTTTTCTGTTGTAAGTTTATTGAGAAGGCAAGTAAAGATTGACGAGAATTTTTAATTAGTCAGTCTAATTATTTTTATTTATTTATTAATTAGCGAATATATAAAATTGAATTATAAAAACATCAAATTCAAAATCAGTAATTTTGCGAATTTTATGTATTTATTTGTACAGCGGCAGCTCCAACGGATTTCCACATATCTTGTTTACATGTATTGAGTATCCATTGCATTAATTATTAATACATATAAATACTACATAATCAATCTACAGCTTAATTAATCACAATCACATTACATTTTAATCATGATTTATTACGTATTATAAAGCTGCCATTATCCATATTTCCTAATCTTGAAACCGATTCTATTAAACGCATTAACTGAATAAGCTTTAGCACTAACTTCACAAGCCATTGGGTAACTCAGTAAGTGTCCGCAAATCCAGAATACCGTGACAGAATGCATTCGAAATGCTGTTTTGAACGAGACTCTCAGAAATTAATGCCACTCTTCTTTCTATTTTCTTTCTAGTAATAAAATGGTCACGCTTGATATAAATATTATTGGCCTCGGAGATGGCTAATATGCACAGTGATATAAAATGTCATAAACGTAAAACATACAAGGTACAACCAAAAAAATAACTGGTCAAAATCTTATTACAATGCCTCTATGTCCTTCAGGTATCAGGTAATGGTTATGTATTCTCTTTTTTTATCATTTCTTCCATACTGTTCTGTTTTTAATTAGTCCTTTCATATTTTTAACTGTTTTACCTGTTTTCGAACCTGTCTCATTTATTCTATACAAGGTATCATCTACCTTAAGAAGTCTTTTCGTGTAGAACAGCCTTATAGGTAAATTACAATCGATTTACAAAAGGAAAATATGATAAAAACATTTTAACAAGAGGGATATGATTTTTAAAGTGTAAGGAAAGCATTATGGGCAACATTGGTTGACGCGAAAAATTTATACGTAATAATTTTTTTCGGAGTTGGTGCACGTGCACAGAAGATCACTAGCCAGTAATCGTTGCATCGTGTAACTTTTCCTTTAAATAATGTCCCAATTTTATTACCGTTTTTCCTTTTACTTATACGTTAATCAATGTTCTTTTATGTAGTGTCATACAGATAATTCCCAAGTTAGGTAACATCATAATTTTCTTGGTCTTCCCTTTCTTTTCACTGCTACCATTTTTTTAACCAATTTTTCATGGCCCATCCGAATAATGTGGCCAAACAAATTTAATTTTTTGCTCTCTGTTGTTTCCAAAATTCGTTTTTGTTTAGTTTTATTTTGTCGTATTTTGTGACTCCTTTTCAAGAATTATTTCATTTCTGCACTTTCATTTCTTCATAGGTTACTCATGTTTCACAGCCATACATTAGTGCTGGTAAGACTATACTGTTATAGACTCTTATATTTCTTCTCTGATCTTTTTGAGTACTGCTTTGTTTATTTTTATAATTTTCTTGATTTTTTCATTGTTTACATCTAGCTATCATCATTTATTACTACATTTCCTAAGAATTCAAAAAGCATGATGCTCCGGTTCCTTACGGTTTTTTAACAACACTATATCTAATGAGTGTTCATTAAAAAAAACGGTCTAGATGGCTATGAAATTAATCTGAACATATAGCGTAGGGTTCTTCATACAACTAGTGTCACCTGCATTTTTAACCTCACTTTAACTCGAACTAAACATTTCAAAAATAAATATTTATTATTGTAACTTATAAAACTTTTTACAACAATTATAATAAATGCTGAAAGTGTCTGCCTTCTTCTTGAAAACATTTCAAGGTTCTATACTTAATTGCGTTCATCAAGCTTTTCAAGACATGAAGAGATTCCGTCAGTTCTTGAATTTTATTAGCAATCCCCTGTCTTAGGTCATTTAAATCAGCAACTAATGTGGTAAATATAGAGTTTTTTATGTAAGGCCAGAAGAAAACATCACAAACGGTTAAAAAAATCACAGGACCTCGGAGGTCAAGGAATTACAGTGTTCCGACTAATAATTCTGTCTCCAAAAACTTCTTCAAAGCACCTTGCGACAGAATACATCCAATTTCCATCAATTTTTGCACAGAAATTTACAAGATACTTGCCAAAATATTCCAAAAAACTTGGAACACAAGCTTCTCTGTGTTTTATAAATGTTCACAAATTTAGAAAATTTACCTACTATTTTAAGAAGAAAAAAATTAGTTTATATTGTATACCTATTTTAATGCACCTATGAAGAAGATTAATATTAATTAAAATATTCAAGATCTACGTAAGTAATCAGGAAAGTTGTAAACAACATTCAGTTTTCTGAAGGGATGTTCATGTTTATTGTTAGGAACTACAGTTCAAAAAATAATTACTCCTAGTTAATTAGATTGGATTTATTTAATTGTACACAGTCGCCAAATGCATAAAAACAATCAACAAACGAGCTACTATACCCAATACACTTTAACACTTCAATTATTTCACAGTTCGCTGTTCACCATATAAATTCGCACGTTCACAGCCAGATAAAATTGTTGTTTCCAGTTTTCATTTCTTTATAATTCTTTGAAACGTAATCTAATATTTCGTCTGTAATCTTTCTAGACCCTGACAAGAACTGACCAGAACACGTAGGAAGTTTAATGAAACTTGACGACTATTAAAAGCTATCCTCTCAGTTTTGTTGTTGCCCTATTTGTCTTTAAATTTGCATGTAAAGGTATGTAGTTGTTCTAATTTTAAGCTTGTTAAGAAGTAACGATTTCGCGTTGCATAGCTTTTTGTTTCTTAGTAATTATCGAAAATGAAATTGCAATGTCCTTTCTACAATCTTTTTAATTTTTGTCCTCAACCGGTGTCGCTTATTATAAACATTTTCAAGCGTGGGTAACTCTACAAGAAAATGAATACACTAACTTACAACTGTAGAACATTTAGCAGACTGGTTGCCATTAATTTCATCCTTCTTCTATGACAAAATTATTACATAATTATCCTAAAGGGAAAGTGATTTCCAGTTGTTAAGAAGCTCTCGGCACGATAAGAGCTTGAAAACGCCTACTTTGATTTTAATAAGTTTATTTTGAGTAGAAATGAAACAGAAGAGGTAGAGTTATGACGTATACCTCAAAAGTATAAAGTAAAATGCATATTATGTAAGACGTTACATACTTAACTGAATTTTTCATGTTATGTTCTTAACTGATGGCATATTTCGTATTGCTAAAGTGTTTCATATTAAATATGTATATGATGGCATTGATTGGATTTGTCGCAAAAGCTCGTTGAGTTATTTTTATTTTATGTCCAAGGTTGTTCTTAAATTAAACACTGAAATATTTTTTCTTACAATAATATTTTTAATGTAAAAGAATTATTTAACAGTTTTCCACTGCTCATATTTCACATTGCTTATCTAAAAGTTTATTTGTTGTATAATTTCATATCTGAATAATCTGGACTATTTTCTGTAGGAGTGAAGAACTGTCATAGCAATTCCAACTGCATTCGATGATATCACTTAAATACAAACGAAATTGGTCCTAATATTGATCCGTGATTCCTAATTCTATTCAACTTGTATCCCTTTTCGTAGTTCTATTCGAAAGGTAAAAATAACATTACACACGTAAGCCCTAACTTCAGATATTTTGAACAAAAATTTAAAAATCATGATTAAAAGAAAATTTCTCATTTCGTTTCCTGAAAAATAATTATGTAGCGTTGCAATTAGTGGAACATTTTTAACTTAAAAAGTAACGAGAAATCCTGAAAATAAAATAATTTATTTTACAGAAACGGCTACCTTAAATTTTTAAATAATTAACTTCAAAATGAGTCCAATGAATAGATAGTATCAGTAACATTCTTATGGAGACTTGCTTTCAATAATAAAATCATATGCTACAAGCCTACAAGATTACACAACCTGAATATAAACAAATATCGACAGTTTCGAATCGTGCTGCTAAAAGTTTATATTTTTACATGTATCATGTATGTATGTAAACGATAATATTTACAAATTTGAAACTTAAGCATTTAACTGCGATTTTATGTATATCTAATATAATTCGAGAAATTATAGCCTTGCAGATCGCATCATGAATAAAAAAACACTGGAAACAAAAGTGAAAAAAACGACAAATGATGTTTCCAGCAGAACATTGAATCCATAGAAGAAGACGTAAACCTGCATTGAACCAAAAAAGACGTTAAAAATAAAATTAGACTAAAGTGTCACTTGAAATGAGAGAAAGTAAATTCTGAAAAATAAGATCAAATGTTACAATATTATTTAATATTATTTTTACATACAATGTCTTTCAACAAGTGTGCTACAAGTGGAATTTTTTTTAATTATCGATTTTTATAAAAATTTATTGACGCAGAACGCTTCTGCATCCCTTAAAGTCAAATTGGAAAATGTCAGATGAAATTTATCTTGAACGGTATACAGCGTGGACACCGAGAAATGAAGACGACTAAGAGTAAAATACCCTTATTTTACAAGATACAGCAAAATGTCTTAAGAATAAGTTGTTCAGAATTAAAAGTTATGTGAAATTACAACCTTCTATCTCAAAAATAAAAAAATCACAATTTATTGTGAACCACTCTTTATATACGCTACATTAGGAAATATTGGTGAGATTAAAGTGTCCGCCAAAATAATATGAATAGGAAAACACGAAATTCGTTCTTATTTTCCAATTATTTCATTTGGTTCTGAGTGATTATGTCAATGCGTTAGCACACTTTTTGAAAGACACTGTATATACATATAACATTTTTATTCTAATTCAGTTCTTTTGATTTTATTTAATTTAATCCTTCTTTCTCTTTCTTGACAAAAAAAGGGATTTTCGCATTTATTGTTTTAGACAGTAAATGTAATTCTGATCTTAAAACAGTCACCAAACCGAGATTAATAAAGTTGGGATAAATAAGGGCTTAAAAATTGTTCGCTCGCGTAATTGTTTCAGGTCTACATTCGCGCTTTTGTTTACGAACACGAAAACGCCATTAGCGTCGTTCTTTACGATTCCTACGCATTCCGTGGAAAATTATGTTTTCGGATCGACTACGGCGACTAATTTCCTCGCCCGATTTTTCCGATTAAAAATTTCCCGAACTCGTAACGAGCAAACTTCGGCGGCCACAGCTGCATCTCCGAGGAGTAATACCTTAAATGTTATAAGTAAAGTTATAATGAAATTTTTCAGGGAACATGGCGGCTAGCGGAGCCCCGGGGCTCCGAGGTCATCCATCAAGGCCCCTTCGGAATTCCCCTCGCTAAACCCCATCGACCCTCCGACTCTCTCGTGCTTCGGGATCGGACAAATAAGATAGGCCGGTGCGCCGGAGTGGGGTCGCAATTAATCACCCTGATATCCGTACATTACAATAAAATATAATGAACGTTATTGAATATAGATCGTAATAAATACATAATAAAATTAGCACGTTAGGAATTACGTAAACCGGCGCGATAAATATTAATAAATTCATTTTGAACCGACGTTCAATCTAGTACAACAAAACAATATACATGTGCACAATTGTACAGGGTTGAAATGAAATGAAACTGAAACAAAATCTGTAATGTATATAGTAATGTAATCGTCTATTGAAACTCTGGGAAAACAACAAATTTAAAAAATATTTCAGAGTTGAATACATATACAGCATCATATTGTGATAACCCAAATTTATCAGATTACATTCTAATTATCGCTACCTAATTAATTAGTGTCGTTTTGTTTAATCAGCTACAATTACAGAAAATATTTTTAAGCTTTCCTTGGGCTTTCTCAAAATATCTACTTAAAAATTTTTTTAGAATTTTTAATTTGCAAATTAAAATAATTTTCTGTTTAAATTGTCTAATTTTCGATATAAATTAATGTTTATTCTTTTTTAATTTTTTATGAGTTGAACAATTTTCTGATATATTTTTTTTTATCGGCTATTAAGATATTACTTATGAATATGTCAAAGCGATTTTTATAACTTTAATTTTTTGAGTTGCGTTTAAAATATAGATCAAATTGATGTGAATGTGTTCAAGAAATTCTGTCAGAAAAATGTTCAGTCAATAACTTCTAGGGCAAAATGGAAACCAAATTGCTCGGGCTATTGAAAATAAGTCCGACAAGAAGCAAAAACTTAACGGCGCGTTTCGATTAACGCGAAGTAATTAAATTCCAAATTAATCAATTTAAATCTTGATCGAGGAGGTTGCACACCGGAGGGACGGCGAGTTCAATTTCAAGTAGAATAATGAATTTTTATCCGGAATTACCCAATTGCTCACTGTCAATGCCCCAAAGACTCATTCACATTAACAATGTCTATACAGAAAGTTAATGGCCTGCCGGTGAGAATGGAGCTGTGCTCAGGAAGATCGTCCGGATCGCATTACGTTTTACGGAATCAATTCCGGGGGAGCACAATTTCGTAATGTTCGCTGACAGATACTCTCGTTTATCGTCATTTGAAGACCACGCGAGCGCCCGCGTTTTTTACAACGTGTTATTAAAATTACTTTGCTAACTTTATTAATGTCGCTGGCGATGCTTTATTGCCGTCTGGCCGCAGGTGCTGCAGTAATAACAATAATAGAAGTTGTATATTACGTCCGTTTCTGCACGAATACATTTCGTTACTTTGTAGTTTCATGATCAATTTCATTACAACCGTTCAAATTCATTATGCATAACACAATTAGTTCAGAGAATTTAACCAAATGCAATTCACAATCTTAACCCTGCATTCCACTTACAATTCAAATCAAATCAACATTTCTTTCTTTTGAGACGTAGTTGATCGTGAAAATATAATATTAAAAATAAAACACCATTTAAATTTAGAAGGGTGATCAGTTGATCAGTGTACTAATTAGACGCCAAATTGATACACTTCTTAATGATACATAATGTTGATTGGTACCTCATTTGTTTCACCATGTCAAAGTTTCAGAAAAATATTTTAAACAAACGTGAGATGAGTAATAAAATGAGAATTAAAAATGAATTTTTAGAAACAGAACATCTTCAAAGTTTAAGAAGAGCAAGAAGATCCAGAAACTATAAAGAATCACAAGCATATAAATATTTGGAAACCGTCGTTTCAGAGGAAAGAACATCCAGAAGATGTTAATAAGTCACAGCAAGCTATAAAAGCTATCTGCATTCGGAGTCGCCATTGTACATAGATTCAATTGAATTTGATTTCTAGAAACTTTGAAGATTAAAAACATTTCCGATACAGACGAAATGGATTTTCTATAAGATTTTCGATCGAATCACGTATGAAATAAGAAGAAAGGAGAAAGAGAAAAATAATTAGCACCAGGCAACGTGCATAGATTAAAGACAAGATGTGTTACAGTCACCTGATGAGGATGGAAAACAGAGTTGCCCCAAAGAAATATAGAAACCTAAGCCAGAAAATGGAAGAAGAAGTTAGGCCAAAAACATTAAGGAAACACAAAGTTAAACAAATCTCGATAGATAAAGCTATCGAGGAAGAGAACTGGAGATGTACAGAAGTTCGGTAAAGGAAATGCGAATTACGGCAAAGACTGTAGAAATCCTACTTATATAAATAATTTAGAACAAAAATTAATTAACTCAAAGTCACACACTAAGAATAAGAAGGACCTTTAAATAGGCTTTTTATTGCCAAAAGTTCGAATGAGGTTAGTTTTGATTCAAGATCTAAAACCTCTGCCTAAATTTAAACAGTGTGAAAGTAATTAATGTTAAGACTTAACATGACTTTTTTTCAAATTTTAAACTTTATTTTATTGATGAAAATATTACCTGAAAATGAATACGAGGAATACCAAAGGAATATTGTCCAATTGCCATGTTGTCATTCCAGTAATAATTAGGTCTATTATGTAAACATTTTATACATATAAATTGTTATGCCTGTTGCTATTGATGTGTAAACAAGCCTAGCAATTGATTTTCTAAAAATCGTATTCTCTTATTATTATTACGTATTATTTGTTACTGGTCACTGGTGAATTGCTGTGGTTACGTATTAATTCATTTCCCTTTAATATTATTGCTAGATATCAATTTAAATGAGTTGGTGCTTAGTTAGATATCAATTGAAATATGTTGATGCTTACAGTAAACACGTCATTGTGTTCTCAAAAAAAAAAGTTAATCGCAACTTCTTTTGGAGCTTTCTTCAGAGCTTTCTTTTGTAACTGAGGTATTAAGAGACGAGAACATTTCATTTTTTTCTTAGGGCCAGTCTTTCCATCTTCCCGTTAAAGTTATCATTTATTTTAAATACTTCTTGATTAGTTACATGAAATATGTAACTGGAGGTTTTTATATGTATGTATACAGGATATCTCAGTATCTAGATTGAATAGAAAGCAACTGAAATGTCTTTAATACTTCCTGACTTGATCTTTAACTCAATCATACAAGCATACCAACCTCAAAATCAGTGAACAAAGTCACTTGATCATCTACTCACAGTCACATCATCACTAAAATTGTGAACATAAATTGTGATCATGATCTCTTAGTTAATGGTAGTACTAATCAGTAATCAGATACAATGAACATACACGGTCTTAGTCATGAATTCGTGATTGCTAATCACAAGTACGTATAAACAAAAGCAGCCAAATCATCGAAAGAACTTTCAGTTTGACAACTATCAAGTAAAATAACGAATGTTCAATTAAAAAAACGGTCTAGATAGCCATGAAATTATTCTGAATATTTCTGCATTTCTAACCTCACTTTAACTCAAAGAAAACATTTCAAAAATAAACATTTATTACTGTAACTTATAATACTTTTTACAGCAATTATAATAAATGCTGAAAGTGTCTACCTTCTTCTCGAATACGTTTCAAGGTTTTATGCTTAATTGCGTTCATCAGGTTTTTTAGGACACGAGGAGATTCCTTCAGTTCTTATTAGCAATCCGCTATCTTAGGTCATTTAAATCAGCAACTGATGTGCTAAAAATAGTTTTTTACGGAAGGCCACAAGAAAAATCACGCACGGTTGAATCACAGGATCTCGAATGTCAAGGAATTACAGTGTTCCGACTAATTATTCTGTCTGCACAAACTTCCTCAAAGCACCTTGCCACAGAATAGGTCCAATTTCCATCAATTTTTGCACACAAATTTAAAAAATACTTGCCAGAATATTCCAAAAAACTTTGAAGAGCTTTCGAGTATTGTTGACACAAGGTCCTCACCAGGTTAACGGCCGTCAAGTTGTCAACCTGACAACAAAAGCATGTCACAGCCTACTTGACCGTTTTTTTATTGAACGCTATTACAGAACATAAAACATGTTATATCTAATACAATACAAGGAATATCAAAATTGCCAAGCAGATCATTCTCCCACTTAAGTCAAAACATATCCTGGAAACCCTATATGAAGAATTCTTTCCAAGGCCTTATCTATTGTGCGATCCAATATTTTTTAGATAAGGGGAGGCTATGAAAACTAAAGTCAGAGTCTTAGATCAATTGATACAATTAACCTATTGACCATCTGCCAAAACTGATACGTAAAGATACATCTCCTAAATCTTTTAATTGAATACTTGGGGTTTTATTAAAACTCTTTAATATGATAACGACCAATTTCAAATGCCACGGGAGTGTTCGAGAGCGTTTAAACAACTAACAGATTTGACAGGAGTCAGAAAGAAACTAAAAGTTTAGGAATTAGATCGACTTCTTAAACTTTCAGGTAATTATTTTCGAAAAGCTATATATTGGACGACGAAAGGAAAAACAATAAACAAATAATCGTGTAAAAAAGAACTCAATTTGTTGCTTTAAACAACTGCGACTGTATTCCCGAAGAAATACCGCAATATTCGCACTTAGCATCTAGGTCCTGTTTTTTTGTTTATATCAGTGACAATCGGATTTGTTTTTTGTTTAGAATTTTTTGTCTCCAGATGGTACAAACATTTTTGATACTAAAACACATTTTTATCCAAAACACCTACAGAAAATTGTCTCGTAACTCGAAATCATCAAAAATAAGTACCTACTAGTTGTTTAAAATAACATGTATTCTACGCAATAATAATTGTAAAGATTTGGAAAGAAATTTTGAAATGGATAATCTTACTTCAACATGTCGACTTTAAACTCTGTCACACCTTTTCTGTTTCTGCATGGACACCTTAATAATAATATCGGCGGCAAATATCGGTAAATTACACTTCAATTTCTTTTTTTTTTTATAAAACGAGACCGTACCTCAATTCGCCCATGTTTATGATACAGTTCCATTACAGTGATTATTCGTCCTGAGTAGATCTGTTTCCTGTCAATATACTTCAGCTTCGGAAATTGCTCGATCGTTTTATGTTTGTGCATGAGCAAGCTTTTTAATGCTTCATTTGTGTCTGTAATTTGTATTTATTTTTTGCTTAGTACACTTTCTTTCCCTTAATTAACGTGTCTATGTATTGTATATATTCTTCTTGCTGAGTTTTGCATCATTAGGTATTATAATTGATTGATTACTGCAAAGGTGTAAGATGGAGACATCTGAATTTCGCAATGTAATCATGTTTTTTTTTTACAGGACTAAAGTCCTGTGAAGTAACCTTTGTGCATATAATTAAAAGTACAAGTAACAAAAAGTCTAAGAAAAGGTCGTCTTTACATTTAAATAATTGCGTATAAACTAGAAAATGAATGCTTTTCTGCCATATAAAAATTCCACAGCGAACGTGATAACACCGCCAATTACAAAGCTGCAATTAATGGAATCAATATAAATAAATGCCGAAAAAAAGGCGGTAATGTGCTATCGCCGAAAGTGAGAGTTGAAAAATGTTTTACGAGCTATTAAAAGCCGCTGCATATTTAACAATTTACATATTTTTGGAATTACACGCTGCACAATTATCGGTTATTTATTTCTATTAATATTTTACTGCATCGTTTGAAATTTTATTTATTATTATTTTTTTCTCGCTGTTTGCGGAGTTTATTTTTAACACGCAGGGTGAAAAGTGATTTTAAGAGTTGAAAGAGTTACAGGTGTTATTTACCTATTCTTAATTGTTTATAACTTCACTTTATAATTTTATATATGGCTTTTATGTATGGCTTCCAATAGAACTACATCACTATCCTTCTGCGAAGTTTTGTCCTTTGAATAGTGACGCAGACGCAGTTACATCGGAAGCTAGAGAGAGTTTTCTTCATTTTTGTTAATAGTTCGCTATAATACATCAAAGTCAATCCAATTTAATTATAGGAGTATTATTTAATTCTATAATCCTGTTTGTTCTGATCCAAATTCATTCTTTAGGAAGATAATTTAAAACAAAACATTTATATTTCCAAAAGGATTCAGTGAATATGGAATTAAAGATGTTTTATTAACACTTAGTAATAAATTTATTCAGGCAGATAATATAAAGCAATTTCTATTTTCTCATGTTAAGTTCCGATGTCTCATTGTCAGAAGGACATCCGGTATAACTAGAACTATAAAGACACGATACTACGTATTAGAAGATAAATGCCAACTGATTTTCTTTCAAAGTAATATTAGCTCTATTACAGAATTGTTTACAATTATATCAACAGAGATTTCACCAATAAATCTGTCCCATTTCCATGTGCACTATAGACTTTACAATTCGAGGATTAGTGTTCTCATTAAAGTTTTATGTCATTCGCCCAACTACTACAAAACCATTGTAAATTTTATGAAGCTTTTGTAAGGCTTAACAACAGAATAAATTTCATAAGAAATTTAAGCAAAACTTAAATAGTATGATCTAATCCTGCAAATGTATGCATATTATGCATTCTAAACCGATTTAAGTGTTAATTGGTTGTATCAAAAAATTATTTTTCCACTCGGTATTCTTTTCTGGCACTCTTTATCCTGTGAGGTTTTGCACCCATAAGTAACAATGGATCTTATTATCATTTCAATGATCGTCATTAATTTTTAGGGGGGTTATATTAACCGGAGTTGCGACCCGATAACAGTAAGAGTGGTAATCATAATTACCTGCAACTTCAGCTCGGTAGTACCAGGGAGCAACGTTGTACAATCTCAGCAATGCTTGAATTTATCCAAGGTATCTCTGTAACAAACAATTTCGGTTAGAATGACCCCCCTTTTGTCTTCAATATTCTTTGAAATGCTTCAATTTCCCTGTTTCCTTTCACAAACCTGTACTTTTCTGAGGTATAATGATGTGTCTCTTATTTATATATTTAGGAGTTATACGAATTTTTCAATAACCCATATGATATTAATTATTTTTTGCTGCCAGTGTGTTTATTTTATTTTCACGACTTTAGCTTTTTTTATATTTATTCACAATTTTACTTTCTCAGTGTCTTCCTTTTTCAGATGCTTATTTAGCATTATTTCAGATGCCTCATTCAACCCCCTAGAATATTAACAATTAAAAGCAAAATAATACTGTTTTATAGTTATGATCAGAGAGCGAATCTTTAGGTAAAACCTAAGGTCATTCAAACCATAACTATCCTATTTATTTTATATGTATATGTATTTACTTATTCACACTCATTCAACATCTTGTAAATGACTTATTCAAGGCAAACTACCTACCTACTTGTGTTGTCAAAAACCTAAAACTGACCGCCCTCTGATTATGATAATTTTGAATGGGCAAGAAAGAATAGATTTCTTATATAATTGTTGTTTCTGATTATTCAGACAGGAGACTAATTGTTTTAAAACTGAAAATCATGTACTTTTGTTACCTTTTAGTTTCAGCTGATTATTATTCTCGTTTTCCCCTTGATAATTTCTGAGTAATATATTTGTTTCTTATAGCTGTGTACTAAGACAACACACAAGAAACAAAATATTATGACTTTCTGTAATAGGTGTTAACATGAATGCATGAAAAGCATATAACATTAAGACTGAGTTGGTCACTGAACGTTTAAACTTTGTTTAACGTTTTAACTAGAGCTTAATTTTACTTTTTGGTTGTTTAGACAGCGATTAAGAGGTAAAAAGAAGTTTAACTATGACATCTGGTAAACCATGAAATTCGGTCGTTTAAATTATAATTACCGTAAAGATAACCTGTAAAAAGATTTTAAACACGAAAAAAGTTGTATTTGAAAAATTTCGGTTGCTTGGTAAGTATTTGCAATAAACTGGAGGGGCTTTCTTACTCGTGGGAGTATGAAAAATAAGAATTTCTAGTAACAAGCATATATTACTTACGTTTGCTGACGTTTCACCAAATATACTTTGGCTTTTTCAAAGTGAAAAAAGGAAAACTAAACAATTTGAGTAATTATTGTGAATGTAATTGGCTTCATATTCTACAATATTTTCCATTTTTTAACGCGTTTGTTAAATATTGTTGCCAACATAAACGTCAACAATCACTCATTATAACTTGTTCCGATCCGAACTTTTGGGTCTGCTGAATGCGCCCATTTTGTCTTCAAAAAAATTCGTAAAGATTATTTTATACGATGATTTCTTTCATATTGCTGTATTTTATTTTAATAGATTTGAAGAAATCTGGCACCGTATTTCCTCAACTAACAAGTGTCTAAATAAAAACCTGGTCAAGTGGGTTGTGATCGAGAATTTATCCATTGCATTTATATAGCAGAATTACTAAATGTAGCCTACTTGACCAGGTTTTTATCTAGACACGAGTTACTACTACCATCAGTGGAAGCCATAACACTTCAGTATTTTATCTCTTTTTTGAA
The DNA here is from genome assembly GCA_958336345.1 of Dorcus parallelipipedus. Classification (NCBI taxonomy): domain Eukaryota; kingdom Metazoa; phylum Arthropoda; class Insecta; order Coleoptera; family Lucanidae; genus Dorcus; species Dorcus parallelipipedus. Next base: position 30,529,721 of record OY284479.1, on the reverse strand, counting down.
TATTTCTTAACTTTTTTCGTACTTATACCTCACACGCAATAACTACTGTTACGAATAAGAATGTTAAATTTACATAGCGAAATTAGATACTAAAGCAGCTGCCAACATTCCACTAAACCTTAGTTAATAAATCGGTTGGTTAAAAATGACTGAACAACAGTTTGAAAGAAAACTGTGGTTTGATATTTAACCAACAGTTAACAAGTTACTGGTTTAACTGGAGACTGAACAACTCGGCCTTAATGTAGTTTCAGTTTTGCTTCCTCTTCATGCAATCGATTTGTACTCTTTTCGAATTATAAGCAGGGTTTTTTATGAACTTCATTATGCGATTAGCAGATTTCCGTGCTAGTCTTATTTGTGTAAATGCGGCGTTATAAATCGCGGTCGGCCGAGAAAAGCTCGTATTTAACGGCAATTAGCATTTGTTTCGCCGGAACGAGAACCCGAAAGTCGTATTTAGCGGAGGCAGCGGACGCGGAAAAAAGAGGAAGCGCGGAAAATGAACAGCGTAAGAGCAAAGTTTATAATAAATTAACATCTAAAACAAACTAACTCCTTTTTAATTCGTAAATTTTGCATAATTTCAGCATAATTTAAAAGTTTCCGTGCGCGCACTCATTAATCCCGAAACAGAGAAGTTGGGAGCAATTACGTAATATATTCCTTTATGCTAATGCGGGCCGGAATATAATAGCCTTAAAAACTCTATACTCTGCAGTATAATGAAAAGTCCTTAACATTTTTACTCTTCCGAAAATATTTATTCTGGCCCGCAAATTTATGGCATCCGAAAATAATGCCCGCGTCGGCCACCGCCGCCGTCGTGCGCGTTTTCCAGAGGGAGTAGCCGCTTTTTTCCTCGACTTTTCCACCAATGAAAAGTTCGCGCAGCCACGCCCGTCCGTTTTGCGTCACTTTTTGCTCTCTCTCTTCGCGCATTTTTTAAACGCCCGTGCTTAGGACACTGTAAAAAATACGGGAGTAATTTAATACCGCCACCGCTGTTTAAACAAACCCGAAACCGAGCCTCTAGGAGTTTGAAATTATAGCCGCAACGATCAGGACCAACTTACAAAGAGTTTGCGGAATGCATTCTGAAGCCTCGTATTTTTCTATCCGTGTCGAATTTTATTGAAACTCTAGACATTTTAGACACCATTTATTAGCATCTTCCCTGCTTAGTTAATTAAAAGACAACACATACCAAAAAAGTATGTAAGTTTCCGAAAGAGCAAAAATATTTTCCAGAAGCCACAAACTTCCTCACGTGCGAAAACAAAAATGTGTCCTTCTCAGGAAGTTCTACAAAGCTCCAATTTGTGACACTTTCCAAAGTATAGTAATTCACGATAGTTTCCTTTGAAGGGAACCAAAAACATTGCAGAAGCAAACAGAAAATAGGAAGACCAGAAAAAATTGAATGAAGAAATTAACTGAGACTGGACAGTGACAAATGAGAAAATAAGAGAAAAAGAATATTCTTCTTGCACCAACGTTTCAACAGGGATTACAATTTAAATCTCATCAAATTCTTACTTGCCCATCAATAAATGATTAAATCTCCTCTAACTTCAGATTTGAATAACGAGTAAGTATTCGTACCAGTCAAAGAAATAGAAACAATTTAGAAGTCAGACGAGTTACAAACAAAAAGTAGGGAGGCCATGAAACAATAGTCAAAGAAATGAGAGAGGGTTGAATTTCTTTCTTGCCCGAACGCTTTAGTAAGCATCTGAGTTTTGAGGTCATCACCTATTTTTTCGTCAAATAGTAACGAACGTATTAACACTGGATGTACTTTAAACTTTCATAAATTACAGTAGGTGGGTACCACTAAGAAAACCAGAAGTATTATAAAAGGTAAGCAAAAATTAGGAAGATAAGAAGAAAACTGGATAAAGTAAACCGAGATTGAAAATGAAATAGGAAGGGGAGTTAGAGAGATGAGGGAATTGAACAAGTGATGCATGGAATTGGTTCTCCTGCTTACACCAACACTTTAACGGACAAAATTATTATTAGCGAAAAATGTTGAAGATTTCGTAATTACTTTAAATTAGATTCGTTTATACAAAAATGCTTAGGTATTGTCTTTTAGTCAACCTTAATTTGAGCAGTTCTCGTCAGTAGTGTATATCTAGATATACTACTCTCGATCAAAAAAATTCATTTTATTATTTTTTGCGCTATTACTAAATTGTTGCTTGTGTCAGTAATTTGTATTAACTTATAAATAAATTGAGACAATTTAATCCAATTTTAGCGAAAGTTCTAGTTAATAATTTAACTGACTGCCCTTCAAAAAATGCAATTTAGATTCTCATATTTAAAATTCTATGTAAATGACATTGATTGATTACTGCGAATTCAATTAATTAGCACTTCAGGTGAAAAGCCGATATTTTAAATATTTGTTACAACGTGAAAAATGAAAAGGTTTGCTGCTACTGAAAACGATTGCTGTCGACTTCAATGTTCACTGGCCTTTTTTATGTTGTAGTTGTTCTTTCTTCTTCATAAACGCATACGGATGGTCCAGACTTTTAGCTGCTACAGTGCCTATAGTGATTTTTTCCCGGAATGTCTCATTTGTTGATCCTGTAATGACACAACGCACAGCTACGCCGCCGCCGAAATCTTATTTCAAACGCCTTTAAGTTTTATTTTATTTGCTAGATATTTTTATTGTCTATTTAGATTCCTGTCCGATGAAAATTTATATTTTAAAATCATTTCAATATTTTAAAAAATCTAATTACCTTTACATTTCTCTTTTTAATTTCCCTTGACAATTCTGATTATTTTTCACTCTTGCCGGTAGCAATATTGACAGGCGTTGAGAAGTGTGTGACTTTTAAACTGTTTGTGAAAATTTATTACGAGGTTATTATAAAACAGAGTGTCCCATGATGTGAGCTCACTACTTCGTATACTTAATATTTAGACTTTAGACCAAATATAGAGTAAAAAATTCTAATAGAGTTATGCCTTAAAGTAAACCGTGTTAAAAATATACAGTGTTAAATTTTTATTACTGAAATAGTTACAGTATCAGAAAGTCTATATTTAAGTATTTTCATTTTAGTTTAAATTCACTATAAAGATTGCTCAAAATAACCACCGTTGCTCCCAAGACATAGTCTAGCTCTGGGTAAGAAAGGTCTAAATGTTCTAACGTTCTAAGTAACATATCGTTGTTGTCCAAATTAGTTCTGCTGCCTCAAAAATATCTCCTGAGATCTTCAAGAGTCTCTGATGGTGTTTGGTATACCATATTTTTATATAACCCCACAGATAATCGTGTAAAGAAGTTCAGGAGATCTTTTCTCCTCTATCAATAATACGCCCTTCAAACCGTTGATTCAAAAATTGGCTTTTTTGAAATTGTAATTATTTGAAAAATTTAAATTTAACACTTTGTATTTTGAAAACGACTCACTTTAGGGCACAGCTTCTTCTAATTTCTTCCTCTATTTCGTTTAAAGGTTACATATACGAAGTAGTGACCTCACGCCATGGGACTGTATAGATATTTTGTTGTTATATCTTTTACTGTGGTTTCCTAATCCTTATTTTGTTTTTATTTTTTTTCTGAGTTCTTTATTTATCAATTAAAATTATATTAATTTATATTAAAGCAGTGTATCAGAGGTTGTACCATCCACAACAATTATTGCAAAATATTCTTATTGAATTCTTGTAATAATTATAATTAATTTCTTCAATAATCGAATCACTTCTCTTCGTTACAATTTCACTTGTTGTTGAAATCGACAAAAAGACAGTATTTAGTCTTAATTATCGTAATTGTCGAATTGCAAATTTCAGTCTTCACGTTCAAAAGACTGCTTTTTATCGAATATAACAACGAGTGAACCTCGCTAGAATTCGATAAAAATTATTGCCCTTGTCTATTTTGTTTATGACTTACGAGGGCACCGCGTCCCAAATCTTTTGCTGCCGTTTCGTCCTTTGTTATAAAAGTACTTCAACTGAACTGCTGCTACTACTGTTTTTGTTGTTTAAAAGAGAAACTCAAATAAAAATGTGAAAAGTTTATTTGAAAATAGATACTCCGTCTATTCTTATATACAATATTCGTGAAAAGAATATGTGACAGCTTAAAATTAGTTGCTTTCCTTGTAGTTGGAGGTGTATTTTAAATAATACGAAAGAAACGAATAAGCGCCCATCGTCAGTAAAGTTCGTACACCTCCGAATGAATTCTTAATTTATGTATAAAACGATTACGGAAATTTGCGAAGGTCAATTGCAAAGTTCGTAATCAGAAGACGACCGCAAGATACCTCAAGGAGATTTGTCATCTTTGGTCAGGCTCAGGTTGAAGGAGTGTTTGTCTGAGCATTGGTAAATGTTATAATACACGGTCATATTTTTGTATCAAATTTGTTACGAAGTGAGTGAGAAGTGCCAATTCAACCAATCGACATTCACTGTGGTAGCTTATCTCTCTCACTTCGTCACAAATTTGTACAAAAATATGACCATCTAAAACAGGCATTATATTGTAGTTTTCCCTAAAAGCAAGCGGTTTGCCAGAAATATGCAAGACTGCCTGAGTCAAAGGTACGTGCTACCGTTCAGTCTTGCAAATTTCTGGCAAATCCTTTGCTTGTAGGAAAAATTACAATATAATACTATTTTTCACTGCTTTGACAAACACTCCTTTAACCTGAGCCTAACCAAAGATAATCTCGTTCTGGCAAGTCTCCTTGAGCTATCTTGCGGTCGTCTTTTGATTATGATTTTTGCTATTGACCTTCGCAAATTTCCGTAATTTCTATATATAATTCGAAGGAGTACGAACTTTACCGACGGTGGGTTGTATTAGGGGACACTCATATTTTCAGAAACGTGATATTAAAATCTACGGTGGTCGTACTGGGTTTTCAAAAATATGCCCAAATGTCCCATTTTCAGAATTTTATTAATTGATGTAGAATTGTCAGTGTAAACTCTTTTATAACATAACACATTCATTTTCTGCACATACTTTCCAGACCTTTTGGGAAATCTTTAACAAATTCGACTGAATTATTTTATTTTGATATTTGAAGACTTGATTATGTTTTTCCTAGAACTTTACATTCTTAAGTCTCTTCTTTTGGAAGAATTAGAAAAAAAAAGAAAATTTAAAACAAAATGTATGAGTGTAGTTCAATACAAAAAGCTTTTTGATCATATGATTACAACATAACACAATATACTGATAGGTCATTTAATTTTTGTTTAAATCAAACCTGGTCCTGGAATTTGACGTAAGGAATTTTATTTTTGAAAATGATCGTATAATCCACATTTTTCCCAGCCCTTTTTTTTAAACTAGTCAAATCGATTGCGTCAGGCCAAGTTACAGAAAGCAACGACAAGCAAATCGCGAGCGAGTGAACCATGCATAATACATCACTATTAGTTTATGCGTTATGCAAAACTCCGGGACACGGTTAAAAACACGTAGCGTACGCGATCATCATATGAATATCTATCAATGTCGACGGCGTTCGTCCGTGCCCGGACATAACTGATCCTAATCCAGGTGAATCCAAGCCATTCGATTGTGATTTGTATCGCAGAATGCTTACAAATGAAACGATGTGGGCCGTCTTTCGAGTGGCCCATTTAAATGCAAATTCGCGGCGAAAGCTCCAAAAATTTACTTCCTATTACAACCACAAAAAAAAGATTTACTCCGGGAGTTTCTATTCGAATTAATTTAGAATCGTAAATCACCTGGTTTAAGGTGAAAATAAACGTTTCGTTTACCACCTCATTTAATTGAAATGGAAGAAATTAGACGATCCAGGAGTGTTTCGAATTTGATACTCCCAAAGAAAAATAAGTTTTTGGCAACCAATAAATGATATTAAAAAAGAAGGCTGTTCTGATTGCCTGGTTTAAAATATGAATAACCCCAGATTAGATGACAATAGCAGCTGAAGATTCTTCTTGTGTTGAATGGCATTAAAAGACGGCACTCTTTCAATATAACGAGGGAATATGGTAAAAAACATCCTTTTGTGTTCAGAATGTGCAAGAAGAGTTAATCTTGGACCGGTCGCGAACGATCCCGTTAAGCACCCTGCATTTTGTTGTGTTATTTTTGGATGTAGGGGAGACGACTTGCAAATTTGCCAAACTTGACTAACCTGTTGTGAATCAGCAAAAAATTACAGTCGTTGCAAAGCTTTGATAGCTTTCTGTAACACTCTCCAACTCAACTAAATTGAATTTAAAAATTCCTTTTATGCGCAACAATACCTTTAAAATGAAATAATCAAAGAAGACTTGATTTCTTTTTTTCTTATTTTATATAATGTGGGTTGTGTTTTTCAATATCTTCCAAATTTAATTCAGAACGAACTCATTTCAATTTCTCTGAATTAATAAAAACAGGGAAAAAATAATTGTAGTTCTTCTAATATTTCTACTGTCAAATAATCAGCTATATATTGATTTAAAATCAATTATAAAATCAAATTGTAGATTCAAAGTAGTCTGTAATTAAGACAATTGAACGTTAACTAGTCTAATCTGATTAACTTCCAGCATCAATATTTCAGGCCGTGAGAATTCAACAGTTGGTCTGTGGGTCAGGTGAAGCGCAAAAAGAAAAAAAATCGATTTTTACGACTTCATGATCCTGTAAAAATTTTAACGGCACTCGTTCGTTCGCCTAGGCGTTAATTATTTACGCACGGCTGCCAACTGTATGTGCCGAATGGATTGCGAAAATCTTTTATCCTCTCCTATACAGAATTCGGAATACTGTTGAGACATATAAAAGTTTACGGCTTTAACGAATAGAATATTTAAATAATTTTTTAAAGAATTACTAATTTTTCATCTATGGAATAATTTGATCGCGACTGCGAAGCTAAGGAAACAATTGTGTCTGCTCTCGTCCAAAAACACAATTGTAATCGTTTGTCTTATTAAAAGAAAGTCTAAAATTCCAAGAAGAGAAGGTGAAGATTTGTTTTCTGAAAATCCTAAGTATATTTGCATTCTTCCTTGTCTTTCTTATTAATTTCATTTTTTCTTTGATCATGAGAAACCTAAATACGTAAATCTTAAAAAAATTCTGTTTAAAAAAACAAGAATTCTACAGTACCTACCTATTCCCAGGAGGACTGAAGCAAGAAGTTGGAATAGTGTTGAAAAGAAGCAACAATTCTATAAATGAATTTCACTTGAAGACTTCCGTGTGGTTTCTTTTTTTGTTCCAAACTGGAACCGAACAATACGGTTCTTTCTTCTGTCGAAGTTTGACTCTCTTGAGTTGAATTGATGTGCTGTACGGTTTAGGACAAAATGTGAACAGAAGAAAGAATATCAACGTATTAATCATATTTCTTCTGCCTAAATTTGACTCTCATGAGTTGAATTTTATCCGTGAGGTTTCTTTTTTTTTGTTCCAAACTGGAATCGTCCGTATTCATCTTTCTACTATCGAAGTTTGACTTTCATGAGTTGAACTGATATACTGTACGATCTAGGACAAAATGTGAGCAGAAGAAACAATATCAACCTTTCAATTATGTTTTAAATGATTGCTAGTCCTTCCTGGCCATTTCTGTAACTTCAAAGTTGTTTCCAGCACCCTAAACACCACTAATCCTTTCTATTCTAAACTTCTACATTACTTACTTACTTCCTGTATAGCAATTTATGAGAGAATAATCTCATTTATTGCTTCAAAAAGATCCATTGGCGGTTTTTTCTTTTCTTCCAAACTTAGCTTAAAATCTTACTAACATCTTTTTTCAGTTTACAAAAATTTGTTATGGTTCCTCGATGAAATTTAGTATGTAACGTCCTGGTGACGATGAAATTTTTAAAACTAATTATTCCAGTCAAGGTATAATCTCCTGAAGAGTCTGCGGAAGCAATTGCAAAGAGATACCCTTTCTATCTTAAGTCTAAGTACGTTGCAAATGGCATGGATTAAAATGGCAAAAAAATATAAATAAATAACAAAGATGATAAGTAATTCAATTTTTCTATTGTATTTCAGTTTCTTTCATTGTTTTTATTATTGCCAATCCTTGCGAATTCTTTCCATAACTTTAACATACTTTCTAACTAGTAACCTTTTCTCCTCTGGTAATCTTGAAATCTTCTATTTTGTATCATCATTTCCCAAGAATTGATCTCGTAATCGGCATATAGCAGATAACCTTTCTAGCAATGGCGTAGATAAGGGGGGCGGCCGGGGGGCCCGAGCCCCCCCCCCCACCAAAATTGTTCTAAAATATTATGTTCCACCTAATTCATACTAAAGAAATTTTCGTATGACGTTGTTTTTTATTCGCTGTTTTACATTTCATAAATAAAATGTTAAGTAGTCCGTACTCGTTAGACTTTTTTTTGTTCGCCCCCCCCCCCCCCGAAACAAGTTTCTATCTACGCACTGCTTTCTGGACTGCCTAATGTCTCCTAATATTGTTATCTTTCGTTTCCATTTTCAATATTTCTCTGATACATATTTCCATTTCGATTGTTTTCTTTTTCTTTGTGCAAATTTTCAGAATTCGGACGATAAAATGCTATTCGTTATTATTGCTCCTATTTGTTTTTCTTTTTTACTCTCTGTGAATTTTAACATATCTTTTAATTTTTTCGTTCAGTATTTATTTAAATATTTTATTCTCTATTTGGTGTACTACTTTTGGATAAACTAATTAAAGTCTAAAATATCTTTTTAAATACAAGAAAACTGAAATTGTCTTTTTTGATGAACTTTTATCTTTTTGGAATTGTGAGCAATAGACAATTTCTAATTTAATTTCTGTTGTCTTCGCAAATTATTTTGAAATAATTAATGTCTCTGAAGCGAAATTTCAAATCTTAATGAAAGGCCAATTCTATGAAATGTGGTAGGATTTGAAGCCCTCTTATTAGTGATATATTATCAGGTATTCCAGGAGATGAATTCTCAAATATGGGAAAAATTATCACAAAATGGTATCTAGAAGAATACGATGACACAACTACCTTCTCCAAACCACATTGAATCAAAACTATGAAGTGGTGTTTGTATCTCAAATGATTAGATATTATCAAATGTGTCAGATTTGAATTTGATTCGACTCTGTTGTCAAGTTTTTATTTTTTCAGAAAGTTTCATTACCTTTGTTGTTCTTGATATCTCTGATTTTATTGTTCTTTTTAATACTATTTGAATCTTAGACGCAGGTTGTATTCTTATATGACCTCAGATTAAAAAGTAATTATTTAAAACGAGCTCCTATACAGATTCGGAAATTAGTGTACTGGACATAGCAAGTTTGCTTGGATTCGGTTTGCGGAGAACTAATTTCAACAACCGGCTGAGCGGGTCGCGGCGGGCGGTGGCCGGCATCGAAAACAAGTGGGCGTGATTAATCAAATTTCTCTTTTAATTTTCCAGTACGTTTCCTGTCGCACGCATTATAACAGGATGTCTAGTTGAACATTTACCGAATCTGTATAACTTTATAACGAAGAACTTAAATTTGAAAGAACAATTTTATTTAACCGTCGGAGTATTTAACAAAATATGTTTCATTTCTATTCTATTTTGTATTACAATGTAAATAGTATTTTTTTAAATATTCACCTTTTAAATATTCAATTATAATGGAAGAAATATCGGATATCTTAAGAGTAACGTCACGGACGTTTTGGAATTCCAGTCAGGAAACTTAAATAAATCGAAGTGAAAGAATGATAAAAATTCTAGAGTTTTTTTTTTATTTATTTATAAATTCCTACTAATACCTATAACACGAAATCAATTGAAGCATTGTATTCCAAAGGGTGTAAGTGCCAAAAACATAATTCCTAGAAAATTAACGAAAATGATCCTTGTTGTTGAAGGCACACCGAGAGAGAGAGAGTCATCTATGTATAATTATATAAAATATTTCCACATCAGATAGACACTTAGAACCTTTTCTAATGTGTGCAGCAAATAATATAGATCCCCTTTATAGAAAAATACGAATTTAGTAAAATTTGGCATTTAGACCCTTTGGGAGTACAATGCTTCAATTGTATCTAGTAGCGTTGAATATGCACATTATGATTTATGCGTTTTGTAAATGAAAACATTCCCGAAAAGTAGATTGAAGGGGTGGCCCACACTATGGGGTTCACCTTTAGTTTTCATCTTTTTGGGGTTTTATTAAGGAAAAGTTTACTTTGAATTTGCTGTGGATGCTGAAGATATCATAGCTCGTATTACATTGTTTGATGTATTATTAAGGGTCCATATCCTATCAGTTCACAAAGTATCTCTTCCAAAAATTCACGATATGTTACACCAAGTATTAGAGGAAGAAAATAGGGACGAATTGACGAGTCACCTATATTTCCAGCCCAAGCGTTTAAGAAAAATTCACGTTGGTGGTGATTTTCTATCATTACATGAGGATTTTCATTGCACCATACAAGTTCATTATGAAAGTTTATAATGGCACAGAATTAATGAAAGGAACTCAACATTATCATAGGAGAGCCCACTTGTAAAAAACTATACGCGGTTAAAAATCTCGTAGCAGCAATGCTTGTATGTACTCGCTAAATATGATAAAATTTTCCACACAATTTTGTGACTTACATTAAGTTCAGCAACAACTTTTCTGGTACTAGTTCCTGGTTGTACATCGACGATATTGAGTACATTGGCGTTCTCACGGTCATAGGTTTGCCAATAATATTTTTACTTTTAGCAAATGTGTCGGTTTCGGACAGGAGATGAATATTCATAAAAGTGCGACTGCATGGTTGTCGGTGGTTACAGTGTGAGAATTTATTTGATTATTTGCGGCCGCATGTTCATAAGAAATTTTTTTCTTAAAATATTAATGGAAATCACATCCTTAAATTTTTGAACGTACTTAGGATACACCCTGTATAGAAGCTGGTCTAAGAGGTTAATTTGAGGATGGATAAGTGAAAACACATGGTACATTTAAGTATTATTGTAACAACTTTTACATCAAAATAAATTCAATCAAGTAGACTTTCCCTCCTCAACTAATTCTCGTAAATAAATACTGATCAAAGTCACGAATTAGAGTAGGCGTTGGAATTTAAAAGCGTGTCTAGGATAACGTCAAACTAATATTGATTGCCAATCAATTATGACATAAATAACCGCCGCAAATTTGTTTAATGTTAGGCACGCAGTTGTTCGTAGAGCTCAAAAGTGTGCTCAAAAGTATTTCGATGCAAGCGATGGTCATTTTACGCATTTTACGTTTTTCTTTTCAAATTAAAGTTAGGTTCGAATACAGGTGTGACTGAAGAAACGTCCGATGAACTAAATACACACGTGCATGTTTGGTTGCATCGCCAACTCTAATTCGTTTGTCATTTGATCGCGTGTTATCATAATGAAAATGAGGAAAATAATCGTCACATTTCAATAAAAAGGAAATTCTTTTAAAATTTTTAGTCAAGTTAAGCAACGGTTAAAATTTAATTGAAATGTAGGCATTTTTTCCGCAGTACTCTAACTGAGCAGAATTTATCGAAACATATAAACCTCGACAAATAATGAAGTGAACGAGCAAGACGACTCCAAAGTAACTAGCTTAATAATAAATTGATTCTAACAATAATACACCCTTTCAATTATGACATGTAAGGACAATAAAATTAAAGGCTTCCATTTACAAGTCAGAAATATTTGAATATCCATCCATATTTAAAGAGTACACTTTTGAGCATCTATTTTCTTACCTCGATTTTTCTAGCGTTTTTGTAGACCTTTCAAATCATACAGCGTGTACCAAAAAGTTTTATACAAATGGAGAAAAAGTTTATCTTACACAAAAGAAACTATTCTTTATAAAAAGCTCTGCATGACTTGTAGATCCATAATCAGGTACAAAATTTTTAAAAAATTGGCTGGAATACAGGGAAAATAAAAAATAATGATTTGGACGGAGAGCAAAATACGTTCAAACTATAGTGGAGAGCAAAATGTTCAATGAAATTATGATTAAATAGTAAAAAATTATGCACACTTGTAGATTATTGAAATTTCCAGATAAAAATTAAAAATTAACAAATAAACACTTCAGCAATTGTTAGATAATTTATTTTTATAAAACATTGATAACCTTCTTTATCAATTTTTATCTGGGAATATCAATAATCTGCAAGTGTGCATAATTTCTTGCTATTTAATCACAATTTCAATGAACATTTTGCTCTCCACTACAGATTGAACGTCCAAATCATTATTTTTTATTTTTCCTGTATTCCAGCCAATTTTTTTAAAATTTTGTACCTGATTCTGAATCTACAAGTCATGCAGAGCTTTTTATAAAGAATAGCTTGTTTTTATGAAATGTAAGATAAACTTTTTCTCCATTTGTATAAAACTTTTTGGTTCACGCTGTATATCTTCTTTTTTATTTCGGTTAAAGTCCCTAGATAGTATAAAGTACGGCAATAGGGAAGCCATTTTCGGGCTCATTATGCGCGGAAATTTTAAAATGAAAATTTTGGTTGATTTTCATGACGACGGAAAATAAACTTAAATGTCAATTTTTAGAGCCTTACTGCGCAAATATGAGCATGTAAACTGTACTGTTTGTCGACTAGTAAAATTCCCCCATAATAAACTGTAATAACGTCCTTACAACCCTTTAACACGATTAACCATTGTAAATCGATAAAAATAAACAAAATCCAATAACCGTCACAAACAACAAATGGACGCCTTTCTGCAGAAAGGAACCAACCCGCAAATTGGCAAAATCTGAGTTCTTCGGGCTATGAATGTGTTAAGCATTTAAAATTCTACTGCAGAATAGATCGAAGCCCCAAAATAATACCAACCTACATTCAATAGTGGTAAGTAAATAGATCTGCAGAACAGAACCATATGGGTTGGCTCATTTCTGCATAATATATAAGGTATATTATCAACCCAGGGTATAAGAAAATACTCAGTAGGGACACTTAAACGTCGGTGTCTAAAACTGCACAAGTATACAATAGGCCTCAAATTGTTTAGGAATTTTAGAATTGTTCAAAACTTAGATCAGTGTTTTCTCAGTTTGACCATAACGTGGGTTGATTCCTTTGTGCAGAAAGTTGTCCAAATGAACAAAGCAGGAGCACCACGGGGCACGGACGAGCACCGTCGAGTTTCGAGCAAGCACAAATATTTTACACATAACTCAAAACTGCAATATTTCCGTTACCTGCAAAAACTACATTTTTTTTTCAAAATTCAAAATTTTAAGCAAAAGGGTTTTAATAATCATATCTTCAACGTCTTTAGATTAATATGGCTTATTAATTATGGTGTTTTTAATATGATTTATTTCGTATTTCTAATTCCTTTTGGGAATTTATCAATTGCCAAAAAACCTAAAACTTCTTCGTCTCCATGACAAATATTTATTTATTCAACTCAAATACACAAGTCTGTGTCACGTGACACAGACGCCATGTTTGGGCTAGTTTTTAAAATTTGGTCCTAAACTGTGTATTACCGTACTTTAGTAATCTAGGGACTTTAATTTCGGTAAATATAGTCTTCTCTCTTTATGAATGAATGCAAATTTTATCAAATGATTATTTTTAATATTTCGCTGGACTCTACCTGTACGATATGAAATCACAGTAATATTTCTGGCCTGCATAAAAATCCTGCTTATTTCATTTTTCCATGAATAAACGGAAGCGGGCGAAATCTTGAAAACAAATGGCGGTCATTTGTACAGCAATGCGAAAGAACGTCAGGAACGAATGATAACCTGTCGCAAGGTGTGGATAAAGCAACATTAATTTTAATAGTTCGGCGGAGCCGAGCTATTGTTCTGCCTTTGCCAAAAAAAAAGCTCGACGTTACCGCGAGCAATTTGTTTCCTGCCTTTTTCGGGGGCGGCAGGCAAAATGAAAAGTGTGCGAGCTTTATCTTTAGGAAATGCTCGCGAATTAATGAAAAGGTTTAAAGCCTTATTAGTCAAGCTGACTTGCACAAATCTGCCACAGGGAACGCGGAGGATATCTACGATTTATAAAGCTAATGCCGTTATTAGTCTCTGTTGGTTCGCGTGAGTTTTCTGAAAAGTTTAGGCGGAGCGCTTTCGGATTTGCCAGAAAAAAAACGAGTGCTAAAAGCTCGCGGCGATCGCCGCTGTAATGAGGAAAACTTTTAATGAGAATTCGTTGGGAGGAACGTTCCTGATTAAACGACCGAGGAAGATTCCTAGAACTACGATTTAAATTCATAATTGAAAGCATTACTGCGTCTTTATGTCTACCATAAAGGACAATGCAAATTAAATTGAACGTCAAAAAATTAATACGTAATGTGTCTGCTTTGGAAGCAATTAATACATTATTAAAAAGAGTTTGCATTTTGTCTGTTGAATCCAAATATAAAAATAAAAAAGGTGTAAAATTGACACGGAGAAGAATGGGTGACAGAGTGTTAAAGTTTGTCAACCTTAACAGAGATTGTGTTGAAAAAAAAACATAATTTCAACGATTACAGTTAAGTAAAAAATGTGTAAATTCTGGGGAAAAAATGAATACAAAAGCCTTAGAGGAAACAACGTGTAAAAACGTGGTCTTTACACGTGGAAATTAGCCAATGGCGAAACTCCTCACCAGACTTAATTGAGTTGCACGCAGCGTTTTATATACCCATTTCGTAATGAACGCGCAAGACTGCTTTGGAAATTTTCACAACGAGCTAATTTGCAACGAGCTAATTAACAACGAGCGACGCATAGGTATACAAATTAACGACACGTTAAAAGGTATATCGCCAAAACACGTTTAGAATTATTAAAAGTGAAGTCAGTTTTTGATTATTTATTAATTCGTAATTCAAGGATATTTGTTTCAGCCCAAATCAGTCACTCAGTTCAATCGTTCAATCTTTGTTTTGAGCGAATTCAGTTCCTTTCTCGTTAACAAGACACTTTGACCTTCGAACCGTCGCAAACACGGTAATTAGCTCGCACGTTTGCGTTATACGTAAATACGGATGCGCTATTTAGTTTCGGTGCTTCAATTAAATTCTCTAATTCTCGCAAATTCAGCTAATGACATATAACAACCGGCTTATAGAACAGATGGAGCAAAATTCGAATTCTGTACGTTTCCCTGTCAGAAATTACTTATACACGGTATATTTAGTTCAATTTTTTTTTTTTGAAATTGCAGAAGCCAGAGCCTATTTTGTCTAATATGGAGTTTTAAAAATTTTCTTAAAAAAAAACTACGCTGACTGTGACTCATAAATCATAAACTATCAGGTCCAAATCCGGTGTTCCATGAACATGAAAAGGGATCCTTTTTCTATTTTGCATAAATAAATACTAGAAGCTAAAAAGAAGATAATAAATTAAAATAAAATGACATCGGGTATAACAACTAATCGAATAAAAATGAACGAGTTAGAGGATGTGAAAAATAACTGAGGCAAGAAAACTATTTGTTGACGATTTTGTTGGCCATTGTCCTAGAAGTAGTAATAAAAGATAAAGAAACAGGTTAAACAACAATTACCTACAAGGCTAAATACACCGAGTAAGTTGCTGATTTGGTAATTAATAACGGAAACACGAAAAGAACCTCTAGGCCCAATTCTACAATTCCAGCTTAACTTTAAGGCAAAGCTTAAAACCTTAATATCAATTGTTGAAGTAACCATTGGTATAAGCTTAAGCTTCTGCTTAAATTTAAACTAGCATTGTATAACTAGACCTTAAAAAATGATATAACACTTGTATTATTAATTTGACAGATAATGAAGAAAATTTAAAACAATATGTTTTCTTGACAAACGTTTGCTTTGTTTGCAGTAGAAAATAAACAAATTTTCTAACAAATCAATATCTCAAAGAATTTGATTAAAATTATCAAAAAGTATGTATATGTAATCTATTTACAAAAAATATTTAGTTACAAGAAATAATCGTCATTTAATTTAAAAACGCTTTATTTGTACACGTTGTCGCTTAACACAATAAAAACACTAAATAAAGTAAAAAGTTGACATTTCTTTATAATATTTTCACGGACAGTTTAAAAATCGTCCAGTCGTTATCCTTTGACAGCTTCGTCACAAGCTTAATAACTGTTAGAAATTTTACAGTAATCTTAAAATGTTAGTGTTATACAATTTTTGAACTAATCTTATTCTGACTCGACATTATCAAATTACAATCTACGTACAAACGTAATCGATGATGGCTATGTCTACCGGGTGGAAAGTTTCAAACCCGAACATAGGAAACTTGCATTGTTTATGGAGATTGCTGCTCATCATTTAAACATACAAAAATGGTAATTTTCTTAAAAGAGAAAAAATTATGACCAATATTATCTTGCCATACCTTGCCAAAATTATTGCTAAATGTTAATAATTTCGTGAAAATTAAATTTTCAAATTTCATCTGAAAAATTTGTTTCCTTATATGTCAGATTTGAAACCTTCAGTTATTGTTTACTCAAAATGTATGATGAATAATTTACACATTGAAACTTTATTAAACGCTCTTAATACAGTACATTTTACAGCAGGTATTCAAATAAGCCACCGTTTTGCAAACTGATAGAGAAAGCTTTTCATGTCTTGAATTTTACGGAAATAAATGTCTCTAACCGAAGCTCAACACCACTGTAAAAGATTTCTAAAATAAAAGCCCTTCCTTCTGTGTAATTATGTATTTATGATATTTTTTGAGTGACAGAGAAATTATTTTCAATCAATAGAAAATAATTGAATCTTTCAAACATGACATACTGGAAACTAGATTTTTCAGATGAAATTTAAAAATTTTATTTTTACGAAATTATTAACATTTAGCAATAATCTTAGCACGGTAATTAATATTGATCATAATTTTCTCTTTCCTTTAAGACCATTACCATTTTTGTATCTTTAAATGGCGAGCAGCAATCTTCATAAACGTACTTTTCAATGCAAGTTTCCTATGTTGGGGTTTTAAACTTTCCACCCGGTATAGCAGCACCTAGTCGGATTTGAAATGAAATTTTTTTGAACTTATCAACGTTCATTTTTTTCTGTAGTAACCGGTACACATCCTCCGGCCTTTTTAACTATAATTTTGGTTACTATTATCAATGGAACAACTAATCGAGAAACTTCGCCTCTTAACTCATCCTGTTTAATTATTTTAAACAAATTTCGTTCTGAATTTAGTATAATCTCTACTGGAAAATTTTAGAATAATATAATTGAAATAAATGAACACTAGAGCTGCAAATGACTGTTCTTCTGGCCAAATTAGAAAAGTGAGATTAAATACTTGTGTGTATGTAAACAAAACGATCTTCTTTATTGTATACAGTAGAATTAGCAAATAATGCCTAAACGGGCAAATATAAGTAAAAACTCAAACTTTATAAATTATATAAATTCAAATTCACTAAGTATCTTGAAAGCAAATTAATTTTTCACGATTAGGGTAAATGAGGGAGAGTTGCCGCACATTTTGAAAAAAAATCGTTTTCCTTTAGAAATAAATATATATTAAATAACTCTAAATTTCGTAAACAATAACCTCAAACACTTTTCTTTGAAAGTAATAAAAATAAAATCTGTTTTCCAAAAAGGAAAAAAAATAAAAATATTTGTTGATCCTCTGCAATGAGACATCTATCCCAAATCGTTGGGTGAGATGCCGCGTTCATAAAAGAGAGACGCCGCATAAGTTAAAAGGAAGAATTGAGAGATTTCTGTCGCAGTGCTTCCCTTGAACATATGTTGCATATTTCCCCATACATAGTACACGTCACATGTAACCATTTCTCACATTTTAGACACCGCAATCAATCAACTTTCTTCGTTGTGTGTGAATATCGTTCGTAACATTCAACACATAGACAATCTTTTTCACCAATTTTATAATTTCTACTTTTCACTAATGGTTCGTCACTTTTACACAAGTTTTCATTTTGTTTCTTCAAAATTGTGGATTTGTTTTTACTATTCTTTGACTGTAAGGCTAGAGAGTCGATTTTATTCTTTCGCTTATCTTTATCTTTTATATTCCTTTTCTTTTCATCAATATTTTGCTTAGAGTTTAAAATTAGGGCACTTTGTTTCTTTCGTTTATTTAATGAAATCGGTATAGTAGGAATTAGAGCAAGTTGGTGCAATACTTCGCTGGGTGAAGATGTATGTTCTACACTTTGAAATGAATTATCCGGGGAAATTGTACCGACATGTTGAAATGAGCATGAAGGAGCTAGACTTGATGCAGGTTCGGATGTTAATCTGGATGTTATACGGCACTAGTTGTTTCAGATCTGGATAAATTCAAAGATGTATCAGAAGTGTCCATTATAGAAAAAATATGTTCTGGAATTGCATTGTGGTCTAGAGGATATATCCCCGTAGCTTTAAAACCATTAGTTGCATTTGCCACACGGGCTGCTCTTATCCATGCTTTACCAATCACTACACCAGCCTGGTATCTTGTAAAATTTCTATTATTGTGATGTTTCATCCAAAGTTGGGCTTCCTGATTGAAATAAACTTTAAATGGTCTGAAGAAACTCCTATCCAGTGGTTGAAGAGCCTGTGTACAATGGCTAGGTAAACATAATAGAATAATGTCATTATTATCAGCCACCTGAAGCATTTCAAAGTCACTCCTGTGCGATGTCTGGCCATCAGGCATTAGCAAACATTTTCCAACTGATTTGTAAGGAATGAATTGTTCCTTTAACCACCGTAAAAATAGTTCAGAATTAATAAATGACGATTTTTTGTTCATGAATAGTTTAGAACCTGGAGGCAAACCACCTTCAAATTCTGGTTTCTTGTCCACACCTTTTAATATTACAACAGGTGGTAGATATTTTCCATCAGCACTGCAGCAGGCAATAATTCTGACATTCTCTCCTCGTTCTTTTGATGTCAATAGATCTTTTCTTCCTTTCACTGAGACAACTTTTCCTGGTTTATTTAAAAGTTGTACACCAGTTTCATCCATGTTAATATGGTGATGGTCTATGTAAAAGATCAAGTTGTTTCCAGCAGTTCAAAAAACTGACTAACCTGTTCCCTGTTCATTCCATGAGCTCTGGAGAGAAAAAGACTTTCCGCCTGTCTTATCGATAGTTCAGAATTTCGCTCCAAAAATGATTTCAACCAAGCAGAACCTGCCATTTCCTTGGTAGAGAAAAAGTTATGCTTTAAATTCAACTTTTCTGCAAATGAGTTTTCTAACAGTATTTCTGTCTGGTGCGAAGACAGCATCTGATAACCGTTGAATATGAGCAACTAGCATTTTCTCGTTAGCCTTTCCAAGAATACCTGAAGATACTCGTGTAAAAATTTTGTTTCGGATAAGTGCCAATTAATTTACCTTCCGGCCCATCTTTCCAGATTTGATTCTATGGACTAATGTTCGAGGAGGTACAATATATCGTTTGTGGGCCTCCCTTTGGCTTATTTCTCCAGATTGTACTTTTTGAATTGCCTCTCTGAATTGATCCTCTGTCCATAGTGCCCTTTTTTGTGCAATTAACGACGAGGATTTCTTATATTTATGTGGCATTATCTGTAGGAAAATTTGCATTTTCATATTTTAACTATTTGAGCTTGTAATATACTGCGGCATCAATTCCTACTTCACATGCGGCATCTCTCCTATTTTGCAGGAGAGATATCACACGTTATTATTAAGTATTTAGAACATAAAATGAACATCACTTTTATGTCAGATCATAGAAAAATAGGCCACACGACAATAAAGCCAATATCTAAAAATTTTAACATAATTTCTATTATTCTTACGAATAAACTCGCATGCTAGAAAATATTTATGTTGAAAATATACTTACCAAAACTAAAAATTTTGTCACTGTTAAATAGGAGCGTATTACACCTACATTCTAGACATTAATGTACAATACCACTTCAGTTTTCACAAAATAATTTATAATTAATTTATTTATAATAAATAACTTATTACCGAAAGTGCGGCATCTCTCCAACCGCGGCATCTTTTCCGCATTTACCCTAATTTAATTGACAATAATCAGTCAAAATTAAAAGTTGAATAAAAAGAGAAACTTCAGACATGGTTGGTTTTGTACTTTCAATGAGTTTTAAGACTGAAAAACAGTAAAGAGTGAAAACTGATTGTAATGCTCAAAATTATTTTTCCTCAGATACTAAAAAACTTTGTTTAGATCATCACAAAATGAAAAGGATCGCATAGTACATAAACCAATCCGTTTTTATCATATTTATTATTCAAAGCATCAAAAGTGATTTATAAATATTTTACACATAAATTAGAGCACTTTAATGAAAATATTCATGAAATTATGTAATATTCAAGCTATTATAATACGGAACAAAAACTTTCATTAACTCAAATTAATGAACGCTGAGTGTTCAATATTGAAACTACAGAAAAAATATTGATTCTTTTTAAAAAAAAAGGATTTTGTTAAATAATATATATTTTCTTTTAATTTTATCATCAAACCTCTTAGATCCTTCTAGATCAACCAACATGCTCCTAGATTACAAATACAAAGAACATCAAAGGACACAATTATTTAAGAAATCGCCCTCATCTTTTTCTCTTTCTCTTATTTGGTGAGTGTATGTATTAGTAGTATAAATTCAGTTAAATAATTGTACTATGAAATTTGTTTTCACCTGAACCTAAAAACCTAATCTAAAAATAACTTGAGTTTTGTAGCTTTCTTCACAATTATACTTTTATAGAATCATCTCTCTGTTTTATACAAGTTTTTGCGGCCAAATCGTTGGTAGTGTCAAGTCATAGTTTGTCTTTTACAAATTTAAAAACTCCTTTTTAAAATTATTCTTAGTTTAACATATTTCTTCAGCGGATTTTTTCCCGCTGTTTACATACGGCTTTTGGTAATGACACAAAACAGTCCCGCAAACCAAAGAGCTATTAATAATTTCAAGTGCTCACAAACCTTTTCGCGTCCTTCCATTATCCAACTTTCGCATTAGCGATGTTAATGCGAAAACGCGATGAAAACTTTACACGTAATTCGTGAATAGGGCACAGCTTATTCATCAGACAAATAACGACGTCGTAACAAAGCCGAAGAGCTTCCCATGCATGTGCGAGTCTTAAGTTTCATAATGTAATGCGCGCAATTGTTAATAATTTACTCTCGATGAAACATTGCCCATTGTTTATTCATGCCACTTCGTGGTCGGGTGTGTTTTTGTTGTGGTCTGCTTTTATTATATCTGGCGGTTTCCAAACCGCGCGTATCTCCAACGCGATAAGGTCCCGTTTTATTGTGGGTCGTTTAATCGGCGAATGCTATCTGGCGAAGTAATTTGCACGTTTTGTGGTAATACTGGACGAAGAAACTGAAATAAAGGATATTTGTACACTTTAGTAGTCTCTCCGAAGTTCAATTGTTGAGAATTGTTAGAATCTCTATGAAATTGGAGCTTAAAAAGCTCTTAAATAAAATATTTATTACAGTTAACAACAAACTTGAGAACAGTTCAGCAAATATAACATTTTTAGAAAAAAAACGATAAAAGCTAAGCGACCGGCATTAACCCTTGTTTCTACCTTATCCAGAAGACGATGGTAGGTATCATTCATGAACGAAGTCACAAATGAAAGGCTGCTCAAATAAAAAATTTTAAAATGTGTTAATCAGATTAAATTGATTTTAATTTGTATGACACTATATATAACTCTTTAAGAAACACCAAGTTCTCTCGATTAATATGAGCTGTTACTCCATCTTACTGAAAATAACTATTTTCAAATTCATCGAAATGCACCTGCTCTAAAAATGGGGTCATCAATTTTATTGTTTCCTATAACGTTGACCATTGATTATATCGTGAAAGAATATTGGTCCTATGGTGCTACAACTAACCATATTCCTATCTTAACAGGATGTAAAGAAGCCTCAAGGAAATTGTGGGGATTAACAACAGACCATGTTCGGCAATTTTGTTTGTTTACATAACCACTTAAATGGAACCAAGCTTCACCCGCGAAAAACTTAGATCGTCAACGTCGTAGTTCTTTAAGTTTTCTTGGAAAAGTTACGATACTACATTCGACTGTTGTGATCTAACGTCAAAATTTCTTGGACCATAGACACTCTGTATGGATGCATGTATAAACAACGTTTCAGAACTCTTCTAACGGTGGTGTGGAACGCTTCTGTTTGAGCAGAAATACGACGTGTTGACGAATGCGGATTTTCTACAACGAGCTCTTCCCCTTGTTCGACGACATTTTGGTTAGTTTTGTGGACTTTCTGTGGATTTACCTTTATCACGCTTCGCGTTCTGTGGAATCTCTCGACAATTTGGCGAAGATCTTGGCGCAAGGTAATTTCTTCAACAATTTTGTTCGGAAACCTAAGTCGAAACTATGCAAAATCAAGAAGGAAGTTATAAGTGCTCCTTCACGTATCATAAGAAGTTTCAGCTGTGCTTTATCAATGTCAAAATGTGCAGTATAAATTCTTTGGTGAGACTAAAAGATATACTTACAAATTTGTAGTGGTATTCCATGCTCAATAAGATCTGTCATTTCAATGTCATCATCGTCCACAAGATCATTTTAAGAAATTCTTTTCTATACCAAATTACTTTCTGCTGCTTTAAATACTCTTTGTAATAATGCCTGTAATACTGTCTGTAGCTTACCACATTATTGACAAAAACAGCCCGATTTCAAGTTTTAATCTGCCGTTAATCGCGGATTAAATGTTTATCATTTTACTGGAGATTAATTTTAACTGATAAACGGTGCAATATCAGTTGTCATTTAAACTCATTTTAGTTCCAGATTATTCATAACAAGTTCTCTTTAACTTCGGATTATACAAATACTTGAGAATAAACTGAATGTTAAAGTTAAGTTGGGCCTTAATGTAATAGCGTTTTCGATTCATTGCTCTGCAAATCGCTCTCAGAGTGTCTACGTCTCCTATTATTATATCATGACTCTTGGGAAAGTTTGTAGAAAAATTGTAGAAATAATAATAATTACAATATTATTTTATCATAATTTCGAAATAACTTCTCATGGGTAACTTAAAAACCAACACAATTCTCAACATCTCGCTATCTATTGATATAGCTTCTTGAGGAAACGTTGAAAATTATGCGATTTTTAGCTATCCGTGCGAAGTTATTACTAAATTGTTCCACAATTTTTCATATTATTATAACTATATAAATTTCTGACACTATTATATACTAAGCTAACCTGTTATACCTTTCTGTACTTCTTAACATAATTAGAAGTGTTTTAATATTCCAAGCTCACAATAAATAATTTCGTGATTCTCTAAGTTATAAAAATTTGTGTTCAAATATTCTGAATTAAAATAAATATTTAAGTAATCCAAAGTAAATAGATAATCCCATACGTACATATGTCTGATTTTGATAAATACAAATATCACAAAAGATTTGCTTTACTTTAACTTAAATGCTCTGATCAAAAATTGTTAACATTAGAAAAACATGTACTTTCTCATTTCGTTTGAAATTATTCCTATTATTATCATTAGGTAGTTAGGCGATAATAAGAAAAGCTAGGTACAATCGCAATAATTAATAATGACGCATGCAGAAAGCTTGCAGGATTTCGTACTCATCTCCTTAAAAATTATGAACGTCGAATTCATCCAAATCTTACTACTTAAAAGTGAATCAGGGATGTCGTAAATTATTTTTGCTTAGAAACCACAATTAAAATGTCCACGATGAGTTTTTCTGTAAAGGTTATGTCATGACTTATTACGCCGGCTGTACATTCCATGAGCGTCCCATGATTTATGAATTTTGTAACGGATATATAGTAATATTATTTTGTATTTAATGCATACACAGTATTAATATGATTGCTTTCCCATTATAGCTCTCTTTTATTATAAATTTGAATACAAAGCACGCGATAATATACCAATGAATTAATTTATCTTAAAATGTATAAACTGCGTAAGCCGATTTAATATTTCTCCATGCGACGCACATGTAATCTGTTGTGAACTCGATTTCTTTTTTACGACAAGAGTAAAATAATCGCACAGCAATATGTCAAGTAATTTCATTTAATTGGGTGCCTCACTTCCACTGGTCTGTGCTAGTCATTTTTTCTCGTAATCGTTATCTAGTAGTTGAAACTAGTATTTATAAAAGTCGGCTTCAGCCGCAAACGTGTATTTTATTAGATTTAAACGTGTGCACTCGATTACCGCATCATCGCAAAAAATCATATACTTTTCAAGAAGTCAGAAAAGTTCCGAGCCGTAATAATAAGGTGATCTTAATTATAAAACAAAAAACATTTTGTATTATACCAGCATGTTTATTATAAAACAAAAAAAATTGCAACGTTTGTTAAAAAGACACACGAGCCAAGATCTATCAAGTTATTGATTATTACTAGGTGCCGGACACGAGAGAGCGATGATCGATCGACCACGAGCGTACTGCTTAAAACCGTCAAGTATCTGTATCCTAAATGTAGAGGATTTTTAATTTTATTTCTGAAATTGGACGCAAGCGGGTGGTGATCTATAAATAAAAGTAAATTCAATAAAACACTCTTAAACAGGAACTTGAGAACTAATGTTAAGAAGAAAAATTCATAAACATGTTACTCGCAGCCCTCGTAACCCACAAGACACATGTGTAGCCAGCCAATTGAATATTGGTAGGCAACAACTGCGTCACATTACAGACCAAACCATTTATACTGACGGTCAACTCTTCGCTAGCTTTCGTCCTTACTCTAGTTATCTTATCTTCTGTATACAAACTAAAACTATGTAGTCTACCTTTATGTTTTGGAATAAGCGGTCACCCTCTTTAAATAATATAAGACCTTTAATTGTCATTTCTTGTTCAGATATTTACTTAAATTTTCTAACCGATAAATCATTTCAAATTAAAAAAATAATAATTACAATTAACTTATTCAAAATATATGTAGGTATAATCTACCTCTTCAAACACTGCAATTGACTTAGTCTTTACTTTTAATTAGAACAAAGAAAGGAACTAAGAATTTATACAAGATGAAGATCTAAAGTAAGGTCCTTTGAGAAATAAAAATATTCGCGTTTATAACTTTCAAGATAAGAATGCGATCAATCGAGAAGATTAATAAAAAAAACAGAAATAAGTACGAATTTAGAAAATCAAAAATCTGCTAATAAATAAATTAAATTTATGAAAACAATTTTTTAAGTAGACTTTGGGGATAATAAATTAATAGGACCCCGTCCTTTTATCTCCTTTTTTTATTACATTTTAAGTTTCTCTTATTTGGAGCAATCGTACAAATCTATTGGTACCAATCATCGCATTTAAAAAATGTTCACTTCTGATATTCACAGAAAGAAATGGCAATTTAGTTGTTGTAATGAAAACATAATCATCTTCTATCATCTTAAAATGATCACTTACATAGTCAATTTTGAAAAGGTGTCTATTCAAGATAATTATCTATTCATTTCGTCTCCTTGTTTCTGATCATCTCGTTTCCTATTTACTTTTCTTAATATTTCTTTTATTATTTGTCTATGCGTTGTACCTGTACCTCATCCAGAGCATCAAAAACACATTTTTTTCTTTTGTTTTTTCAGTTGGCCATATTTCACATCCATTTTATGAATATTTTTGCATTTACTAGTTATTACAGTTTCTTCTTGCGCCTTTTTCGTTACCGGAAGCCCCTTATTTATCTCGGTTTTAATAGTCTCACCTTCGTTGTAATGATCAATTAGTTTATTTATTTTCTTGCTCTTTCTTCCTATTACCTAATTCTTAACTCTGTAGCTCCCTTGTTTGCACGCATATCATCAATTAAGATTCTCATTTATAATTTTACACTTGCATACGTCGTTCATACTTTCAAGCTTTCTACATAATTCGTATTTGTTTTCTACTAATAATATATTTCATTTACATACTTTGAGGTCTACATTTTATTATTCAGCTTATTTTATTTACCTTAACAGAAATAAAAAAAATCAAATGTTTGACAATATGCGAAACTAGATTTACAGATTTTCAGATAAACCCATAAGAAATTGTATAATTTTTTTATTTTACAGTTTACAATCGTATCTTTTTAATAAAGAACTATGAATGTTGTGCTAGTTTCGCTTCTGGATTTCATAAATCGAAAAAAAATTATAAAATTGGAAAATCTGTCAAAAGTAAACTTATTTAAAATTTATATTACAGATTCTTAGAAATATTTTTTTGTGCTCACAAAATTATTTCGTTAAAATTTTAAGAGATCTTGAAACAGCGTGACAATCTAAAAAGACTCCCTGTGTACAGGCTGTTAAAAGAGTGTCATAAACTTTGAGGGGGGGGGGCAGTATGGCCCAAAATATGCAGAAAAGTCTTAATGAACATGAGTCCGCAAATGGACGGTTTCGGATATATGGAGGATTATTAATTTTTTAACAATAATTGTGTATTGTTTCGAAAATTGCACATTTTTTTTATCGTAGTCGACATAGGTTCTGTCGAACATACAGTATGTAGTTGACATATTTGAAAACTTTAGTGTACACTACTCCTATAAATGACCTGGAGGAACTGCAAGAACGAGTAGGTCAAAGATCAAAGGTTTTTGAGAGAGTTCGAAGCTCCTTGCGAGAGAGATGTCATGGCTGCTGTGGAATAGAGAGAGGGCACTTTGAACATCTCATTTAACTTTTTGCAATTGTTGTTTCTTCACAAAAATTGTTACTTTGTTTGTTTGCACATAAATTTTTTTTAAAATTGTGTAAACGCAAAATGTTTCGTATCTCCGAAACCGTCCATTTGCGGACCTATGTTCATTAAGACTTTTCTGCATACTACCCCCCCCCCTCCACAAAGTTTGTCATACTTTTTTTTAACAGCCTATATGCTGGTTTTGTAAGTTTCGTAAATTAATTTATTTGAATTATCAGTATTGTTTAAAAGTGTCAAAGAGCAAAACATCGGTATAATATTGTAAATATTAAAAGCTATTTTACTTACTCTGTTTACTTAGGTTGTTATTAAGACTTTGCTGTCCTTTTTTATTAAAGATTTTATCATTTTTACAGTTTTGTAATTGTATCAATAAATTTGAGTATATTTGTTTATTTTGTTAATATTTTACACGTCACTTAATTCGTTTTAAATATAAGATTTCTTCAAACTCATTACTATTATTGGCTTTCTACACTCAGTCTTATCCTACTAATTCCTCTTATATCTTCTATCCAATTAGTTCACGGTCTTCCTCTTCTATAAGTACATAAGTACATTTATTTACTTCCTTTTATGTATACACGTTCGTTCATAACTAAAATAGTTTAGAAAAAATCTAATAATAATAATTAGACATTTTTTGTTATGGTTCATTGTAATAGTTTCGGTCGAGGGCGTTCATGGAATTCGCTGAAATCAGTTATCTAATAACCGAAATAAGTAATGAAGAGTCGAGTTTAAATCATCCTAAACATTCATCATGTATAGAATATTTTAAAAGTAGAATACATTCTGCTTAAAATGCTTTATAATTTGTGTGATTAGAAGACTTTATTCAAAAGTAGTAATATCCAAAAAAAAAATTGTTTACAAGAATTCTTTTTTAATTCTTTATGTCGTTTTAGATTTCTAAATGACCTTTTCATGAAGGTTTTGGTTTAAGCGTAATTCAAGTATATTTTACATTGCATTATAACGCAAGTCGTACGCAAAACCGTTGGAAGCAATCGATATCCAAGAGTCATGAATGAAACATAATTCGACAAATGCAGCGTCGCCGTGGTGTGGCCGCTGCCCGAAAAAAAAACCTCTGCAACGCCAGAAAACCAAAAAGGAAAAGCAAAAAAAAAACCGAACGAAGCGAAACGAGGAAAAAATCGACCGCACATACGTCATACACCTCCATACATCGATGCTCGGTGTACGTGTGTTTGTTCAGAGTTTTAAAAACG
The DNA here is from genome assembly GCA_958336345.1 of Dorcus parallelipipedus. Taxonomy (NCBI): domain Eukaryota; kingdom Metazoa; phylum Arthropoda; class Insecta; order Coleoptera; family Lucanidae; genus Dorcus; species Dorcus parallelipipedus. Next base: position 30,501,725 of record OY284479.1, on the reverse strand, counting down.
CGCATTCCAAAACAATAATACTCAATCAATGATAGCAATGAGCCAATAACCAAATGGGACGTTACATCGGTGGAAGGGGGATGTGACAACCCTGTTTACAAATGTAGCGATTGATTCTTTCAATGTTGTTTGAGCTCTACTGATATATCCACCGTCCATCCGAACTGCGAGTGCCCCGTGGGGAGTGAGCTTTTAAGTGACAGTTCAGTTGCCTGCCTTACCGACGGATAAGGAGCACGCACACGCCTGAAACTTGAAACCGACGCATCCACCTTTTTTTCCTACCGGAATACAAAAACGACCAATCAAAAGGTACGTTGTTAAATCTTCAACCTTTTTTTCCTCTCCCCCGACCACTTAAGAAGGGGTAGAGTACCGCTGAGCATCCCGAAGACGTTCCCGAATTTTGTTTGGAAAATACGTTTTGGCCCTCGTGCGTCATCGATTATTGATTAGAGACGCCGCAGGGCATCCCTTCCCGAAAAACCACCCCGAATTCAGCCTTTCATTATTATTCTTTAATTTTTTCCATCGGTTTTCTTTGCACGCCGCTTCCTTTGTGCGAATTTCGGCCGTAATTGGACGGGTGAATTTTATTTATTTAGATTTGCGCTTCAGATCGGCCTCTGCACGCTCGATTTTGTTTCTCGATACAGTTTTTATTTTTTTCTCGGCGGTTTTTAATTTCGCCTCCATTATTCACCCGCCTGCTTCGGACGCACTTCGTTTTTTTTTTTGTTTAATTTATTTCTCGCGTTCGATGCGAATGTTAATAATTTCGCCCTTTGATGTGGAAGTATTGAATTATGTACGTTATGAATTTTTGGGCTGGATTTTTCGCGAGCTTATTTTCGAAATTAATTTTTTTTTAATTCTACGCCTGTATTTTTCAGATAAATATTAAATAAACCTTATACGTCAGTAAAATGTAAGTTGCACAGCAGATAAAACTGTTTCGTATCATATTAAATCAAAACGTTAACAGTTTTTCTCTCACTTCTATACTCTTTACTTACTTCTTATTTCTATATTTGTCTGTTCCATAATAAAATGTGAGACTATGACATTACTTGTGAAAACCACTAACATCAGGTTCTCTCACCTCATTCAGAAGTTCATGTTATTACACCATTTGTATAATAAGGGGCCATAGAAACCTTACACACACCAAAATTTTTTCAAATCAATAATTATTTCAAAAACTTATTTACCAAAGTTTAGTATATCTTCACCCAAATATAAGTAGATTTTTACGTATATTATTAAGAACGTACCTACGACAATGTAAATAAAATATAATGCAAAATATAATGTTTAATTATTTTAACCCAGTGAGTTTCGTGGTTTAACGAGAAAGCAGGAAATTTATGAGAAAACTGAGAAAAAAGAATCTTTGTAGTCTTTGACATTTTGTCTTTCAGTGAAATAAATATTGCTGCGTTAAAATATGTTTTATTTGTGTTAAAAAAGCTACTTATTCACATGAAAATAATATTTTATCCCCAAAGAAAATATTTTATCCCGAAAGAAATATATCTTTGCTATTATTGAAAGAAACAGTTCCTTTAAATTTAGACATATTCATTAACTACAAAGATTTTTTTTCTCAATGTAAGTACATATATTCAATAATGTAACTCAAATGAACGCCTTGATTTACTGCAATTTAGACAAACTTAAATAAAATTTATTTTGACTTAGTTTATTCAGATCCAGATAAGTAATTTTAACCTACACAAGAAAAACATTTAAATTTCACTGGTGGAATTACTTCTTAATTTAATTAGTTTCATGCTTAAGGTTTCTTAAAGAAACTATAAGTTTCCAATCAATTAAGTACTTAAAAAGGAAGGTTTTATACAAAAGTATCCACACTTGTTTTTTGAGCACTTGTGAGTTTAACCAACTTAAATAGAAAGAATGCACTCTTAAAACGAACATTTCATATGTGAAATTATATATTTATATTTACATCCAGTTTCGAACCAAAGAAATCAGATAAATCGATTTACGAATTTTTACAAAAAAAAATTATATTTATTTTAAAATTCTTCTGTTTTCCTCATTGCTTTGTTCGGAAAATACGATTTCATAAATCAAAATTAATATTGAACGATCAACGAATCTTAAATATATTTTTTTTTAATAGAAAACGCTCGCTGACAACTGAACTTGGATATGTGGTTATCAGGACATCAAATAATAAACCTAAATTGTTTGTTCGTTTATTGGTCTGAAAAAAATAGTGAATATGTATTTGGCCTTCATTGCCTTCAAATTTGATATTATTTCCTCAGGTTCTTTGAAAAACTTATAAATTGGTTTTTCTATGCTTTCTTTTACAGCATTTCCCAGATTAATAATAAGTTTTTTTTATTTAGCAGTTTGCTACAAATTCAAAGAGTCTCTTCATCGACAAAATCTTGAATGTATTCCAGACGATATTCTTTCTTCAGATAACATAAAAATATATAGAATAATTAATTAATTTCATATATTAACTCTAGTATCTAAAACAGGTTTATTTATATGTGAAAGCCTGTTTTCAATTTTATCCAAATTTATTCCAAAAAGAGCTGATTTTAAGAAACCAAACAACCCCTTTTAAAAAAGGAAGAATAGAAAAGTTGCCTTTAGAAATCATTTAATTACACTGGTAAAAATGGTGGTAAATTTATAATATTTCTATATTAAAATTCAATATTATTTTAAATGAATTTTTAATACTACATAGATTTCTATGTATTATTGCTTAATAATAGTAAAATAACATGAAATTTTGATGTAATTTTACCGCCACTTTTAGTAGTGTAGATAAGTATTAATATTCACGTAAATTTAGATAATTAAACCTGGTTCTTGTCCGATGAAAATTGTATCACAAACTCTTTTAAACGGACACTAAATGGCGCATAAACACTTAACGTTTCGCAGTCGTTCGACAGCTTCGTCAGAAGTGAAAAATATTTTTCACTTCTGACAGCTTCTCACGTTCGACAGCTTCGTCAGAAGTGAAAAATATTTTTCACTTCTGACGAAGCTGTCGAACGACTGCGAAACGTTAAGTGTTTATGCGCCATTTAGTGTCCGTTTAAAAGAGTTTGTGATATAAATTTAGATAATAATAATTAATTAACTTTTCTTTCTCCTGAACTTTGCTATTCTCTATTCAAGCCCTTCTATGAGAACAAACTCTTCTGTAACCAGAGCAACCACAATCTATTTTAAACGAAGTCCTTAACCAATAGTTTAGGTCGCGATATCCTGCGGCCGTTTTTTGACCTAACTTTACAGAATAAGTAGGACAGGTCGGTTTGATTGCAGTGGAGTTCTCGAGCTACTCTTCTACTGGAGAGGCCCTGACTAGGACCGAAACAGCTGCCCAGAGGATGCTCCAGGAATTGATTGCAACCAAAACCGACTTGCAAAAATTTCTGAAATCCTTAACATTTATCAGCATCATTTTTTTTTGTTTTAATACATAAAGTAACAATTTTAAAATTGAATACAAAAAATTCAGATGTTTTCTAAACAAAAGTTCAAGCATGGAAAAAATACAAATTGGGTGCAATCAAAACTTATTTTTACGTCATCACATAAAAAATAAAATGAGTATTAGATTTACCAAAGCTTAGTAGGATGAGAACAATAAAAAATATAGATAATTTAAAAGAGAAAAAGAAAGTTGTAATCAACTTGAAAGAAGTAGAGGAATTTTTCTAGAAAAATAAAGAAAAGGAACTTGAACTCAAATTGGGGCATAAATAAATTCTGAAAATTTTAGTAATTCAGGGTAAAATTTGAAATAGCCATGAAACTCGCTGTTATTTAATTCGATTTCTGCTGCAAAAGCTAAAAGTTCCACATAAATTAATAGAATAGGAACAGAAATGTATTATGTATGTACAGACTGAAGACTTTCACTTAAGCCAAAAGTATTTCATGCGGAGCAACAAAGAGCATGTGTATGAGTTTGATTGAAAGAAACGGGTATATCATACATAGTATGTTTACATGGAGGTGCTGATCAAACTACCCCATACATACATTGATGCAGTCGCTGGTTTTAAGAAGAAATAATAAATTAATTATTGCTTGTACAGAATTTCCACTGTAATACCATTTAAGTACTATTTGAATCTTTTCAGCGGTATTAAGCAGACATTTATTGTTTCTTTTTAAATCTAGCGAAAATATTAATCTATGACTTAAAAGCCTTTAAAAATATTACAATCCAATTAACGATTTCTATAGGAACATCTGCTGTAACAGATAATACCAACTGCCTTGTGTCCGCTTCTGACGTTAAGAATGCAAGGGCAGTACTTTTTCTTTTTAACCTATTGCTAGTCGCATGTTCTTTGTAGCTATTTATGAAACCACCATTGGCTAAAGTGGAAGCGTTCAATCTGTATACAAGGTTTCGAACAAAAAAAGAAAAATAATGACTTTTTTGATATTATCGAAAACGAAAATTATAGTCACCAAACAATTTTTTTTTATGTTATTCTTGAAACGAACAATTAACCAACTATGAAATCTATAGATACTTATAGTTGCTAAACTTAATCTTTGGCATTACATATGTATCTAATAAAATATGTGAAGAAGGTAGTGCAGAGATTTCATTTGGTACGTCAACAAAAATAAAATAAGGGTTGCATTGTAACGTTGTCGTAACAGTGAGAGGGTAATATTAAATTCTCTTTGCTCGCAAAACGGGAACAAGTCGCAACACAAGCAGCGGAATTGAATTACATAACAATTTGCTCCGAAAAGTTGGAATAGTTCTCCTTTTTTCTATATAAACAAAATTAGCGCTCGGTTCGCTTTTATTTATTTATACGAAATTCGCGAGTGCCTGGGTGTGGTCCGGATAACTTATGCAAGTGGAAATGGCCGTCGTACTTGTTAAAAACAGTGGGTGGAGTTTACGAATGGACCGAAACCGCAAAAGTTGTGTGGCCTCTCTAAAAACTTCTCCCCTACATCAGGGGCGAAAACAGGCATGCACAGACAAAAACGGCCCTTATACCGGCCCTACTTGGATGGCGTTTTCCTCTGCTTTTCCAGATCAGCCGAAGCTATTCTCTTGTATAATTAACTCGCTTTCATGCTATTCTGAGTCTTATTCGAAATTCACATAGGTTTTGTTTTCACTAATGGCCACTTTAAAGGGTGCCTTCGTGCGTATAGATTATAAGTTTTAATTTTGCTTTTGCAGTTTTTCACCGCGCTGTTCACTAAAGATGTATTCAATTTCTGTTACGTTCTGACCGTTTTACATAATTGCCCTGTCTTTTTATTTACGCTACGCTCGTAAATTATTTATTTTTCTTATTTAATGTGACACTGTCGGTTGACTTTGTACAATTCGTAATTATTATTTCCATACTCTTTCCACAATGAAAATAAAACTCAACAAAAAGTACACGAGATTTTATAGGCACGATAACTTTAATTTAACCGCAACATTTTAAGCTTTAAATCAATAAAAATTATGTCTACTTAAATAAATGATTAAATTAAAACATTTAAATTAGGGATCAGAGATGTTCAATTCAAAATCAATCTTTTGTAAGATGAGTTTCTCAGTGAATCGATTTTTTTTTCAAGAATCGAATCGGTTTTTAACGTATAAAATTGAAAGTGTTTCACAGCTTTGACGTCGTTTTTTCTTTAGGATTGTTCTTGACATTTGACAGATTTGACATTTGCTTAGAGTCTAGATAACCTAAGTAGAATATACTTATTCTACTCCTGCCAATTTAATGCAACGCTCTAAAGATCGACTTTTATGAAATCGATTTTTCTAGCAATTCAATTTTTTAATCGACTTTCTATCTGTCGATTCAAGACTGATTCAAAAATCAATTCTTTTAACGTAGATCGAACATCCTTATTTCAAATGATTGAAATGAATTAAAAAATTTGAAAAAAATTCCTTGATTTTATTTTAAAGAGAATCTGAATCGTTCAGTGACACATTGATTAAAAGTCTACGCAATTCAACCTTTTGAAATCGTCTCAAAGTCTCAAGGAACTATCAAATACTGCTACAGTTAATCAAAAGGTGGCGCTAGTTACTTAGGTAGGTACTTTTCTCATTTAGAGTGACGCCGATAGAAAATTAACAAACGCAATTTTAAAGAATTACGCTTAAAACAAATAAAAAGAATCAAAAAAAATTGACAAATCACATTGTAAAATCTTTTCAAAAGAAATTAACAATTGCTTCCTACAATTTCGTCAATTAATCAAGAGATGGCGCTTGTATTTATTTATTTTTAACATATTACCACCACTTGGCTTTCTTCAATTTATAATATGTATTTCCACAATTTTTCGAAAAACTACAATTAAATCTCTGTTTCAAAAATGCCCAAATTTCGAATTTTCACTCATTTTAAATAGGACCCCATCGTCACTAAAGTTCGTGTCCCTTCAAATGAATTTTTAGTTTATATATAAATTACGAAAATTTGCGAAGGTCAATAGCAAAGATCATAATCAAAAGACGACCACAAGATAGCTCAAGGAAGCTTGCCAGAAGCAGATTATCTGTGGTCAGGCTCAGGCTGAAGGAGTGTTTGTCAAAGCAGTGAAAAATGTTATACATATATAACGTATAACATTTACCAATGCTCAGACCTGAGTTCAATCTGAGCTTGACGAAAGATAATCTGCTTCTGACAAGTCTCCTTGAGCTATCTTGCGGTCAACTTCTAATTAGGATCATTGATAGGGACCTTCGCAAATTTCCGTAATCGTTTTATACATAAATTAAAAATTCATTCGAAGGGATACAAATTTCACTGACAATGGGCTCGTATATGTATTCGGAGCTAAGCTTCATACAGTTCCTTAATTTGCTTTAAAGGTGAATTTGAAAGTAATTCATAATTAATTCTTTGGTGAGATGATTTGGTATTGTTTTACATCATTGAAAAAAAAATCTGATCAAAATATAAAAGAATGCTAAGGAATAGTCATAATAAGAGGAGTAAGTGAAATAGCATTGTGTGTGTTGTTTAATTGAAAAAAAAAGTCCCATCGAACTCAAGAAGAATTCTATTTTTGCATTTTGCGACACTTGATGAAAGATCTGAAAGAAGCAGGAGTCTTTGGGCCGAAAAAGATGGAAAAGAAGAATGAATAACCTCGAAGCCAAGAGCCACTAGCCTGTAAACTTGATATACAGGGATATTCACATAAACCGTTCGTTAAAAGTTTTCAAGGTTGCAGTTCACGTAGATATTTGAAATTTAAGGAGCAAGGGTTCTCCGTAGAGATCTCTTTAAATAAAATAAAATTGTCTTTGTACCACTTCCGGTTGTACCGGAAGTCGCTATCAACTCGCTTATTTTAAATGGAATGCTATATTTTTTATCACGTTTTTGAATTCTACATGTAAAAATATGTTAAGTTGCAATACATTTCCCTATCTCTAAAATACATCATTTTTGAGATATTTTGAAATTCTTAAAAATTTGGATTCTGCAATCTGATTTTCAAAAAATTATAACACAGCTATGATTGAAGCAATTTTATTTGTAATAGCTGATATTGTAGCTGAAGCTTTAAGGTTCTTAGAAATTCCATAAGCATAATCTATTAAGCTACAGGCTGTCTAAAACGCACCGCTCCCCTCGAAGATATTCAAACACAGAAAAATACTTTTTTTCAAATGGAACGACCAATGTTTTAATACACCATCGTATGTGGAATTAAATGCTGTGTCGAACTATACTAGCATTCCCTATACCTAAGTTAGCCTAAGGTAGAATATGACACACAATATTCTGTACGTCATAAAGTGTGTCACATTCTAAGTTAATCCTAATCTAATTTAATCCTGGCTTAAATGTTTTATGCAACCGACCCTTAGAGGTATAAGTCATGTAAAACATGTTTTTTTTCTTAGAAAACCTATTTTGAGTTCATCTCGAACCACTTATAAGGTAACTACAACATTTTAGGTTAACTGTTTTGTTTTTATTTATACCACGACGATTCTCAGCACCACACATCATTAGATTATTTTCTTTATTTAAAAAAAAATGGAAAATTTAAAAGAGAATGATTTATTGTCTTTGCTAAACGGTTCTCGCTTGTATTTTACAAGATTATCCTTGAAAAGATTCGAGTCAGAGAAATTTTGGTTCTTTTTTCACTCTGGGTTTGATTTAAAAAGTTAAAGAGTCCTGAATATTCGAAAGCCACGTTAGGTTCCATTAACCTAACACACATCCTGTAGAGTTTCCAGATTAGAAAGCTTCTGAAGGAGCGACGTTTTAACACGACTCCATCTTTTATTCAGATATCTGGTATCCAGGCTTGTTCAGGAAAAATCACTAGCACTGGCTCCGTTTAATTCCGTAGTTAATGCATGCACAAGAAATAAACACTAAAATTCGTTCGCCCGCGCGAAATTTAATAATAAATTTATCGGCCGCTCTTTGCTTTTGCTTTTCCCATCCACGTCAGGCCGGATTAACTTCGCCATATTATTTTTAATAAAAATTTTCCGCCGGCAGTCATTCATATTTATGAATTAATTTTAAAGGAATGTCGATAATCTAATTTATAAACTTTATGCCGGAGTACGTGCTGTAGTAATCTGCATAAATTTGATGCGCCTATGAAAATGCAACGGTGCTTAGTATTCATTAAAAATAAATTTGAAATGTCTGGGAGTCGCTCAAACGGATTTTTACATATTCAATCTTTACATAAACATAAAACGAGAAAAAATTTATAACAGAGCTGCTGCTTATACATCTCACAATATTTTATTATCACTTATAGTTAAAAACTGTATTAAAACTTTTAACAACTTCAGTTATAAAATAAAGATAGTCATTCTCAAAAATAATACCAGAAAAAATTCTCTATCAAGCAATATGGATATCCATTTGGAAAGAAAAATTGCCATCCTTTAAAAAAAGGTTGACACTCAAACAAAGTTAAACTCTTGTCAATTGGTAGTATTTATGGAGCATTTTATGATTTTTCGCTTATTCAAATCGGACTATAAATAGCAGAGTTATAACTTAAGGCGTTTTTTTATCTTACAACCGGTATAAAACTAAAATGAAATTTCTAGACGGGTCTAGTGCCATCTAGCACTCTCTCGTATATGATGAAAATTTCGGAAACACAAAGAACAAAGAAATAAATTGCGCTACTTGGTGAGAGATGGCGCATATAACAAATTTCATTACTTGGTAATAGATGACGCTAGCAACAAAGAAAAAATTAAGTTATTTGGTGATACATAGCGCCAACAACAAAAAAAAAACAAATTGAGCTACTTGGTAATAGATGTTTCAAGTCATTTAGCCTTGCTGTTTTATTATGAATGAAGTAGAGTAAGGCAAGAGCGGGGGTCACCAAGGATATTTTTGCCAAAAGGGGGTCACACTTTAAAAAAGTTTGGTAACCACTATTCTATTGCCTATTACAATGTTTTCATTAAGTAGTTGTTAGCCGAGTTGGTTGAGTCTGTTGGCAATGGGCTTGACGCTTGACCGGGCAACTATTAGGTATGGGTTCGAATCCCCTCCTGCTGCATCGGGCTCTATGTGAGAGATAGAGCACTTATAATGTCGAATTCATACCGGCTCCTTCGAACTGGGTTTTCTGCGTTTCCCCAATTTATGAGGCGAATGCTGAAGGAGAATTAACATCTAAGTCCGTCACTTTCGCCTCCCCTCCCCAACAAGCTCTGAGCTTTTGGTGGAAAGATAGTTATTAATAAATTTCAGATGTTTTAAAGTAATAATTAAACAACGGAACTATTTTTTCCAAGGAATACGGCTTTTCTTCTTATAAAGTTAAATCAGAGATTTAAAAAAAACAAGAAATGATTTTATGAGTTATAAATAACAGGTGCATTGTAAAAGGCATTTTGGAAAAAAAAGCTTAAAAATTATTCGCCTAATTTTCAATATTTTTTTATCAGAACTTGACAATTTAATGAATAAAGTACTTGACAATTCAATAAAATGTTCAATTTTACAAAGTATTTTCTGGCAAAATCTGATTGCAAAAGTTAGCTCTTGGTATTTCACGAAGGGAGATCCAAAGACATTTCGTTTCTCCAAAATAATATCGGCGTCCAATTAATAATTTTCTTTCGAATGCTCAGTAATTCAATAATTTGCAACATAATCACTGTTAATGTCGATATATTTATTCAGCATTCAGTTTCTTGACTTCCTGCAACTTTCTAATGTCAATCATAAATAAAAACTCTGAGAAAATTGACCTTTTTTAACTTAGATCAAATTTTACAAAGGGAAAACGCAAAAGTACGTATAATTTCACAGAAATAATTTAGACATTTACTTACTTATGTTGTTTTACTTCGAAAGTTTAGTTATTCAGTGTTTCGCAATATGATGGCTTATTTTATTTCTAGAAACCCTATACACAGAGAAGAAATTTAGAGAGTTAAATTCATATCCTTCGTGATCTGCTTTTTGTCAGTTCTAACTAAAAATTAATGTATTTTTATCTTCTGGAGGTAAGTAGTTAAAATTAAGGTGGAATTATTTGACTCCGAAGAAATGAAAAATTCTACACACTAACACCGTATGTAGTTAAGCTTACATACTCGATTTTTACATACATAAAGTGGAAGTGTATACTGAAATTTGTTAAACATCTTTGTAGAAGTTGTTACAATTTTTCGTGATGATGTGACATCTTTTAGCAAAGAGTAAAAATAATCTTAAGATTGGTTACGTTTGAACACTTGCTTCTTAGCGCACGCGTGTTACATCTTTGATTGTATTTTCAAATCAAATATCAAAACTATAAAAAGTGGGAATTACCTACTTTATCTCCTTCTTGGAGTTAAGAAAAGTAAGTACCACCTTGCACTGATGGTCTCTAGAGAACTACCAAAATGAGTTAAAAAGGAGTTAGATTTAACTCCGTATTTTTCACTGTGTAGACTTAGGGCAAAGGGTTACAATTCATTCTTAAATTATATCCAACTAAATAGACAAAAAATTAATGACTTTTGATTCATGAAATCATTAACTATTATCATTTTTTTTCAGTCGTTGATATTTATACTTTGCAGACTGCACGTACACTTTCTAGTCATCCTTTTCTCGACATATGAAGGACCATTTCAGTCTTCCTCTCTATTCCAAGTCCAAGCTTGCCAGTATATTCCACTCATATTCTCTAAGCTTAATTCAGCGGGTGTTTTTTTTTTAAATTCCTGATAATGTCCTAGTGTTCAACATCAAGAAAAGTAACTTCTTCTGGTTTCAACAATTTGTTACGAGAGTAAAATCCAAAGTTTATTTAATTTCATAATTTCCATTTTAATCTTCTTACTTCCGTTTGCACCGTACAGCCAAAAATCTTTGCTTTATTAACTTACACTTGAACTTTAAGTTCGACTTAAAAGAAATCGCTTTGCACCGCCGCTCGCTTTTGATATTCTTAATAAAGTCAAACTTAAGTAAAGATAAATCAGCGCAAAATGCAGTTCTTTTTTTGAATTTTTTTAACTTTTGACCATGGCAGGGACATTCAGGCCTATGAGGTATCATGGGTGTTAAAGTAACATCTTAACTGGACTTGGATACACCTTATTTAAATGCATCGACAATTTTTAGTCCCAATGTTTGCCTTAGGGATGAGAAGTCTTAAAAAAAAACATTTCAATAACAGTAAAAGACAATTGAAAAAGGATGCTGCTGAAGAAAGAAAGTATGTGATGAAAACAGGTGGTGGGCTCCCTCCCCGTTCTGTTTTGTTATTATTATTATTGTTATTATTATTATTATTATTTACTGTGAAACAACTTACAGATCATTATTAAATTTTAGTTCTACTTCTAATTTTTGCAACAAATATATTTTTGCACAATTGCACTTTCTTTTTGTGAACAAAATCTCCGAAAAAATCCTAGAGCATCTAGTTCGTCGAAATAAGTTCTTCCTTCATATACACAACGAGGAAATCCAAAATCAATTAATTCTAAAATGCAATCATCTTCAAAAATATTGTAATCTTCTGCGTTCATCCTGTCCAATTTTTATCTTCAAGAATCAGCACAGTCCGTATTGTAAAATTTACAGTTTTTCGGAATAAAGTTTTATAATAATAATAATTTTGACGGATGACATACTTCATAGCGTTAAGTCTCTGTTAAGTCTCCGATTTTGGTGACTTTATAAAGCACTGATTTAAAGCCGACTTGTATGGTGTACACCAAATTTTCGCATTAAGCATTGTTCACTAATAAGTTTGGTTAAAATAATACTTAAAGAATGCGATGCAGACGACTGTAAGTCTCTCAGCCATCTTATCCTCCGTATCTTATTTAGCAGTTCATTTCTTAATTTCTGGCGATCTTCCAATGCTTAACATGAGCATTAACTCTTTGAGGAAATTGAAGCTCTTGAGGAAAGGGAAGCTCTTTCCTGGCTTCAATAGCTTGTTGTGAGAATAAAATCAAAAGTCCATTTAATTTCATGAAGATAATTTAGTCATCCGATAAGTTTTTTCCTTTGAAATCTAAGTCTGGATTCTAGCTTCTCTTATTGTTAGCTCCAACTAGCAAATGCAATTATTTTAATGGTGAATTCTTCTTAAAGGATCATTTTTGAGGACCTGTAATTCTTCACAGTCATGTTCAAGTTACGTGTCTGTACTAATCCAACGCATTTTTTTTATTTGACCTACAACTTCATTACCAATGGAAGTACGAGGTGGCCATCGCTCGGTTCCTTTTAATGCTCAAGTTTTTGCTTAATCGCAATGAAGAAAGCATTCATTTTTGAATACTTGTAAAACTCATTCAAGAATGTCTATTCTCATTTTCACCGAAGTTTCTCGCTTCCATAATAGCCTGGAGAGATTAAATTTTTAAAAATTCTTAATGATCGACAGTTACCAGAGCTCAATTCATCTAATGTTTTCCTTACCTGAGCTATAACTTCATCACCTATGGAAGTACGGATCTCTTCTCGGGACCTTTCCAAAATTGAACCATTTTCTTGACCGTGAAGAAAGTAAGATCAGCGTTTGTTTCTGAATACTTGTGAAAATCCTTGGAAGTTTTACTCATCTTTAATCGTAGCTTCTCATTTCCGTGAAAATCTCCTCGGGTAAGATTTTTACTCCCAAAATCAAACTTTAATCTAATATTGTCTTTATCTGAGTCACAACTTCCTGACTATTTGAAAATGAAAAAGCGCCTTTTCTTTATAGTTTCTTCCCAGTTTTCTTAATTGCAATAAAAGATGCATCAACGTTAATTTCATATTCATGTGAGTCACTGGGAAAAGAATGTACTTACGTCCACGTTTCCATAATTGTCTGGAGGAGAAGATTTTCAACATATTACCAGAATCATGTTGATATGATGAGATTAATGTATGTAATATATTCTTTACCTGCACCTGCAACTTCAACGCGAAACAACGAGGTTCCTCTCTCTTGGTTCCTTTCCAATAATGAATTGTTTGCTTGAAGCCTATGAAAGGTGCGTCAGCAATCATTCCTGAATGCTTATGAAAATCACTTGATTTCCACCGAAGTTTATCATCATGCCACGGTATCAACAAACGCCCTTTTTGTGTTTTTCAAAGTATAGTTATAATTTAGGGAACCGATAAATTTGAGTAAAACAATTACAATTAATTTTTCTTGATTTTTCTAATTTTTGCAATTTTATACTTAATTTCACATTTACATATTTACATTTCAGAAGAATTTATTTTTACTTGTTCTATTGAGGGCAAAGAATAATCGCAAATTACAAAACATTGTAACTGCTGTTATAACAACAATAAAGTAGATTTTTTACAAAATATGTAAATTATTTTTCCGAAAGCCATAAAATCGTAGACTGTTCGACGTTTCGCTGAAGAAACTGGAAGAAACTGGAATTTTAAAACTAACCAGGGAAAAATTATTTATTAATTTGCAAATATATTTTTATAACAAGGGAATAGTCCTTTCCTCATCTTCGCTTTTAATATCAGCAATGAAGAAGCATTTCGTTCTAAAGCCATAATTAGTGAAAAAGATAATATTTATTTAAAAAAATGACAAGAAATAAAGATTTTTTTAATGGAAACGAAAATGCTTTCAAAATCGAAACTAATTGATTTTACCAGAATTATAATGAAAACTATAATTTTCATCACCCTATATACAGGTTGCTTAAAAAACTGGCGGAACAACGTTATTGTGCACTATTTAGAGGCACCCCCTGAGCATGGGAAAAATGTTAAAATTCTACCTTGTGTTTATGTTTCTGTCAACCGACAGTAAACATATTCAGTTACAATAAATTCACAGGTAACTAAATGCAATTACTTACCAAATTAATAGCTTGCTTGGCTATTTCTCCATTTCTTAAGCACCCGGTATATTGACACAATTTATTATTTTGTTTACCTTTACTAAACTGAAACATGTAACATAATTCTGCCAACGATGTAAAGATTAATTTTCGTACTTTATTGTATATAAATCGCAAAAAGAACGTAATCTATTCAACAACATTTATCAAATGAAACAATGTTTCTAGTATAGGTACATGAATGTTTGAATTCGTACGTTTCAAACAGGGGCCCCATACTCCTTACCAATCCAGGATTCCAATTTCCTAAATGAAAGATTAAAAATAGAAACTATCACAAAATTCCATAGTTTTTCTCAAAGATGCCCAAACCTCCAAGAATTTTTCAAAATTTTCTCTTCTATTTTTTTCTTTTCCTGAAACTTGTAAAATAATTCTCCAAGGAAGCTGACATCTTTTTAATTATGAAAAAACATTTTGTGACAATAATAGAAAATCAAAAAGCAAGAAGGTCAATATTTCAGATGTTTTTAAAAGCTGTCTGCCGAATAATTTTTACAAATTTGTTTGATATTATGTCAATGAACAAAAATAGAAGATTAGTTCCTATTTCAACTGCTTCTGCATTTTTTTTTCTTTTCGTAAAGAGCTTTCATTTATTATGTACAATATGTCTTTTTCATCTTTTCAGGTTAATAACGAAGAGAAAGTGGAATCGACTTCACGACAACACAAAAGGGTGGAAAAAAATCAATGGCAATTCGATCCTTCGATATTTTAACCTTTTGTATGTAAACCCTCACAAAGTGAAAGTAAAAAATGTGTTTTCATAACAGTGTATTTTTCTTTCTCTCTTTGCGATTACCCTATCGGAGTGGGAGGTGGTTTTTTGGAAGGGATGAAGTGCCAGTCGAAAAATCCTTACCACGTGGTGTTTCATCTGGAGTGGGGACGAGTACGTCGCCGATTAGCCGCGAGAGGAGGCAGAGCACCACATTATCGTCCCTAAATCCTACAGATTCTCAGATGACTAGGGTTATTGTCGGTGAACTAATGAACAGCAGAGGGCGCAACGTCAGCCAACAGAACTTTGTATATTTTAAAATTTAAAATTCTCGTAGCTTAAATATTTAGAGCCAAACTTATAACATAAAAGAAGATTATTTGTATAAATTTAACAATTTAAGGCGACTTTTATGGAATTTTGAGTTTTTTAAAATAATTAACACCCTTACTTTACGATAATCCATTTCAAACATAAGGGGCGTATTAAAACAAGTTACTTTCTTTTATCATTTATTATAAACACAACGGATAAGATGAAGAAATTAATTTTTCTTTTCTTTGAGATTTAATATTCGAAGGGAAAATTAATTTCATATATTTTCATAATATAAAGATCAAATTCAATTTATTGAATACTTAGCTCCTATACCCACTTGCGGTGAAAAAGAATATTCAATTTGTCTTATTTCCTGGAATAAACTTGCGATATTGCAGCTGAAAATTAATATTTTTGTCAAACTTTTCTAAAATTCTGAGAAAAGTACATTTTAAACATTTTTCATTTCATTTTTTTTAAACAATTTCATGTTTACTTAAGTCTCCTGAAAATTAACAAATACTTTGGAACACGAAACGACTTCAAAAACATCGAATTCTTTTCCAAATTATATTTCCCTGCATTTACTTTAACGCACCTAGTTTATTTTATTTATTTTAAATCCACTCTCTTCTCTCTGCATCTATGGTGCATAATTATCAGGCGTTTTTTAAACACTATGTAATATGAAAAACGCCTGATAATTTGCACCAACCTATTAGTTTTTAATAGGTTTCACATCCATTTGACATTCAGATTAGATTTAAATTAGTGCATTTGTTTAATTACATTAATCGATTAGTTGGAACTTGAAGACATTGTAGTTTAAAAATTACCTTTTTGTAGATTTCTTTGTCTTTTTTAACAATAAATAGTTGTCTTTCATACGTGGATTTATGATTAAATAAGCTACAAATAAAATATTTCATCATTTCCTTGATTTCTTGTGCTTGAAATCTTCTGATTTATAAAACTTTAAAATCGTAAACAGCAAACAGAAATCGTAAAGCTTTAAGAAGCCATTAAGGAAGTGTTTAATTTCTTCATTCACAAAAAATATGTATCTACTTATTTGCACCGTTTGTGAGTTGTAAATTCTTTTCAAATCAAGTCCAGAGACCAACATTCAAAACGTGCAAACATACATATATGAGATTAAGGGCACGAGGTACAATATTATATTGAATTTTATTTTCAATTGGTGACAACAGGAACTACTTTATTTTGCTGATATTTTGGTCACCTTTTTGTCCACTAGTCGATGCACTCGCAATTCTATAGACAAGTAGCTTCAATTATATTCTGAGATGTGAAAATTATCATAAAACTCATATCACGCAGTTACAGAATCCGTTTGTTAATTAGATACACTATTGCAGAATGAAGCAGGGCACAGTGTTACTTATTATCGTCCAATTAACACCAACAAATAACACTGATTATAAATTTGAAGAATATTAATATATAATTATACAGGGTATAATCGAATAAGTTTCACTTATTATTACCATCAGTTCTTCATCACATAAGGAATTAATTCTGCAAATATCAATGATTTTGCTCAAAAATGAAAAACTGACCTACCACAAGAGCGCATCGACTTTTGTTTGAAAACCTCTGCTCGTTCGTCAGTGCGTCTGCGGTTTATAAACACATCGTAAAACGATAAATTCCGCAAATGTCACGGTCACTGGGTCAATGTCGACAGCAACACAATTAGATAACGAAATCTTCGTCCATCTGTTTCATTAGTTAATGGTAATAATTAGATAATGATATTTCATACTTTGTAAACAAATAACACACACATTGACTGCACTTAATAAAAATGTATAGTTTAACGCTTTCCCTAAGCTTTGAGAAGAACATTCTTAAATCATTTACTGTAATAAAGTAATAAGGTGCGATTTAATCGCTCGAGTTTAACAGTACGAACGTTTATTGTTTAATTCACGTATAAAATCACTATTTGCTTTCAGAATATTAAATGATAAACTACGTCTAATAATTAAAAATGCAAATTTCAACACAACACTTAAACTATCATAATCAACTGGAACTGTGAATAGACGTACACACAGTATTTCCGCGATTTTAAGGAATTCTGTTCGTTTAGTCTGAACGTAATAAAGAATCATAGATTAAGGGATGACGAGTTCGGCGTGCTTTTAATTCCAATAACACTTTTAGAATGCGACCTCAGTTGAATTACCTATTTTTATACTATTGTTAGGTACGATTCATAATTACTGTTTTCTTTTAAATTAAGGAAATAAATTAATATTATTATTTAAGAATAATTTTGTGAAAAAGTTGCAATTCAATTACTTAAATATTAATTAAAACAGTAGCTGGAAATCGCCGTATTCTTTCGTACGAAAGTAATAAATGACTTGCCTCAACGTTTATTGTATTGCGTCTGCGGATGTACTGCCCTATCATTTATTGGGCATAATGGTAAACACCGCTCAACCGAGGCTTTAAATCTAAGACAGCGCTTCTCAAACGTTTTATGTAAAAACTATATTTATATGGAGTTATTATTGATATTTTCCCCAAACGTATGTCATAACTTCGGTTCTTTTCTTGTATGTATATTAATAGTGGTGAAAGTTAATTGATTACACCCTGTATAATTATAATCAGGAATCTTCGACGATGTTTGTCTATATTTGGTTCTGACAGTTTATAAATTCATTTTTTATTTAAATATTGTTTCTAGATGAAACGGTATAGGTAGTAAATAACACCTGCAAAAATTTCTGTAAAGTCATATCTGGAAAACGGATTTATATTGATAACTAAAAATAAAAAAATCCTAACGCTTTGCTCTATCTTCCTCTAAACATTTTAAACATTTTAGAAAGAGTTAACTTTTTTGTTAGCAGTAAAATGCTTTCCTATTTGTGCACCTAACAAATAAATAACTACAATAAAGATCTGGAACTATTTAAACGTTAACTATCATTGCCGAAAATTAAGCCAAATCGCGTGGGCCGGCTCCTGCGAAATCCTATCCGCAACTATAAAAATGATAACACCACCGGCCATTATCAGATAAGGGCTATTAGACGACGCCGGGAGTCATCAGCGTTCTATCATTAACAAACTGAAAACCTCAACTATGTCGTTACTTAACAAGAATAAAGCCGAAAACGGTCGAGAGGTGCAGCCGACCGTTATGTCCTTTATCTGCGTAATCTACATACAGAACCTTTGCACAGGACATTACCGGACATGGCGCCGGTTCACACGATCGAGATTTGCGGAAAATCGTCAGCCGGGACTAGAACGAGAGACAGAGATGGAACATCATTAATAAACATTACTAAATGTTCATTAAAACATAAACATTGAGATTACCAAAAAAGCAGTCTACTACTACTTTTATTTCCAAAATATACACTTTTATAGATAGAGGAATATTGAAATCAATTAATTAATACCAGAGATTAAATTAATATATTTATTAAACTCAGAAATTAGAAGGCCGCATTGTCGTTTTACTTTAATTTTCTTTTACTCTTTCTTTTGTTAAGTAAATGAATCCAAATTATAAAAGCTGGTTCTTTTTTATTTCAGTCTTTCTCGTACGTATAAGTATTGCAAATATTAGACTATGCGTTTTGTTGCTTGACAAATACAGAATTGCGTATAGACGACATTTTATACAAATTTAATTTTAAAATAAAATAATCAATAATCAATTTAGGAAAGGGTACAATTCAAAATATTTTTCTGCAGTCAAAATTACATCAAAGCTACAAAACCCAGTTTTCCATAGTTCCTGATGACTTAACGCTTTTCTTTTTTGATTGCCAACTATATATCTCTTCGATTCATTAAAGATTCACTTCCACTTCAACAAAATATGAACTTATTGGAAAATATAGTGTTATACAAAAATTTTTGGGGATAACCAAAATACAGCCGTTATTTGTTCGCAAATCCAAATTCTTTGATCTAAGTCGTCTTCACTTAGTTCTTGAAGTAGATGATCTTTATAAAAATGAAAGCGTTGTATTTTTAGTAATCTTTATATCTCATGTAATTAACAATACGATAACTCAGTTTCCCTGTCTTGTCTCCATAACTTACCATCATTAGAACTTCAACTTCATTATCTTTGTTAAATTTGTCATTACATTAATTGTTAATTTATTTCGCTCAAACTCGCCTTAATTGACAGTAATGACAACTGCAATCATTCATTCCTCGGTAGGTTCCTCAATCATAAAAATGTAACGGAAAAACAATAACATTTAAATATTAACAAAATAAATCGATTTTCTTGCATTTCTCTTTAAAATTTCTTCGCCCCAGGAGCTGGGGTACAGTACAGAAAACATAAAACTATTTAAAAATTCTACATAAAATCATGTTATAATTTTTTACAAAAAAAGTTGGAAATGCAAATTCGATACAATAACTCTAAATTAATTGCTGTATAGTATTGTAAGGATACCAATAAGCACTCAAATCAAGAGCTTCTTCTTTCTCTAACCTGATTTTGTGCCTCTTAATGGCTGTCATAATGAGAAGGAGGTTACCCTAATTCGATTTAATCTGAAGAATTACTGTTAACGAAAAGGTTGACTGGTGACGGGTGGTTGGCGGGTGACTTTTAAAGAAATCATAAATCGCAACAACTAACGAGAAGCAGCAGCTTCCGGTTCCAACCGGAAGCCAATTCAAACATGGACTGAGTTCCTTATATTTGCAATCATAAGTATGTAGTGTACCAAAAACTGTAATTACCTATTTTGAATGGTTTTATTTAACTTTAGAGAAATCACTACAATCAAAGTTAACTGATTTGTACGCAACATGAATTTAATTTAATCCTGATTGTGATACATAGGAAAAAAAGTGCAGTAAAAAATATTAAAATAGCGGTGTTGTAGCAAACAAATATACAAATCTGTATACAGGATGTCTCAGAAAAACTGTTCCTAAGTTTTAGAAGTAGTAGAGAGTATGTAGTTAAGCTACTTTTACTAATAAAATTGTGTCCAGAAATGTTTCCACGTCAAGTTAAAACGAAATAAAGAAAATGAGGACTAGATATAATCTCGATGTAAGAAGTAATTTTTCTATTTATTTCAGATAGCTACACAATTATAATTTATTTCAATTTATAAGAAAACTTGAAAAATTATGAGAAATGTTCAAAATCATTTTGGATGCATAAGTTATAATCAGAGATTCGCACAAAAGTTAACAGCGCGTTTTCGAGCCCCACTCATGGCGAATTAGTGCCGTGCAGATCCTGACGCGATGCGACAAATTCTTAATTTCTTCGACAATTTTTTTGAACTACTTAAATACGTAACTTTTTTACATAAATACTTAGAGCAGAAATTCGTATGAGCTTGAATTCAGAAGTTTTTTGTAACTCCCGATGGTTAAGCTTCATGTTAAATTACCTTTATATTTATAAGTCTGACATGACATGATTTGATATATAAAAAGTGCCATTTTATTTTTCAGAAACTCGATTTCATTATAGATGTATTCATGACGATTAGGTATAATTTTTATTTATCTTCATTCGAAATATGTCCGTTGTTGTGAGTGCTCGAAGGACTGTTGTTCGCAGTTAATCACGATACCCTCTACTCACGTCAAGCCAATGAAAACTGAATTCAATCTGCGAGTCTCTGGTTATAATGATCTACGATTGAACGACGCATTCTTCAAAATATCTGAGGACGATCACGAAGCAAAATCAAAAGCAAGAATAATTCAAGCCACTAATTCCGCTTCTGAGTTGAAAAGAGTAGAAAAGTTACCTCTTACGTCGAGATTATTTCTAGTCTTCATTTTCTTTATTTCGTTCTAACTTGACGCAGAAACATTTCCGGCCACAACTTTATTAATAAAAGTTGCTTAATTATATGAGCTCTACTAGTTCTGAAAGATGGGAATAGTTTTTCTGAGGCACCCTGTATAAGAATTGGAGCAGGTTATATTGTTTTTCATGTACAAGAGTTGTTGTTATTACAATTTGATCTTTAACCTCTCTCACTTATAAAAAATATAAACCATTTACATATTTTATAAGAAACATATATTAAAATTATGACACTATGTTACTATGACACTAAATTATTAAGGCAAACTACAATTTGACAACTACAATTTTGTAGTTGATATTCTAGAAAAATCAGAAATAATAGGTTTGTTTGTTTGTTCTGCACTTTCTACACTTTTAACTCCTTTACTCTATTTTTCTCACTCTTACTTACAATATATTATATACATCTCACTCTCTCACTAGCGGTTGGTACAAAAAGTGTAGAAAAGTGCAGAACAAACAAACAAACCTAATATCTTCTCTACAATTTTTTCTTTGTAGTTACAACAAAATTCATCCACTATAATAATTATGTAGGAGTCTGTAAAAGTGAAAAATTACATGTAATTTTCATAGAATCCAAGAAATTGCTTTATTTTCTTCTCTTTCGAAAGTAAAATCTACATGCAGCTTTTTTACTGTGCAACGAAACGAGGGAATATTTTGAATGCTGTTGATCTCAACTCAACTGAATATGTAAGCCACCGCAAGCTAGTTAATATTAATTAATTATCCGTCTTTAATAATTAGGTGTCAAGCAAGCAACTAATGAAAACAATAGAATATTAAGAAATGAATACAAATTTGATGCGGACAAGTTATCCCGGACAGCTCCGCGCGACCCGTCTTGATTTCCCACGGGAGCGCACAGCATCTATCTGGCTGGACCAAGTGACCAAACCTGTCGCCCCAAACCCGTACCATCGTACCTTTAACCTGTCCACTAATGTAATCCGTTTCTTACAATTACGATTTGCATGACTATATCTCGATTTGTTGAAAGTACTCTTTCTCATACGTTCTCATATTATGTAGTTAGTTCTTTGGTGAACCGCAGGTTCAAACTTCCAAGTGAAGCTGACGTGTTCGTGCGTGTTTGTGTGTTTTTTAATTTACTGTAAGTAAAATACTTTTTCGTAGTTAGAAGAAACTTTCATTCGACAAAGCAATAGAAGTGAAATTGTTAAAAAAGGGCATTTGCGTGTGCTCACAACATTTTCTGTAATTTTGAAATTAAGTTACTTGAGAAATAAGTTCAATGTCTGGTGAGGAACATTAAAGGATATTTGGCGCACAGTTATTCCGTTCTTATTCCACGATTGGTAAATTGGGCCTTAGTGTGCTTAAAATGACAAAATTGCCTTAGACTTTCTGTGTATAATTTTAAAACTGTAATAATTACAGTTTATTTTTTATATTTCATCGCTTGACCAACTGTTGAAGTCTCTAATAATTAACCTTATAAATTGCCTTCTTTTGTCAACTGAGTATTTCGTAGATTGCATTTTAAAACTGGGCCGGCCTTCCAAATGCCGAGTCCAAGTGCAGTAGAATTATGGGACCGTTTTCTTAAGGATATGTGATGATGTAAGAAACCGGAATTCTGTACAGAAATTTATTTCAAAATTAGAAAATAAATGTTGCAATCATAAAATTTAAACGAATGAGTCTAAATTAGAACAAAGCGATCAAATTAGAACAAAACATGTAATTTTAGGCAATGAGTTGAAACTGTAACAATCAGTCTCTGTGGTTAGAGTAGGTAAACAATTCGAAGAATATACTTCGAACTGCAAACCTTGAGAAACTTGATAGTATCCGCAAATGGACACAGGTGTGGGAATACTAAAAGAAAAAACAAACGGAATAGAGAAATGACACGCCCTCTACCGGTAAATGAATTTTCTTTCGGAAGCTATGCGCAAGATCGAAATATTTTGAATTTGATTGTTACGGATGTTGTCATTTTACCCCTCTTAGAGACGCCAGATAGATTATATAAATAATGTGATCTCGTCACGATTTTTCTACAATTCGGTTTCTTGATAGATAAATTAATTTTCTCCTTAGTTTTATTTATATTCGTTTGAAAAGATAAAATTGTTTTTGCAATTTTTTTTTGTTTTAATAAATTTAAGTACGCCGTAAACGTCCTCGAAATTAAATTAAGTATCCCAAATTTTGGATTATTGGATGAATTTAGATTCAACGCTCGATGAGAAACACCAGGAACTAATAAGAGCTTTAAATGTACAGAGTACCATTTCTTCTCTCCTCGAATTATTAACCCGGTGCACTCCCCTTGTGGTCGGCCCTGTTTTAAAATGTATGTTTCAACCTTTCGTTGCCCTTAGATAAGAATATTTCAGTTTTACTTTTGTAAATCGAACATTCCAATTTATTCTTTCTTGAGCTTTTGGAACCATTTTATTTGTAAATCAGCATAATATCTCAATTCATGTGTTACTTTATGATGAACAGTTTTCTTTTTTTCAATTTAGTAGACATTACGTCTTTTGATAAAATTTTCACAAGCATAATAAAACGTAGCAGAAATTCGTTCACTATTAAGCAGAGAATACACGATCCTACATGTCTTCACACATGTACGCGCGTACATGTTCGCCGAACGTTAACATGCGTGTGTTGGCCCGAAAAACGCTTCGAACATGTACGCACATACAAAAAGTCCGTCGAACTTGTTTTCTGGTTTTCCTGAAAACAAGTGCGTGCGTTCATGTTTGCGCGTACATGTTCGACCATGTGGTTGTCAAACGCACATGTTCGCCACGGACTTATTCAATGCTGTACGTCGGCGTCGTGCATACTCTTTTCCACAGCATCTCGAAACAACCAATTTATGATTTTTAATAAATAACTTTCCGGCAATGTGTGGTGGCAGATCCTGCAATTGGAACTATTAAACTGGGAACTTATCACAGCTTTATTTATTATTACTTTTTTTGTATTTTTGTTTTACTGTAATAGCGCACGCCACTGCCACCAAACATAACTCTCCGGACATCGTCTTGGTTGATAACTGGACTATGATGTCTTAAAACATGTTCGATCGTGTGTAGTATGGTACTATGTGACGTTGATGTTCGGCGAACATGTTCGCGCGTACACGTTTTAAGACATGTTGGATCGTGTATTCCCTACTTATAACAAGAGTTTGTAAAAGGAAGCTCCGGTTTATTTGATGAAATCTCTTTCAAGCGGTACGTTCTTATTCAAATGACATAGTTTGTTTAAGGGTGAGAAAGTTAATTGCTGCAGCACATTCCTACTTAAAGAAAGTTGAAGGCAGTACAGAAATGGCTAAGTCTCTGTACTTACATGCTGGACGATATGCGTGTACATTTCCAAATCAAAACGAAACATATGATATAAAATTAAGTCTTTCGGTTCAAAACCAATAAGTATTTCTTGCGTCCCGAACAAGCAAACTTAAAATAGATTACTCAATTAACTCTCTT
This sequence comes from Dorcus parallelipipedus, assembly GCA_958336345.1. Classification (NCBI taxonomy): domain Eukaryota; kingdom Metazoa; phylum Arthropoda; class Insecta; order Coleoptera; family Lucanidae; genus Dorcus; species Dorcus parallelipipedus. Next base: position 30,476,949 of record OY284479.1, on the reverse strand, counting down.
AATATTGAGTGTTTATGTAAATGTCAATGCAAAGTAGAAACCTTTCTTTATGTGAAAAGAAGAAAGCAAATTGAACGATTTATCGGTTTTATCGTCTTGGATGTTTGATAGGCAAACATGCGACATCGACCGATTTTCTTTATAATCATGATGGTAAAGGCCATAATTCGCTGCATTCTCTACGACATTAATATTGGCTACGATTGTGCAGCTTCTATTTAGAGGTTTTTACTCATATGCTCAAAATGTTTATTTGCTCTAATTATCTTGATAGTAAGTGACTTTTTTATCCACCGATTTTATCCACAAAAAATCAATGATCTACAAAATCAATAATAATAGTCGAAAGCAGTGTCTTGAAGCACTGCACCTGGATTTATTAGTCAATTAACTATTATTAAATTTCAAATAGATGTACACTATACGCTAACCTCGTCCTTGTTGACCTGCAATGGAAACATCCGCTTTCGTCTCCCCACTCATATACCCGTTAAGGGTTAGGTACGTGTCCTTCGTCGTGGCCACTAGTGTACATATGAATTAATCATTTCAACTTCAAATAAGTGTAATCTCTCTGATTTAATCTAGTTGAAACATAACAATGGTTGAGAAAAGCCTTGATTTAAGGAAAAGAACGTTTAGAAAGGATATAGCTTTTAAGTAAGTTTGAGGATCGAACTAGAAAGCTAAATAATGAAGTTATGTAAAGAATTCGGAACGGATTCGATTATCTCAATCCTCATCTTTATCCACCATATAAACCAAACCATTCAAATTAACGACGCCGTCAAACCGAGGACAAAGACCAACTCAAACATTACCGTGAAATTTCGTCCTCCTTCGCCTCATCTGTCGTAAACCGGTCCCCGATAATTTCGTCGCGGATAGCCGTATAAGCGAAGAAAGGATACGAAGGTAGGTACGTTATAATAACTTTACTCATAGATGTCGTTAGCGAGGAGTTAGTAACCTGGATTAGCGACCTTGTCGTTATCTCGGTCTCCATTCCTGCCACTATAAAGTTTATTGAGTTAGATTAGCCATAGTTTACACACGTAACCCTTATCTAGGGTCGTTTGCTTAAATTATACATTGTGCTGCAGCGACGTGTCTTTGTTTTACAAGGGCGACCTCTGTGTTTTGCTGCTTGAAGTAAGGGTCCGCGGGCTTAAAGGCGTGGATTGTGTTATTAGCCCTAAGAAGTTTCACTGCTTTAATGTTGGCTTGGGCATCAGATTATATGAAAATTGTTCATTTTTTTTGACAAGTTTCCATTCAATATCACATTATAATTTGGTATTCATTTTCCTTCACAATTAAACAAAAAGACCTTGTAAATATGTATATGAAATATACAATTATAAAACGCAAGGAATTTGTTTTAATAAAATGTAAATAATAAGTAAATCCAGAAGAAGGAGTAATTATTTAACTAAATTTTAATAAAATCAAATATTTCTGAAACAATTTTTACAACATTCTTTTAATCGACGTTTCGTGTGCGCTTGAGGGTTTTATCAAAATAAAATCAGGTTTATATAAAGCGTCAATCGTATATCTAAAAGTCGATTAAAAGCTGTTTTAAAAGTTGTATGAAGAATAATAATTACAGGTGTGTTTTATGAACCATGAGTACTTATTAATTCGTTCAGTGAAAATTTGACGGTCTTTAATTCACTAATTCGTTTCGTAAGATAAATGGGAATCACCACCGCTTGCAACTGCACCCATAAAGCACAGGGCGAAACTAAAATACAAATTAAATCACGGCCGAACCGAACGCGAACATAAAGTCGTGCTACATTGTCGGAGCAATTAGGACCAAGCAGCGTCGCGACGATAAATAATAAGCGGCGTCGCCCTTTCGCGCTCTTAAAACACTTCAAATTATCATTCTTAACGGAACTCCATTTCGCTCCCGATGGGTCAGAGAGAGACAGTCCGATTTTGCCTCGTAGTTTTATTGTGCGTAGGGCTTGCTCTAGTTATAATCGGGCACTGCATTTGCATATATTTAATTATCGTCGTAATGGACGGGGTTTCACCCTTATATAAGATGTCTCTCTTAGCGGCCATCTTAACTATTGATCGATACAGCTTCCGCAAAGCTTGGTACAGTCATCACAATATTCTGTGCATATATATTACCTAAAAGAATTCTTATAGAATGAAGTATCATACAATTGTTAAGAACTAAAAGAATTCTTGTAGAATTGAATCGTTAACTTTCTTTGTGAATTAAACTATTTCTTGTGCCCGAGTGCAGATAGTTTCCACCGGTTTTTGCTGGGAAATGCGGTTTACGGTCACCTAATCCGCCAAATAAATAACATAATTGTATTATTTAAACAAATCGCTTTAGGAAAGTGTATGCACGGAGAATCCGGAACGATGATCTTACAAAATCCGATTAAGGTACGTGTTGTTCCGCTTCATCACGTCCGCCGCTTCAGACCGCTTGTTTAAACTACTTTGTTCGCCACCGCCGAAGCTCATAACAAGAACTGACGTATTTAGCCTCATTAAAGTCCTGCCGAAAGTCGCCGGCAAGAAATTAAATTTTTTCTTGATTTACAGTGGATTCAAGGACTCTGGCAAATATGCAAAACCCAAATTACTTTTTACTCGTAAGAAATAAAATTCATTCATAAATTGAGAGAAACATTGTTCTGCTTGTTTAAGTCGCTCAAATATTACAGAAGTATTTTTTTTTTCGTAACCTCTACAGTTTTAAAGAACAACAACGGTGATGAACGTGCGTCGGCGAGGTCGAGCGCAAACAAAGTAAAGAGGAAAGGATGAAGAACGGAAAGTGGCAGATAAATAACCGCCTGAAAAGGAAGGAGGAAGCGACGAACTCGCGCTTGTCCGAGAGAAATTCATTTCCTGATTTCATTTATTAAAGATCCCATAACTCTGCACCGCACTTTGTTTACTTTAATGTAGGTTTTCCTTAATGCCAACTGAGAAAAATTGCTTTCGCGTTCTATGCTATATTCATTTTTCAGCGCTAAGTCAGTGATAAGGTTTTAAATACATTGAAATTCCGCAAAGGAACTCAGTAAGTTGCACACTTTGACAGCTTCTACCAGAAAAAAACTTCAGTTATTCTATCTCAGTTCAGTTATTCAGGGAAAATTGTTACAACATATTGGCGCAGCTGAAGTGACAGCTCTCAGTTTTTTCTTCTCTCTTAATTCTTCGTTCTTATCCTCCTCTTCCATACTTGAGAAACTTCAAAAGAAATCCATGAATCTTCAGTATTGTATATGATAGTTTCACGAACTTAAAACTATAGTTACAAAAGATGAAGACTATTAAAATCAGTTCCCACGGAACATCAGCAGTGAAACAGCGAAAAAGAAAACAGGACCACTCCTGAGGAAGTTATTTTACTAAAAAAAAAAAGGCGAAACGTCAACAGAATGAAGAATTTGTGACGCCATACAACCAGACACCAAAAGATGGTATACAACGACCTTGAACTTTATTTTTTTAAATCATTATAGAATCTCAATAAGAACTTCTTGAGGTTTTCTGACAAGAGCATTGCTTTTTGCAGCATGTACAAAAAGCAATATACTTCAATCATTGAAACATGTAGAATGGGTGAAAAAGACAAAAGTCTCTGGAAGACACACTAATTGGCATATATTTAGGCATGAGGTTTACTAAAAAGAAAAAACATTGGAAAGGTAAAAAGGAAAGGAAAAAACATTGGAAAATCTAATAGAAAGGAATGTTGAAGAAGAGAAATCATTGAAACATGTAGAATGGGTGAAAAAGACAAAAGTCTCTGGAAGACACACTAATTGGCATATATTTAGGCATGAGGTTTACTAAAAAGAAAAAACATTGGAAAGGTTGATATCTAATAGAAAGGAATGTTGAAGAAGAGAAATTCAAGGTTTTGAAAGTTGTTAGCTTTTTTGACCCAACCCTCAAATTCGAAGCACTTGTGCCGTTTCAGGTGAATAAATTTAGGACCTTGTTTCCTGATTCTTCCTAGTACTTTTCCAACAACATTTGATCCATCCTAGATTTCCCAGGTCTTTGACTTTATCTATTCATCCATCTACTTGATCTCTTGACTCCAAGACTTTCGTCGCCCATCCATCAAATTCGAAGCACTTCTGCCCTTTCAGTTGTCGAAGTTAGAACCTTGCATCCTCCTCTATCCACTTATTTCATTCTTTACTGCCCCTTTAATATTTTCCCAAATTTAATATTTAGTTACAGGTGTTGAATTCAGAACCTTGTTCTCTCCTCTGTTCACTTATTTTCTGTTCCTTTCTAGCGCTTTCACATCTACGTAGTTCATTTCAAGATTTCCTAGGTCGTTGACTTCATCTTTTCCTCGATCTATTAACTACAAGTTCTTTTTTGACCCAACCATCAAATTCAAATGACTTCTGCCATTTCAGGTATCGATTTTGGAACTCTGTCCACTTGTTTAATTATTACCTACCCTTTCTTACACAGCTTACCAACTCAAATATTTGGGCCATCCAAGGTTTTCCAGATCCATGTCCTCATGTTTTCCACGTGTATCTATTCCAAGTACTTTCTTGTTCCATTCATCAAATTCGAAGGAACAATTCAGATGTCGAATTTAGATCCTTGTACCCTCCTCTGTCCATTTGTTTTATTCTTTCCTGCCCCCTCCTACTACCCTTTCTCAACTCTAATATTTTTCTCCAAGCTGCCCGATTTGTCGACTTTCTTTAACATATTGGAAAAAAGCAAAGTTAGAACCTGAGAAGGAAGTTACAATATTTGCGTGAAGGTTTTGATTTTTAAAGGGTCTCTACAAAATCATGGTGAAAATCAAATAAAAGTATCTCTTTATTAAACAGATGATAAAATTGAAATTATTTGAATCTAGTGATACTCAGGAATTAAGGATTTAATCTCAATAACTTGACCAAGGAGACTTTGTAGCAGGACAGTGTTGTTTAAAACTTTTACAAATGATGCACGCCCAAAAACAAAAATTTCGACCGTTCAATTTGAATCATTGAATCATTCTTCCCATAGATGTTTTTCTTGAAACAGCCGCCTGAAATCTCTCGGTATAGTCCTCAATTTGGAAGTCTTTGGTTTGTTGGACAGTCCATCGGTCACCTAAGATTAACTAAGAACAAAATTATATAAAATTGCAACTGCGTAAGATCAACTGAAAGCGTTTCTCTTTTAATTCATATGTATGTAGTTGAGTACATTGGCTACTGAAAAAGAAAATAAATTTAAGTGTTCGATAAATTAGTGTAGGTAAATGTAATAACTTGCAGTATGTTTGTGATTTCCGCTTTTTCACTTCCCAATTAATTGAAACAACTCTTCGTTATTGCGAGCAGCTTCGGGTATAATTCATTAAAACTTAGTGAAGAAAGTGGTCACGGGATGCAAAATAAATATTGAAAAGCAACCGCCTGAGATGCACGGCGCAGACGACTCCGACGACGACCACTCGGTCCTAAGCAAATAGGCCGTGATGACTTTAATCCGGCATGAGAAATTCGAGATCCTTAGAGAAAACATACAAATAGCAAACGCAAACATATAGGCCGCGCATTTGTCCAGCGAAATCAAGTCTACAAATTAAACGGCGGCGGCGAATTCGGCCAAGTCAAAGGAAGCAAATTGAATTTGTAAGAAAGAGCACAGCACCGGCCGCGCGATATTAATACTGAATGCCGGGGCCGGCGTGAATAGGGGCCGCAGAGATGTAATTAGGAGAGCTATTGGATCTGCACTATTGCGGACGGCCTAGCGGCAAAGCGGTAAATCATCAAAACTAGTTTTCGCTCCTCATAGTTTCCTTTATTAATGCACTACATAACCTAAGCAAGCACATAGAGGGAATTCACAATGGACTTGTGAAATTCTAGACCTTTGCGAATTTATCGCTCAAAGAGCTTTAATGAGACAACGGAATTATTAAAACTAAATTGTACCGTTTGTTCCGCACATAGCGACGCGTTCAAGAGACCGTGGAAACGGAATTTTCTTAGAATAGCTTTACGGATTGAACTAATCTACATATAAACGAATCCATCCTAACCAAACTAAAAAGTTCAGTAAAAAAGCTTTCTGTCAATCAGATACAACTTTCTACAACAAATTATAATCTCTTGCATTTTAATTTTCAATCCGTTTGTACCATCTCCAAGAACGTAATATAAAAAAAATCACTCAATGCCTGGAGCCTGATGTAAATTAGAGGCGTTCACAAACTAAACAATAAAATTTACAAGCTTGCCATATCAAATACTTCTTTGTAAATTTCTGCATAAGAAACTTGTTTTGGATTGTCGATAAATTGATAATAGAAAGGAACGTTCAAGAAAACAACATATTAAGAAGACCATTAAAGAGGCTCAAGGGAGAAAAAGTGTACTCGCAAGAAAGAGAAATCCAAGGTTTCGCAAGTTGTTATCTTCCTATTTCCCTCGATCTAAGTACTGCAAGTACTTTTTTGACCCAACTATCAAAATCGAAGCACTTGCACCGTTTCAGGTGAATAAATTTAGGACCTTGTTTCCTGCTCCTTCCTAGCTCTTTCCCAAAGCTAATATTTGGTCCATCCTAGGTTTCTTGACTGCAGGACTTTCTTTACCCATCCATCAAATTCTGCACTTCTGCCCTTTCGGTTGTCGAATTTAGAACCTCGCATCCTCCTCCATCCACTTATTCCATTCTTTATTGCCTCTTTATATGCACTTTCTCAAATTTAATATTTAGTCCATCCATTTCAAGTCATAGTCTTTTTTGACCCCTTCAGGAAATTCAAAGTATTCTGGAATACAATCGCTGGACCCTGAGGTAAATTAGAGGCGTTCATAAACTATTCAATAAAATTTACAAGCTTGCCATATCAAATATATCTTTGTAGATTTTAATTTGGGAATGTTTTTTTCGCATAAAGAACTTGCTTTGGATTCTTGGTGTGAAAATATTTCATTCCTAGAATATCAGCTGCAGGACTAAAAGACATGTGAGTTCGATCGTGTATGATCAGCACTCGTTGGCAATAAATCCATCTAAATCAGCTCTATTTAGAGAAATTTCGTTCGTAAATGCATTTCCTTACTAATAAATAGCACCAGTGTGAAGGATGAGGCAGAACAACTGGAATTGATAATTAATATTCTTTTCAATATAATTTCCAAATTACGAAGTGTAGTAAAAATGCCTCTTCAAATTTAAAATTAATTTATCCCCAATGTTTCTATTCAAATAAAAGAGACGCTCGACGATGTACGATTCTTGTGGAACAGTTGACACTAATGCACGTATACAAACAGTGTAAAAGTTCCTGTTTACGGCTCATATTTGGAATAAAAAATCCAATCATATCTCCCATAAATTAAGTCATTTTGGTTGGCTAAAATAGTGATGTAAAAATACGGTATTTTAACATATTTTGTACAGCCTCTTATGATAAAATACCGTATAATACACGTAGGGCTGTACAAAATATTTTAAAATACTATATTTTTACATCACTAGGCTAAAAATAGCTAACTTACAAACAGATCTTTATGGAAGGCTTGTTTATTTTACAAAATACTGACATACAAAAGCCCTACCTACTTAGATAACAAAATTTCCTTTAAAACAGTATGTACAATCGCGATCAAAATTCATGACGCTTACAAAAAACTTACAGAATGTCGTATATTATTTTTTGGTTGGAAACCACAAATAAAACGTCCACGATGAGTTTTTCTGTAAAGTTTATGTCATGAGTTATGATTGCGACTGTATATACACATGCTCGGGTTTAACTTTACTTAAAATTAAGTTGTGTATCAATAGGTGCTCTGATGAAGCTAATAGATATTAGCGAAAGTTCAGCAAACTAAAAAGGTGCGGTAATTTTTGGACCGAAACTCTGTTTACTTAAGACTATAAATTATTGTTATTATGATTAATTTTTTTTTTTCGTAAATCTTTCTGCTACCAGTATTCCCTCTTTTCTCTTGGTCGCAAATATACGTACTTTAGAGAAGAAGCTTTGAGACCTAACATGTGAACTTTAATCATTAAGAATGAACTTGGCTATTTTCAACATATTAGCAGCAACACGAACAGAGCACCTTAATTATTACTTTGGAGTCTCTTCGTCACTTTTTATTAGCTACGTATATTTCTATATCCTCGCCCTATTTTCTCATATGTATCAGGATAGTATATGTCGATTTATCTTGCTAAATGAAGTAGATCTACAGCAGATCTAGACTTGTTGCACTCACCATTGTTTTGGAGGTAATCAAGAAGACTTTTTACAAAACTCTCATTCTCTTTGGTTCTCATCTTCAACTGAGCAAAATTTTAATAATTAAGCTACGCCATTTTGTTAGCAAACAATTAAAACGACTAACCATGTGCTAGCTGACCACCAGATACAATGTTAAATTAATGTAAAATCTGTTCCAAGTGATTCCTACCAACCCCTTATAACAACTGTCGAAATTAAAGGGTGAACTCGGCAAAATCCGGACACCTTTGACAGTGCATATCTTAGCAATCCTTGCATCAAGGTAGCTGCTATTTAGCATCAAGATAGCCAGAATATACAAAAACAAAATCTGTCAGTACTATTATCGCCGTGTCATTAGTTGTCAAAATGGTTTCGTTGGAATTGGAAAGAAGAAAACTGATTTTGCACGAACATATGCAAAATAAAAACGCGTGTTCGTCAGATCGCTAAAACTTTAAAAATTCCCAAATCTACGGTTGCAGATGTCATCAAACATTTCAAAGAACGCCTGACTATCCAAAGAAAGTCTGGAAGTGGGGGTGAACATGGTCAAACTGAACATAACTTGGCCAAAAAGGTTCTTCAAGCATATACAAAGAATCCAAAGATTTCATCCCGTGAAGTTGCGGTCAAGGTAAAAAAATCCCAGACATATGTGCAGAAAGTTAAAGCCAGAGCTGGATTAAAAAGTTTTAAAGCCCAAACAGTATCTGATAGAGACGCAAAACAAAATTTAAGAGCAAAATCCCGCTGTAGAAAGCTTTATGAAAACAAATTAACGACATCCAAATGCATTGTTATGGACGATGAAACCTACTGTTTCAAAAACTTTAATTATATCGCTGGTCAGGTTTTTTATACAGCCCGCAGTCGCAAGGATGCTCCTGAAGCTTGAAAGCGTAAGATAAAGGCAAAATTTTCTTAGTTAGAGTCTTAGGTATTGTTAGGCAGACGAAAAATTTAGCAAAGACGACTGACAATTTGAAAGAAGATAGAGATTTTGAAGATTGACGATTTGGAAGAAGATAGATATTTTAAAGCAAAAGAGAACACACACTGCAAACTAACTTCCAAAAAAGCTTATTTGTGCTTGTCCTTATTACTCTTTTCAGCATTACATTTCTATTTCTATTCATATCTATTCTACATTTACCTTTACTTTTGTTAACAGTTATAATGAAGAATTGTTATAATTTGATTTCTCCTAATTCTTGTTTCCAGAATTTACATTTAACATACATTCTCTTTAAAAAAAGGTTTAGTACTTTAAATTCAAAGCATTCTTGGCGTTGCAGATGTCGAATTTAGGGATTCGCGCACTTCTCTATTCACTAGTTTTCTGCCATAGTCCATTCAAGATTTCATAGGCCGTTGACTTCATCTTTTCCTCCATCTACTCGATCTATTGACTATGAGTACCTTTATGATCCAACCATCAAATTTAAAGCACTTCTGTCATTTCAGGTATCGATTTTAAAACTCTATCCTCTTGTTTCATTATTTCCTACCCTTTCTTACGCAACATACCAACTCGAATACTTGGGCCATCCAAGGTTTCTCAGATCCTTTCTTTTCTATGATCGATCTATTCCAAGTATTTTCTTGGCCCATTCATCAAATTCGAAGCTGACAATTCAGGTGTCGAATTTAGAACCTTAGTTCTTCCATTTCTTCCACATCTCCATTCTTTCAAAAGCTGTTCTAGTTCTTTTGTTGTCCTAATGTATGCCAAAATCATAAAACTAAGTGTACCTTAAGCGACACAAGTAAATTTAAAACAAAATCATCAATTAATTGTGGACCTTTCATAAAGATCTCGATTAAAAGTTATTTTTAATTTAATTATTCATCAACATTTTGAAATACCCGACCGCATTATTAATTCCGAGTACAAAAACTATGGAAATTTAATTTAATAAGGGCTCTTAACTGTAACAGTTTTATTCATTGACTTAACTTTTACTTGGTACCTTTCGTATCATGAGTAGATGCACTCGTTCCTAATCAAATTGACTTCAACAGAATTAATTTCCTGCTTTCTATCCTGAGTATGTACTTTAATTTTACAACAATTAAGCTTCTTTTATTTAAAATATTAATACACAAGCGAATTCACAGCTGAATGGTTTTGTCGAAGCTAACAACGTTTAGCAGTCGGACGGAAATCCAATAAGAAATTAATGCCGACCTGCTACAAGTACAAAACATAATATATATTATGAACTTAGCGAAGGTATTACAATATCAAAGGCATTTCATCTGCGAATCTACGCTGCAAGGGCCCGCCAGATAACGGCCCCGACGCTAATATATTCAAACGAGTACGTTCGGCCATTGGGGAGTTTGAATATGTATTCGAAACACAGTTTTGATCTCAAATATGCATCCTATTTATGCTCTATTGCTTCCTGCACGCCGGCAAACGATTCCTCCGTTCGTCCTGTGAAGGAACGTAACACCAACGACCATTTGGCTCACTCCAATCAAGTATCGATTTCTATTCGATGAGGAAATTTAATGTAAATTTATTGTTTGGATTTAATTGGTACAATCAAAATTATTGTTAGCTAAAGCTGTTTTCAGCATTATTTTGAAACAAAGATTAACAATGCCATGAAAGAGTAGGTTTTAATTTAGTTTCTATCCTTATATTTTTTTTCTTAATTTTTTGTTTAATATAAACTCGTCTATTTTCTGTAACTAAAATTTTGTTAAAAAATGTCCCAAAATTTCCGTAATAAAAAATAAATTAACTTGTATTGAAAATTATAGTAGATTAAAAATACTGAACACACAGCGGAGAACTTTGTACAAGTTCTTGCATTGTCGTAGTGGTGAAGGGTTGACGTGGCGTGGTGTGGGGCCGGGGTGGATGGTTAGGTTAGGATAAGTGTGCTATGGCCGCTGACATGGGTAAGGGCGGCTCCTGATCTGTATTGATCCCGGCCCCAGGATGTAAGATGCATCCCTTACATCACCCTTCTAATCCCCTTGCCCCCGCAGCATTAAATTCTGCAAAGCGTCGTCCATGCCTGCTTGCTCCAGATTACGCTCTGTAAGAGCAAGTGCATATCACCGCAGGAAGAAAGAAAATTCATTCGAAGGACTTGTCTGCATCCTTTAGTAATTAATTAAATTAATTAAACTCGACTAGTAAAACATTAATTCTTGATACATAACGATAATATCATATAATTCAAATTGACGCATTTATGTCGCGTTATTAAATTATTTTTAAAGCAAGTACAGGAATGATTTTTTAATACTTTTCTATCCTTTCCTTTGAGTTAGGCCGAGAATTAATTAATCAGAGAGAATTAAACAATCGTAAGTCATAGCGTATTTTATGTTCTACATTTAACTTTTTAAAATCGAATAAATTTAGAATTCTTTATTATGCAGGATTAAATTAAAGTTAAAAAAAACTAATAACTAATAAAGTTAAAAGGAAAAAATTTTGGAAATATCTGTTAATATAACAAGTGATTATCACAAAAAAAGGTGTTTATCATAAAAAAGTGATTCAAAATTTTCAATTTTATTAAAGTAGTTACATACTATGAAGTTATAAAAATTTGGAAATAAATTGAAATTGTTTGTTTATACTCTTTGTCTTGTATTCTAAGAATAACAAAAGGTTTCAATTCATAATTAATAAATTATTAACAACCGCTATGAAAGATGATTTTTTCTTTAATTTTGAACATAATTTTCGGCCCGAAAGCGGGCAAATTTAAAATCGACTTCTAACACGTGGAACTGAGAATTACAAACAGTTATTCAAGTGACAAGGAACAAGAAAACCAATCAGGAGAACAACACGGTATTTTGTGAGATTCTTCAGACTTCAAGGAAAGAAATTAGAAATAAAATCAAGCATACCTACTTAAGAAAAAGAACTTATGAGGTAAAGAAAGAAGTACTTCGATGAAATGCTCAACATCGATAATGTCTACGAAGCAGAAGAAAGTAGTGGGAGTGACATTAATGAGCAACATAAGAGATCTTAGGCACAAGAATCAGATATTAAGGAAGAGAAAGAGAATGTTCAGAAAAGTTTAACAAAATTAAACAATTTCTTTTAAACAGAGAAAGAAAAGTTATTATAACTACAAAAGGAACAGTATAATCCATACTTAATGTAATTCCAAAAGTATTTAAACGAATTTTAGAAAAAAATTTAAGAATAAAAATCTTGAATGTGAAGTTGAGAAATAATAATTCCTAATTGTATTTTTATATATTTACTTGGTACCGGTTAAAGGCAGCCTTCAACCATTGCAGTTTTTTACTATTAACTGCCTGATGAAGGCATTATATTGTCGAAACCGGTAGAAGTAAATATATAAAAATACAATTAGGAATTATTATTTCTCAACTTCACATTCAACAATATACCTAATTATGGACATCAACACAAATAAAAATCCTGTACAAAAAAGGATGGAATGTGTATTATGATGTATTTAAATTAAACAATGCATAGGAGAAAGACACTAGCCAAACAAGAATGCCTATTTGGTATTTATAGACATATTGAAGGTTACAGGTGGACTAAGAATATCTAGAAAAATTTATAAAACGAATGAAGAAAAAATATACAAATTGAAGAGAATTAAAAACAAGCAAAGGAAACAGAACTGAAATATAAATGTATTATATTCAAAGAGGGGATACTAGAAGCTGCAAAAGAGGGCGGTGGCGTGAAAAAATATAAACATGAAAAGGATGAAGTGGAACTACAAAAGTTAATTAAGGAAAAAAAGTAAAGTGGAAGAATTACCTCAAGGAAAGTACAAGTAGAATGAATAGTAAATAAAAGTAGCAATAAAAGAAGCAAAAAGAAGATCTAGGATTGAATTTAGTCAGAACATGAAAGACAGCTTTGAAGATTATTTGAAGATGCTTTGAAAACCTGTTCTATAGTAGATATGATCAAACAATTAAGAAAAAAAAATGAAAAATCTGAAGAGCAAAGAAAGAAACGTAATACCTGTAATAAGTAAAGTAATGGAGAAATTGAGGCATTTTCTAAAGCGAACAATGTCAGAGACATATGATATAGGTACAAGAAATAGAAACAGAAGTAGATAACAGTAAATAATCCGAAATGCCTATAGCGATGGGAAAGTCTTAAAGAAAATAAAATTAGGAAAAGCTACAGAACACCCGAAATAACATTAAGATTTTGAGGGACGATTCGAATGCAGTGGAGAAAGTATCGAATACTTGGGAGAAAGTAAAACAAATAATATAGTAAGAACACAAATGAAAAATCAAGATAATTCGAAGCACATGAGGTGTTGAAACAAGGATTCATACTCAGTCTATTACTTTTCTCAATTATCATGAATGATACAATAAAAACGGACAAGCAAGAGTTAGGACCTATTCAAACAGGAAATTGAAAAATTCAAAAACATTACGTAAAACAACCTGATGTTCGCAGATGACACGACAAAATAACCTCTATACAATAAAAAAAGAAATAAAGAAAATTATTACCAGGATAAATAACCGCGGTTACCTCTACGAGAAATAAAATTCACAACATCAACCAGGCAGAATAAAACGCGAAACAGATTGAGGACTTCAAATATCTGGAAACATTAATAATGAAAAGAAAAACGGAAAAACTGTATACAGAAATAAATGAAAGGGCAGAGTATTTAACGATTTAAAATCATTATTTTTCAAATAAAGATATCCCAAAAACGATCAAAACAGAAGTGATAAAAAGAATAGTAACTTCCACCCATACGTGAAAGTAAGACTATGAAAGTCCTGATGCCGCAACAGAAATCAAATTTTTAAGGAAAATAGAACGAGTGGTGAGAAAGAATAAAACAAACGAAGAAAATAGAAAACAACTAAAAATAAAACCAGTCGAAAACAAAACCAGGATGATTAGGAAATTTATGCTATACGAAGCATAAGTATGACAGACTAACCAAAAAAGTATTTGAAGCAAATTAAACTGAGAAATCCATTGATTTGATTTTATTGAATTCTATTCAAATTACAGTGAGTACTTGTATAATTCGAGTTCGTTTAGTAAGATCTCAAAAATCTAACCCGATGATGAACCAACACACGTAATAAACGCAAGGTCGGTTTCGGCTACATCTACTTTGTCCTAGGACCAACCGCGAGAGGGTTCATAGACAGGCCGGTATAATCCATTTCTCCAGAGAACAATGCTTTATTACACAATAACCCTCCTGCGAAATTAAGCCTTTTATGTTCCGATATATTCATTACTCATCTGTGTTACACCTTGGATGTATCTTCCGCTCGCAACTAATAGAGGGATGATTTACTCGCTCCAGGAACCGCTGTTGTAAAATTTTGACCCGGCGATGGGAATTGCTGGATGTGCTAGGCAGTAAAGTTCGTGTTAACCACAGAACACGCCACATCCGAATTAAAAAAAAAAGAACATTAAATTGGCGATGTACTTGTAAGACGTTTGTGAAATAATCCGACGAAGCGTGAAAGCCGACCGCGAAACGGGTTTTCCGGAGAGCAACAAGGTGATTAAGTATGCACCCCTTTAATATTTTTCGAGCGCAAGGTGCTCTCACCCCAAGCAATAAGAACGCCAAGTAACGGAGATGCTGGTCATCCAACTGAGACCTTTGATCTCCTTGACCTCATGAGATCCAGATTCCAGGTCCACTGGGAAAGAATACGAGTTAGATTCCTCGCGGATGCTGTTCAAAATGAATGGTTTAAGAAACGTTTCGAAATTTACATATTAAAACAGATTTTTCTTTTGTTTGCCTGAAATGTAACCGATACCAACGATATCGTAAGAAAACTTGAAGTTATTTTTGTTTAAGATTCGTTACGGGATTTCCATATCAAAAGATGACTAGGTACGTTCCTCAAAGAAGAATTGTCATAAAGCTGTCGCTTAGATATTAAAACATATTTTTCTTCTGTCTAGTTAAAATGTAACGGATACTAGCGGCGCACGTTAACAAAACAAAAATAGTAAAGATAATATTGGCAGAAAACTCAAAGCCGTGAACAACCACGAGTGCCGGATGATTGAATTAAAAGTTACACGGTCGAGTCTGAATGCTCAAATCAACAGCGAATTAACAGGCGTTTCATAATTTGATGGCACACACACATGTATACGTTCGTTTTCGTTTCCCAAGTGTTTCCTTTCTCATTAGGGTTTTTAACTAATAATGCAAACGCGGGCAGAGATTCGAGGCGGCACCTAATTCTGCAATTAAACGCAATTTGTTAAACAGGCGCGTCCGATTTAATTTCGCGACGAAATTAAATAGCCTCCTGAAGTGTGAAATAATTGATCGGGTTTATAGTTTAGATTGCGGTTTTGCGAACTAATTAAAGAGAGACGCACGCCGCTGACTAATGCTCACCTTGTTACGGCTACGAGCGAAACAAATTTGGGAAATGGAAAAGGGAAAATAAATTAAACTGGATCGGAAACTGAAAGTAATTTTACTAATAGAACCAGATATTACACTCGTGTTTTTAATATCTTCTAGTTCTTAACTCAGAAAATAAAACTAAATATATAAAAAAATATCAACCTTGTGTTACAAAATATCATGAATTTGAAAAATTATATAATATTTGCATTAAATTACATAAATCTCATTAGTTGAAAGACTACTAGTTAGTTTGAAGACACTGCTTTTCAAATTACTAAAGGACGAACAATTTTACTAAAATAATTAAAGGAAGAAAACGAAGAAGAAATTTGGTGCTGCAGTGATAACTTCTGGAAAAATTAAACTAAACAATTAAATAAAATCTTGTCCGCTAAAAATTGATATAAAAAATCCTAATTCATTACTTCTACTCTTGAGGAAACTGTCAACCCAATCAGCGAAACAAGTGCGAAATTATATTTCAGGCCATCATCGAAGAAGAACATGAACCCTTAGCAATATCTGCCATATATCACCCACCAAATTTTGAGAGATTCTTTAACACACTAGGAAATAAGTTCTTTGCAGATGGTGGCTATAATACAAAACACCCAATATGGAGTTCAAGATTAACAACACCAAAAGGAAGAGAATTGATCAAAACAAGGAATGCTAACAACTTACGTGGAGAGCCAAGACTCTGCACATCTGGCAAAAACAAAATTCCTGATGCCATAGACTTCTGCATTACCAAAGGCATCGATGCAAAGAATGCAAAGCAAAATCTAGTTTTGACTTATCATCAGACCTTCTCTAGTGATAATCAACATTCACTCGCAGATATTGAACAAAGAAAAAGCAACCATCTCTCCACAACAACAGATCAGACTGATCATTGTTTAAAGAAAATTTAATCACACTGAATCAACCGTTAAAAACCGAATTGGAATTGGAAATAGAAGCAGCAGTAGAAACTTCAACAAAAAATATCCAAGTGACATCATGATTTGCGATACCAGACCACGAAACATGGCAAGGAGAAAATGATGTGTCATCCACAATCAAACTGAAAATCGCAGAAAAAAGACAATTACGGAAACAATGACAGAAGAAAAGAAAATAAAACTAAACAGGGTAATGAGACAACTAAAAGAACTATCACTCGAAGAACAAAACTAAGGCATGAAAGAATAACTGGAAAGCTTAACGTCTACCGAAGTCACAGAATACTAGCTTTGGAAAGTAACGAGAAGATTCATAAGGCCGCAACAACACAACCCTCCAATTAAACGTCACAATATCACATGGACCAGAAACGATACAGAGAAAGTTGAAATTTTTTCCCAACACCTAAGCAGCGTATTTAAACCTTTTCCCCTAGAGCTATCTATTGAAGAAGAAAGCGAAATAACCAGCTTCCTTTCCAAATGGACCTACCACATTTCAAACTTACGACGAAAGAAATCAACATTAAAAAGACACCTGGATTTGACCTAATCTCTGACAAAATCTGTCAAAAAATCCTTAAAGCTGATAACATTCGTTTTAATGCTATGGTAAGAACAAACTATTTCCCAACACCTGGAAAGTTGCCCAAATCATTACGATCCATAAACCTGGGAAAAACCTAGAAGATGTATCATCCTACAGGCCCATAAGCTTATTACCTATGTATGTTTTCCAAAGTGCTTCATCAACAAAACCAAGGCTATTACAGATCAAAAGAAACTAATTCCTAAGCACCTATTTAGATTCCGTAATAAACATGGAACAATTGAATAAGTACATAGGCTAGTGAAGAAAATTGACAAGGACCTAGATTCTAGAAGATGCTGCCATATCCCAGATTTGACACAGTGGCTTGCAAGCCAAACTAAAAAACCTTTCTCCCTATCCCTACTTTCAACTGCTGAAATCTTATTTTATAAATAGACACTTCTTAGACAAGCAAAACAGCGAACACACTAATTTGTATCCCATCCAATCAGGCGTATCCCAAGGAAGCGTGCTTGGGAAAATTCTTTACCCCCTGTATACCGCAGGATATACCACTGTAGCGACATTTGCTGACGATACAGCAGTCATGACTTCGCATACCACTCCTGCTCGGCACTTACAGACAAATTTTAAGAAGATTCAGAACTGGCTAAAGAAATGGCGCATTATAGGTAATCAATCAAAATCCAGCCATGTATCATTTACTTTGCTCAGAGAAACATGTCCACCAGTGATGATTAATAATCGCCAACTACCACGAGAGGCCAAGTACCTCGGCATGCACTTAGATCAGACGTCTTACATGAACAAAACACATATTCACTAAACGCAAGCGACTTGGACTTAAACTAGGGCTCATTGATCGAAGGTCAAAGCTGTCCCTAGATAACAAGGTGTTGCAACACAAAACCATCCTGAAATCCGTATGGACCTATGTTATTCAATTATGACGCACAACAAGTAACTCCAATATTCACATTCTGCAAAGATTTCAAAACAAAGTACTGCATGTGATCATCGTACTAAGTTTCCAACAAGATCATTCAACAGTACATCCCACTGGAGTCCGTCAAAGAATTCATCCATTCATTCATGTCAAGTACGGTAGGTAAAAGAGTGTTGGTGCACCTTAATGTGTTAACCAAACTACCCGATTTTAATGAAATCTCACATAAGCTAATAACCTAAGGCATTGTACATAAACTCGTATGAACATATAAACTCTAGGTTTAGACTTAACTTGAATTTATAAGAGCTCACTCACTGGAGTGATACTCTTCACGCCGTATATCGTTGTAACATTAAATGCTTATTTCCCATTGGGCAGATTGCTGAACTCACTAAGAGCTAAAAAAAAATTAAAATGAAAACGAAATACTAACGAGCAGAATATTCACACAAAAAATCATTTAGTTTTTTGGCGCTTTTCGTTTCTAAAAAATAATTTTTGCTGATTTTGTTGGCATTTCTAAGTAATGACAAAGCAATATCGTGTTGCATAAAGTCGTACTTCTGATGTATTTTTATTAACATAAATTATAGATAACAATGGCCCTAAGATAGAGATCTGTGGCACACTATATAAAATCATCCGTAGTCAATTTCAAAGTAGTTTGGATCTGAACTAAATCATTAGATCATTATCTGTAAACAATTTAAATGTTTAAACAATTTTTTGAGAAAGTTTACTATTATGTTGGAAGCAATTACTTAATTATTTATTACCAATTTTTTAAAGCAATTACAACAAAAACCAATTTACTTTTGCTTCAACGGACTGTGCCAATTATTGCTAATGTTAAGTTCAAGTCTACAAAATTCAATAATCTTTAACAATACGTTCATAATCCGACTGGCAATTTTTTAATTTTATTTATCAATCGCTGTGTTAAAATAAGCTGGTTCGAAAAATAATTATTATAAATTTGCTATGTAAGATTCTCCCTCATGTCATTTTAAAAGAAAAAAAGAAAGGAGTCCGTCTTTACAAAATCTAATAAACAAATAATACCGTGAGAGCCATAAAAGCCAAAGTCAAAGATACTCATGATACTCAAGATACTCAAGATGTGAACATTGAATAACCTTAAATTTTTAACAGATATACATAGTACATAAAACGCTATTACCTTTTAATGTATGAAGCTAACAAATATTCATGTTCCAAGGGTATCTTTGACTTGGGTTTTATTGCACTCATATAAATTTTATTACTGCAGATTTGAATGAATAGCTTTTTCATAAAAAGCAAAAACCGAAGTAAATTTTAAACTTGCCTAACATACATAGTGAACAAACATTCACATATCAATTTACTCAATGACAGGTTCAGTTGACTTTGACCTTGTCATATACCTCTTTCATTCGAAAAACCTACTTTGCTTTTTGTATTTTCTCCCTTTCTTATGTACCAGTCCTTTTAATCCTAAAATAAATTAGGTCTTTCGATGTTTAACATTGAAACTGCATCCTTGGGCATTTCTTGGTCAATTCCAACAATATAATCTAATTTTACACTGATTAAAGTGCTGCAAATTCGACAATTCCATTACAACATGAGGTCCAGCACATTGAATTAGATTGACATAGACGTCGTGATGGCTATACACGTACGGTAGTTAATGCGATATGTTAGTGTGAACCGGTAATAGGGATCTGTCAGATTGGATGCAAAACTGAGTGGTCTACGTCGACGTTGACGCTCCGCGGAATTAGAACAAAGGGTTTAAGGTGTCGCAAAGGAATTTCGGGGCGTCATTCATCCTAGGGCGTCAAATCTGGTGGAGGTGCGGGAAGATGCCATTTCGAGGGTGGAATTTGATTATAAGGCCGACACGAAGCCGATTGATGTACATAATTAAAATTCAATTATCAAGTATTCAGCAGGGCATGTCGACGAATTTTGATCGTGGTTTTGTGAACGCAATTGCATTACCAACGACATTCTTTGTCCTTTGCGTGCACACATCTAAGACTGTTTAAAATGATCACTCTGTAGAGAGTATATACGTTTTCCTCTCACGCCAAGTGAAACTTGGGGGAACAAGTTTGACGCGCTTCACCCCGGGCACATCTAATCAAGTGTCGTGTAGTGTCAGGTCCGCTAAACCCCCGGCTCACGCGGAATAAGAGCAGGTCCTCCGTTCTCTTCCACAGTTATTAATGAAGGTTGCAAACTCCTTTAATTAATTTTGCGCAATTATCCCTCAAATATTAATCAATAGCCGGGCGAGCGATGTCGTCATCGTCTCAGGTTTTGGTTGGTCCGGACCTGCTCTGGTCGCCTATATTTGCACGACATAAAATATCGAGTTACACTATTTGTCTTGCGACCTAATCTCCTAATAGGTAATAAATAATGTTTTTTCTAGATAACACCATAGATTCACAGTTATTCGAAATCAGGTGTAACACAAAGCAGGAGATTCAATTACATGGTTACCTAATTAATAATCTTTTATCTTAATTAAAGAATCCAAACTATTTCTTACGATTGTTCCACTATACAAAATACTTTCAAAGAATTGTTGATTTGTTCTTACATATTTCTCTTGAGATCAAAGGGTACAATGCCTTTAAATTTTTACTTCTTGCCCAGCTAAAGGTAAAACTAAATATCAGATGTAAAGAGACATATAGGCAGCAAAAGAAGTACATTAAAGGACAATCTTACGAAAAGGGAAGTAACAAAAGCGATGAAGAAATTGGGAAATAACAAAAAGTATAGAGGAAAATTAGAGGAAAATGAAATCCTAGCTGAAGTCCCGAATTATGGTGACCCAAGACTGTAACAAGATTCATCAAATTGAAAGGAAATTAACAGAAGAACAAAAAATGGGGAAGCAAGGAAGCATTGAAAAGGAGAAATCAAAAAAACTCAAGCAATGCTTACTTAGAATCAAATTTTATGGAGCCATAGAAATTATCATCTTGATTTAGCTCCAAGTCCTCATTTAGATAATTTTCTGTTGGTATATTTTTATGCCAAAGGTTCGGCGAGGACACCTTCTGTAAAAATAGTTTTCAATAAAGATAGATCATTTTCCATTAATAAATCCGCAGTTCCTTGTCAGTATTGAAATATAATTTTTCTCATAAGATCACTTTTTTTCTTCTACGACTTTAGAGTAAGAAAATCCCAAAACAGTTGAGCTTTAATAACGTAGAACGAGATAATAAATGGACGTGGGAATGAGTCGGAGAGAGAAGCAACTAAAGATTGTCGCGTATTCCTCGTATGAATAATTGGTCGTAAAGCAGCTACATGAAAATCGTTTGAAATACGATGCGGCTGAGACTGTCTAACCTCAACATGAGTTGCAGGAACTTGCCATGTATTACACTTATTAGTTTATTTAGTGTTTATTTGTAGTGTCGCTGCATCGCGACGCCGGCGTCGGCGGTGCGACAGAGACGGAGATGTGGCTTGTGCAGGGGCAGCTAGGACACATAACATTTAATTAATAGAGTCCCGCAATTTGTAGAAATTGTCTAATGATGCGCGACCTTATAAAATATTTAAGATCTCTGCAGCTGAATTATTTAACAAATGCGGATTTTCACAAGTGCTTGCTGCTGAAATCTTTCGAAAATTTATTTTTTTCTTTATTGAAAAATTTTCAGTTAAAAACCAAAATCTTTTGGTCATCATTTATTTAAATTCAAGATTAAATTTGTCAAGAATCATATTTTGTATTTGTAATCATATTCGTATTTGTAAGTTGAAACAATAACAACTTCTTGATACGTTTCTCTTTTCTCCAAAAATGTCTATTTTTTTTCCTCTAAAATGTATTGTCTCTTTCCACAGTTCACTTGGAGATTTATTTAAACACTTTGATTAGGGATTGATCTTCCTGCAGTCAATCAAGATATAACAATATGTAGATATAGTTTTCAAAATTGAAGAACATTCCTTCTTTCTATTCATTTATTACTCGTAAACGTTGCTTTAGAAAGCTTTGCTAAAAACCCAAGTCGAAGCTTGTTTTCAGATTGTTTTAATATATCTTACTCGTCTTTAAAAATACTGATTCCGAGGTCAATTTTGGAGTAACTAAGCTTTTTTATACATTACAAACACCGAGAAAATGTGTAATTGTTTTCGTACCTTCTTTCTTCCTCTTCCTCGCCCTAAAAATATATTTCGACCAAATCAGACCAAAGTAGTTTTTTGGTCAAAAAGAATTTCTGTACATCCGTTTTATGATTTTTTACTTAAAAATTGATTTCAACTTCTCTTTGGTCCTAAATACCTATACACAACAGCTCATACAATTTTCATAATTAAATCCATTCCTTTCAATACAGTTAACAGAAGATTCGTAAATTAATCTTGGCATTTGATCAAAGTCCAGAACACCACTAAATAGTTGAAAAAGACTTTGACGAATTCCCCAAAGCGAATTCTATCCTTATCGCCATCGCTTTCGACTAATTCAACTCTTGACAGACATTAAAATAGCCCGACTTGAATCGACTTAGATCAAGATTACGAGCCAAACACGGCCGATCTCTTTGTTTCCCGAACGTTTGATTTCCAATAAAGAACTATCCCGGCGCTCGAAGTGGCATAAGAAAGACCAAGTTGCGTACGTCGGCCTCCACGTAAACTCGCTCCTGAAAAGGACAAAGAAGGCGCTGAAGAGACAGGGGAATTTGGGCTTTGGAGCGTCTGGTGATAAGGGCGAGAATCCAGAGTTGCCTGCTCTAAGTACGAGGATTCTTTGGGTGAATTCTTACGGTGAGCCTCTGCAGAGTATCGACTCAAGAGGAAGGGGAAGACAAGGAACGGCGTCGCTGCAGAAGGTCGAAGACAGAGACGGGGGATGACCTGGAGGGTGAGAATACAAGATGGCGTCCGGGCGCGGTCCCTTGATATCGGCTTACTGCTGGCAATAAGATTTGCCTGTACAGCACCGGTCATTAATATACATGAGCTTAGAGGATGCCGGAGTTAGGAGGTTGTGTTCAGATTATAGTTGCTTCTCTTGTTTGTATATTAATGCAGTATTGCAGAACAAACTTATATAATCGGGTGTAAATTTCTTATGGTGATTTATATTTCGCCCCATTCAAGGTGGAAACCACACTTTCTAACTAGAACACTTTGCTGGATTTAATTTGATTCGCTTTGCACTATGCAAGTTTATTTTACACATTCAACTAAATTTAGTAGAATAAAAAAATCGCTTTTAGGCAAACAAAGCACCTAATAAAGATCCCTCATTTATTTTCACAATATGAACAACATTATGTCGAGTGAATTATCTTCATTAATTTTGTGGTGATCATCAACTTTTTTCCAGGAATTGTAAATTCAGAACTGACAGTAAATACTAATGTATGTACATCACAATATATTTATATACTATTTATTTCTCTATCACCTGCTTGGCCTCCTGCATGAAATATCACGTGTATTAGAGAAACTGTAAGAGTTTTTACATATTGCAAACTTTTTGCTGTAATAATTATTTTTATAAAAACATGAACACCAAAAAAAAAGACGTTAAAATCCTTACCAATCTGAAAGACCCCAATTCAGAATGTACGTAACTTCAGCAGTAACAAATTCAGTTATGAACATCTTTTTTTATGTACTGAATTCAATATGAATGTTAAAATTTGAGGAAAAATAATTTTTGAGCTGGTGTATTGCCTTTTCTGTTCTTGCCGATTTTTTTTTTTTTTATACATTGCATTGTCTTTGAACAAGAAATTGACAAAGAACACGAAAATATTTTGAATCAAATAAAGCTCTTCTGGCATTTTTTATTTAAGTGCTAAAAGATTTCGTATAAAAGAATATTATTAACTTTAACGTTTTTCATTCTTTAAAATTTGAATTTTATTTAATAAATTCATAAATTAATTTTCTAAGAGGATTTTGTTATCGACGTTTCACTGTATTTGACAGTTTTCCAAAATTATATAAATCTTTAAGACTAAAATAATCTTCGAGATAAAACACTTCTAGGATTACATTATTTTTCAAAATCAAGTTTTTAAAGATGGAATTTATTTTCAAGGTCAATCTTTCGCAACATTAAATGAATATTCAAGATTAGATTATAAGATTAAATTAATCTTCAAAATCAATTTTTTCCATGATTATATTAACAGTCAAATTTAAATTAAATCTTGTGCTATGTGTTTTTTTTTAAAATGCCATAAGGAGTGGCTGTGGAAAAGAAAATTCATGTCTTAGCTCCATTCATGAACTTTAAATTGTCAATTTTGGCATGTGTTAGATGCCAAGCTAAGACATGAGATTTTAATTTTCATTAAATTTTCATTTTTTAAAAAAATACATCGTATAAATTGTTATACCAAACAACGAAACTAATAGCGTTTTCGATTCGTTGCTCTAGGTTCTCAAACTAATTTCGTCTGCCACCCACTTTGAGAATCAATTATTTTCTAGCGCCACATCTTAAAAACCACAATCGCAATCATTACTTTAATAACTTTAGTTAAATTATAATCTGCTATATATGAGTCTTATCTTGTTTCCCCCAATTTTCTCTGTGTCGTTTACCGCCTCCCTGTAGGCCCCTAGCGCCCACAAGGGGGCGTTATCGCCCACTTTGAGAAAGACTGCTCGAGAGTCTAGAGCACCCTCAGAGTATCTCCATCCTCTACTATTATATGAAGTTAAAACAAGATGAGAATATTCTGAGTGCTCTAAAGCAGTTAATCGAAAAAGCTATTAATGACGACATTGATTTAAAACGTTCATAGAAAACATTTTCTAAGAAAATTTCATCGACCCTTTACTGTATTTCAAGATTAAAATAACCTTCAAGATAAAACATGTCTAGAATTAAATTATTTTTCAAGTTAAGTTTTTTAAGACAAAAATAATCTTCAAGAACAAGCTTTTGCAATATTAAACGAATGATCAAGATTAGGTTCTTCCAAGATTAAATAAACCTTCAAGATAAAACGAACGCGTCCAGAATTAAATTATTTTCAAAGATCAAGCTTTTTCAAGATGAAATTCAAGAACAATCTTTCATTCAAGAGCAATCTTCCAAGATCAAATTCATCCAAGATTAAATTAATCTTCAAGGTCAATTTTTTTCAATATTGTATTAACTATCAAATTGAAATTAATTTTCAAAATTAAATTAAACCTTAAATCAGTTGATATAAAATAAAATTAATCTTCAAGAACAAACGAATGTTAAGATCAGGTTCATCGAAGAGATCGAACTTTTCCAATATTATATTAACTGGCAAGTTTAAATTAATTCTCAAGATGAAATTAAACTTTAAAAGGATGCCAACCTAAACAACGAAACTTCATGACGAAGCGATTTAAAATTTTCGTAAAGAATACTTTTTAAATAACGTTTACTGCATTTGACAGCTTTTCAACATTTCCAAAAATAAATGAACCTTAAAAATTAAAAGAATCTTCAAGTTAAAACACCAGGATTAAATTGTTTTTCAAGATCAAGTTCTTGAAGATAATATTAATCTTGAAGGATAATCTTTTACAATATTAATCCTCAAGATTAAATTAAATCTTGAGGTCCACCACAAAGCGATTTAAAAGTTGTATGTATTTGGAAAGCATCCTTTAAATCATTTCTCAATCGACGTTCTCACCGCGTTTCCAAGATTAAATGAATAATCAGTTTGAATAATCTTCAATATAAAACATTGCCAAAATTATATTAGTCTTCAAAGTCAATTTTTAAAAATTTAAGTAATCTTCGAGAACTGTCTTTTCAATAATAAATTCAAGTTCTTACAGGATTAATTTAATCTTCAAGATCTGACATTTCCAAGAACATAATCGTTATATTTAAATGCATTTTAGAGGTTAAATTAAGTCTTAAGAAAGTTATCATCCCATACAACGTTAATTTAAATTTTCAGTGTCGCCCTAGTATTATTTGTTTCAAATAGGAAACGAAAAAACCATTAAGACTTGGATTGAAACAGTGTTTTTAGTAAATTTCCACATATCACCAATCACCTGATAAAATCAACATTTCCATATTCTAATTATTCAAATGTTTATATTTATGCTTTGTATAAATCAAGTATTAATATGTATAACATCATCGTCTAAAATTCTTATGCCGTTGCATATAAAGGATACAATACCTATTTTTTTACAACCATTTGAAACAATACTTGGTATAAAAGAAGTTTAATTAATGTTCCCTAAATACGTTACAAATCATGTAATATGCTTGAAATATGTTACCCGCTGAATAAACTCGATAAGCAGTAGTTACTGACTATGAATTACATTTGTATTGTTGCCAATGATCCTGATTAACACTTAAATTAAATTTTTTGTTCGCAACAAAAATTATTAAATGGAGCGTTGTATGTCAAATATCGTTCATTTCTTCTGGGAAGACATAGTTTACTTGTGTACTAAGTTGATGCCTCAAATCCGAAGATTAAAAAATGTAAAAGTCCTGAAATCTAAACGCTTCACTTTTTATAAGAGATTCTTTTAACGGACACTTAAAGATCGGACAATCGCTCAATGATTCACTGTCAAATTGATAGCTTCGTCAGGAGTGTTTTTTAAAGTGTCCGTTGAAAGATTAAAAGAATTTCTTACACAAATGCTCATAAGACTAGAATCTACTTTAATTACAGCTTCACTTTTTGTTTTTGCGTATATATTGTTTCTATTTAGATATTAAATCCTTTTGAGGTTTTTTTTAGGAACCATTTCAAGCTTATTTCCTCTATGAAAACAAAACAAAATATTGGAAATTTTTTATTTTTTCATAAAAGCTTGATGAGCTTGCATGCTATAAGGAAAGACACTGAAATTATAGAACAGTTTCCAAACGCGTTAAATGAAGAAGACGAAATGCGATTTCCAAATTAGTATATCGGCGGAATTGCTTCTCTCGCGCAATCATTACGTTTCGATTAAGTCCGCTAACTACATCAAACATGCAATTCAGTCAAATACCGCAAACACTTCAGTAATTGAGAAAGGAAGCCGAGGGAAAATGGTCCCTAAGATAGAGGTTCGAGCTTTAGGTCGGGTCTCTCTTCCGGGCGGACGCCGACGCCGACGATTCTCGACCCTAGCGACGCCTGCTCTAAGATGAGCGTCGAGGTTAAGATTATAAAACGAAATCCTACGTTACGAGCGGTGCGAATGTTCTCGATTAAACGAAGGTTGCGGTTTCCGCTTTATCTTCTTCTGCTGATGAAAATTTGTGAAAGACATTGCTTTTTAACATTTTCAATTCACACGTAAAAGTAATATCTAATATCATAAATACCAATTTGTTTTGCAGAAAAAAGGTAAAGCAATAAATATTTGAGGAACGAACCTCTTTGAACCAAAACTGGTTCTACAAGATTCAGACAATGAATGTTGCGTCAGAAACTCATTTAATTCAACTTTTAACAAATCCTTATGATGTTATGATCTCAGAGCGACGGTCATTCTACTAATATTTAATATAATTAATTTGGAATCATCATATTGCAATATAAGCACAGCATTAGCCAAAAATCAAACAACGCTGAGAACTCATTGCATATAAAATGCAAATCTCATTTCAGGCATAGATTTCGTCCTTGTTTTGACATACAATCTGTCAACCGATTTCTGTGACAGCTGGTTGTCGTAATCTTTGACTTTATATCCCTCATTGACCATCATGTAAACAGTCGTATTACATAAAGCTGTCTACACAATGTATATTTCGCATTATTTTAGTTAACATTCTACACTTTATACAGGGTGTTTGTTAAAGGTATTGCGTAAATTCGTACTCAGATTCAGCGACGAGAACCAAGCACAAAAGTTTATATAAGCATGTGATCTCAGACGTCGCTTTAAAAAGATACTTAACATTTTATATCTTGCGAGTGTTACTTTATATTGTGAACATAATTTGACATTTAAACAAAAAATAAAGTAACAACAAGGAATTCTTGTTACAAAGATTGTTCAAATGCCCTTCTAACAGTTTCACTAGGGTTCTGTATTCTTTGAAGAAGTTCTTTCCTAGTATTTACAGTACGACTTTTTGTTCCAAAATAAATTAAGAAAACGATGCTGATTGTTATCAACTGGTACTATAAGTTCTTAACACTCTTAAAGCTCTACTCAAGTACCACACTCCTTGCTGCCAAATTTACAGCACCAGTAACTGCAGATATTTGCAGTACACTCAAAAAGGTCGGTTTGGATATCGTCCAGTGTAAACTTGGGGACAAAAAATTGACTCATTCCTTTTTTGTATTGTAAATTGGCATTCGATCTCTCAAAATAGTAAATTATTGGAGCTGTCATATTGTGTCACATTTAATTTGCTGTTTTGAATAATAGTCTACTTAAATGAGTGCATTACCACTAATACAGAAGGTACAGGAAAGACTAGAATAGAAATGTAACACGACGTTTAGTATAACCTCCAATACCCGAAGGTTGGTACACAGTATGTACATATCATCAAAATGTCATTAAATTTCAATGTGACGAGTCACTTTTTTTGTCCGCAAGTTTACATCTTGACTCAATGATCAACCTTTCCAAGAACAATAGCGCATCTGCGTCTCCTTCAAAAATATGCTCGATATTTCTTAATCAACAGTTATGAATTCGTTTCAACTGGTCAAAACTAATATCAAATTCCGATTAATTTTTCTGTTATTAGTAAGATGGCGCGCATTAACATCGACCGATTTCTAACGTCGACCCTTTTATGTCTACCTTTGTCCTAAGTTAGCACAGCAACAGCCAAATAAATATAAATTATTTGGTTTTACAAAAATAATAAGTTTCAAATATCGAATATCTCTGAAACGAAGCGTCGGAGCCCATAAGTTTATATAAACTTTTGTGCTTGGTTTTCATCGTTGAATCCGTATTCGAATTTACCGAACACCTTTACCAAACACCCTGTATATTTATCATATCGAATATGCAAATAATTTTTTATAAAAGGGAAACTATAAAAATGAAAACGCACTTATATTGTAACACACTACTATACCAACCAAAACCAGGAAGTTTTATTCGAATTTCTTACAAAAAAAGGATAATACAAAATATATCAAATGTCTATTAACAATTTAATTATAAAATTTAGATTCGACAATTATACCATATACAGGTGTCCACCGAGTGCCGCGGTCTTCTCCACCATCTATAATATATAAGATAGAAAAATAATTCAGACGAGCTAAGATTTAACTCAGTGAGCTCTACTTCATAAAATTATTTTTGGCTTTACAGAGTGTTCAGTAACTGAGAGAGAGCCATACCAAACTTATATTTTTTTTTAATGGAACACCCAGTATATTTTTACATATTTGGAAAGTACGCATAACGAATAGGTAATAACCAAAAATTTGGGAAGTTTTTTAAATGTTTTTAATGTTTTAATGTTTTTGAAAGTTTTTTTGAATCTTATATACTATAGACGGTAGAGAAGACCGCGGCACTCGGTGGACACGCTGTATACAGACGGTGTTCTGGATTGATATTTGTAATTCATATCATGACCAAAAGAAAAACAGTTCGCGTTGGGTTAACTCTGAAGGAAATGTACCTAAAAACATCTAAATTTAATCACGCAGTTACCAACAAAAATAAATATTTGTTGAAATTACTTCCATATTTCACGATGATCAGCTGATAGGTCTGCTTGGTCGTTTCAATTTGGCCACCTCATCGACCTTTCCAGTAATAACTGTGATCATAACAAGACTTCGGCAATTTTTATTTGCTAATGGTTTTTAATTAAGTTGAAACACATTAAAAGATATATTCTTATGAAAGTTGTTTATTCGGGATGCAATGGTAGAGAAATTACTGGTACTTACTCACTTAACCCTTTTGCCTCCTCTAACCTTAAGGATGTGAGACTGGGGGAGTTGAGTCTATCGTTCTGTTTCTCTTCCAAACGTCCTTCCATTTCTTCCTATCTGGGATCTGGGACGACCGTCAACGCTTCTTTCCATTTTTCTCGTTGACCCCTTTACCTTCTCCTGTCAAGTTCTTCTCCATCTGATTCTCTATTTCCCTCTTTTTACTTGTCCAAACCATCTCAATTGATTTTCCTCCACTACTTTACCTCTTCATCCGTCTCTTTTCTATTTTTTCGTATGTGTCCATGATTCCAAGTCAAGATAGGAGCGGCAATTCTTTTAAAGTTTTGTGTTTTTATCTCTTCGGCAGAAAAGGTGGTGATAGTGGCGATTTGTTTAAATAGAGTGGGGAAGCTGACGCCGTTTCATCTTCTGGACTAAAGATGACGATTAGGAGAAACTTGAAGCTCCTCCTTGTCCCGTGCCGGAAAAGAACCGGTTCGAAGAAAAACTCCACCATCTTCTCCCAAAACTTTATTAAGCACACTTCACTGAGGAATACCTTCCTGGTCGCCGCTACCAAGTCAATTGCCAACTTGATCGACCCTCGGTCAATCACTCATCCATATCGTCGACTCAGCAAAGTGTTCCGCGAAACAATTACATATTGTTATGCAAAGCTGTCCCATTATTACACATAACTTTCGTGACAATATATTAGAACTATCGGCTACAAGTTATCGCCTAAAATCAGATGAAATTCAATAATTGCACTAACGAATGCAGTTGTTAATAAGACACTGGTGAAGATCTATTTCATGGTGCCATACACCTAAGGTAAGTGACTTTGATGGGATTCCTCCCTGTCCAATCAGTATAGTTTTCATCCAACATTCAAAAATCAGTTTAGATTTACTCAGGGACGTACGTACTATGCGGGTAAAGGTGTTTCAAATTGGAGTAGGCAGAAAGGGTTAGAAAACAAGCGTCCAAAATCTGCAGTACGAGGACAAGCACTCATTGACTCAGACCTCTCAGAGAAAAATGATTTATTTCTTTCTGATGTACTGAAAACCTCGTCAGTTACTTTTATCTAGCATTGTCCAATATTATGCCTTTGATGAAAAATAATAAAATACAGATTACGAGTTTAATTAAATCAAATTGGCATTCTCGTATTGCGGTTTGTAAGAATAAGGGAATCTTTTTAATGATTCATACAAGTTGAATTAAGATTCTACCTATACATTGTATAATTCCATTTTCTACGGATACCATGGCTTAAACTCTATAAAAAACAATTGAATTATTTCATTTATAACAACACTGACAAATATGTACGTATACATCGATGGCCCTCTGGAATAACGACACAACTCAAAAACTGCTCTTTTTGAGATATTGCGCCTATTATACTCCTTTTGCAAGTATATTTTATGTGACAAAACGTCACATCGTTATTTACATACTGAACCGCTACACAGCACACAAGTAGAAAAGTGTCAGCTTAATTCAGCGTAAAACGGTATAGTATATGAAATTTTTTTAATTGCTTCCCTAAAATTTAAGTTTTTGAGTTGTGCCATTATTTCAGAGGGCCATCGACATATACTCTTCCTCACAAATTTCAAATTTGACATTTAGGGGAATTCTAGAGTGGTTTTTACAGACGTACAGATCTTACGTAAAAGCTTTCTTTTTTTTAGGAAAACGGGCAGATATGGCACCCTGCCTCTTTTGGTGGTCCTCCTCCTCTCTCCAGGGTTATATTTTCTGGAACGTAAGCAATTTGAAAAATAACGTAGTTCTTGTTTAGAAAAACTTTCATGTTCTTCATTAGACCCAACCGAAGACTCACTATTCTTCATAATATCATTAGTTACCTATTTCTTCAAGCTCTTCTTCACCCAAACATATTTTACTTGTACTAGCCATGTTTTATTTATAATTCGCGACCAGCTATCAAAGTACGAGTGGGTCAATTAAGACCATCATTGTAATGTATCCTAAGATATTTTGATATGTTTCGAACAAATATTAGTAAGACGATCGATTCCTGCCTCAAAAGAGAATGCACAGTGTCCACATCAACCAATCAGTAATAATTAAGCCTCTATTATCATCACAGACCTTGACTTTACTTGCCTCGAGAAGATGGAAAAAGCCTCATTTCTGTTTTCAATTGGATAATATTAAAAGATCACAGAATCCTTTGCCAAAAAGCTTTATCTAATATTTTATTGCAAAGCTTCCAGCAAGAAAAATGCTAATAAAAGTACATCTATATCTCAGTCTTATTGAACTTAAACTATCTATAAGGGTGCTTGAATCGATAGGAGAACAAAATTATTTTAAACTCTCTAGATAAATGTTTGAGTTTAGTTTGGAAAACACGTTTTTAAATGAACGCACCTCGTAGAAAACTACAACCTACGATGTCTGAACAAGTGTTTCGAAAAAACCCGAGCAAAAGAAAAAGACGTAGAACATGAATGAAAATTTCAAAAGATACTTATGCGAACGGAGGAACAAGAATTTATGGTGGGGCATAAAGACCGCCCATTCGCCAATAGGTGGACGTGGAAGGGCGATCGATGCAAGAAAATGTTCTGAGATCGTAAAAAGACGTTCATCGTTCGAACTTAGTCGGGCGGCGGCGCGGGGGAGGGGGCAAGACAAAACAGTGCGGTCATTAGTCATTCCGAACGCTCGGGATATTAGTTGCTATGTATAACCTAACCTCAACCTAACAAAAATCTAGTCTCGCTCGTAAATTATTTTGACGTAGACTCGAGTATTGGCTGTTTAAAGTTTCGCCCCCACGAAAACTACTTTCCGCTGATCGATATTAGTTGACCATGTTTTACTGAACTTTACCGGTATTGTTATTAATCTTTGATAATACCGCTCACAATAATTTATTGCCCTTTATGCGAAGGATATTATATATAACAAACTCTAACTTTAATATTACCTAATCATGCTTCTGTTTGTCTCACATAATACCATTACCTTTTACTTATTGTCTCTTTCTTTCTCTAGGGACCGCTTTTTTCAAATGTTCCAAATTCAACATGCAACAATTTTTTTCTATTTGTGCCGTATATATATAAACACAACCATGTAATAATTTAAAAAGTAATATTACTTCTGCATTTTACAAGCAGTCAAGTATATGCATATGTAATATATCAGGAATGACTACATTTTATAGTCGCTTTGTGATGATTTATATGTTTTTGAAATCATCACTCTTTGTTTTCTCTGCGATGTTTTCGTTTACCTTAAATTTATATTTTCATAAGATTTATCACCGATGTATATACATATATCCCTTATATTTATATCAAGGATGATTTAGTTTTGTATCAATTTTCTGATATAAGCACGGATTTAGATGTATTTTTAGGTCGGGAGTCATCCTGGCTTATGCGTTTTCGAGTGATGATTCGTAACCTAAAAATCCAACTAAATCCATGGTTTACTGATGACATGAAAGACCAAGTAAGGAACCATGCCATGTGCATGTTATACTCTTGCGACATTACTTGTGAGCCTGAGAACTGGAATTCTTATTGACTTCTTATTTGATGTACACTTCTTTTTCAGGAAAACATAAAATACATAAGATAACCGAAAGGCAATAAAGCTTTGACACTTTATGTTGATGTTTTTTCCAAGCAAAGCAGTTCATATACACCATGGAACGATTTTCCTATAACAATCTTTTGATATATGCATCCATAAACATTGTACATGTGCGAACAAATTTTGACAAGTTGGTTCAGTACAGAAAACGGTAGCAATGTCATGATGGATGTAGCTTCTACGAAACAATTAAGAAATTGATCTGATTACTTCAATAGTTTGCCCTTCTAAGAAGGTAGCTCAGATGTACCAACTGAACTAAAAATGTGTCTACTCGTATATGAATTTATTTTTTCTTATAATGATCATACTGCCCATATTTATTGGTTTCGTAACATCTGTATATTATGCATCGTTGAATAGTAGAATATTTAATTTATGTTTGGTAATTAAGTTGTCTTTTAAAAAGATAAGATTTTAGGAAGAGACAAAGTATTTTCTAATTATACTACACGAAGTATATTTGCCTAACTCTGCCTCTGTTGTTTCTTTTCCTGAATTGCGACAAAGCACAGACGCCTTTGTGTCGACTTTGGGTCATTAGGCGCGCACCGGCTCGGAACTGACGACGTCCATTCTTATACACTTCACTGCCTTATGCTCAAACATTCATACGAAATAATAGTTGCTCCGAACAATGTTGAATGTCGTCCTGACATAACGGACAGAGTGCAAAAGACTTCATCAGCTCGGGCATTTCCAGCATGCTCAATTGCTCAATCCAGGCCGACGAAAAATAACGTCGAAAGCGTCGGAGGAAGCGTGCCCATTAATAGAGTGGTAATTACATATTTAATTTACGATTGCGGAATCTGCACAATCTCGCCTCTCTGAATATTATGAAACATTCATTAAAGTAATTTGTATTTGCTCGCCCCGCGTTTCTCCGAACGCTGCCTGCCTTTAAAATACGATTAAGGCGTTGCTTATTTAATGCGGCTCTCGTAATTAAACGCAAGAAATGATATTTTGGTTTAGTGACCCACTTAAAACGATAGTTCATGGAACATTCATTTCATTTCAGATAAGTATAACAAAGGATAAAGATTTTAAATATTCCTATACACCATCATTATTTTAAGGAAAAAAGTAACAAAACCAAATTATTTGACATGCCACGCTAAACATGAGGTCTGTTTGAATTTTGTGGATAATCTTCTTTTGATTAATATTGAGGAGAAGTTCGATTCTCTCCATTAAATCGTTACCTTTGACTAGATTCCGAAAATTGACCCGTTCCTGAAGAATCATTCCGTAATGATTTATTGACTCATTTGAGATTCGACACAAACCTTTTCTGAACCAAAAAACAATCCATTCGATTCAACACAAAAATCACATATAGGCTGAGAGATATAAGAAGTCCACGATCGGATTAAGCACCTGTTTTGCTCTGTTTTACACGCAGCGCTCTCTCACTCTGTTTTACTTGTTTGTAAGATAAAGATACCAGGTAAACATATTCTCCATATTATTCTCCATATTATCCTAGCAACGTTACCATTGGGCAGACGTTAATGAAGATGAAGGGAAGACTTAATCCGATCGTGGACTTCTTATATCTCTCAGCCTATACCCTCGCCTAGTCGATTATTAAGAATCAGATTCATCCAGTGGTATTCGATAGGATCCGGTTGGAAGGACTTAATAGAAACTCGAATCTTTTCGGAACTGAGATACAATTCGCACTATTCGTTACATTACAGTCATTAAAGATGCATACGAATTGGATGGATGTTTTATGACCGATCTACTTTTGATACCTTCTGAAGCTCTCCAAAAACTTCTGGGTGAAAACACGCTGTTAAAGATAACGAATTATCTAGTATGCCAAGATTTACTCTAATAGGTTGAAGTAGGAACTTCTAACCAGTCCAATGTAACGACTGAATTATTTTTTAGATGGTTATTCTCTTACTCTAATGATGGTTGCTCACTTAGGCGAAAGATGGCGGATCGAAGCACGGCTTCGCACTTTGCTGCTTCGAAATGTATGTTCAGCGTAATTATCACTTCTAACTCGATTTAGTATATATTAATCAGAAGTGATACTGAAAATTTGAGCATAAGCTGAGTTTGGTTATTCCAACGCCGTTCACTCAAACCAGAACTCTCCTAACTCCAGCCATAATCAGCAAGAAGGCGTTTTGTCACTACACGATGATTCCAGAACACTGATGACACAATAAAAGAAATTTCTATTTACGTGCTTTTGACCTGAACCAGCTCTTACGATATACAGCTTGCGCATCGCTGCTAAGGCCAAACCCTTCATTCTGTAGGGCTGAAGGAGGACGGATTACACGCTCTCGTATCTACTTTAGTTAATATCAGGAACTTGATTTGTGCAGATGTAATTGTTGCGTGCAATATTCCTTGCTTGTTTATAACTTTTCTTAATACTTATACTATTTTGTTTTCTTAAATAATATTGAATTATTTTATTCTAATTTGTTATCTGTTTTAAAATTTATCTGTTATGGATATATTTTCACGATGAGAATTGTTCGGATAAGAGTTTACTGTATTTTAGAGTAGTTCGCTTACGATATAGTCAGTCCAGTCTAGATGTACTAGATTATATCATCAGGCATAATACTTTAATTTAACATTTGAACTATATGTATAAATTAATACTTTCTACATTTTCTCGTTGTATAACTTCTATAATACCCCGTTCACAATCACTTAACATAACGTAAATTAATAATTTGAATGCACTGTTTGCTAACGTAAACGTAATAATTCTAAATTTAAATTATTTACAGTTCATAATTAAACACATTAATAGTTTCAGTTTAGAATTTTAAGTATTTACATTACAAGAAAATGCTTCAAACCTGTATTTAGTGATTAATTTTTTTACATTAAGTCATTGTGAACGGGCTTTAATGCCCGGTTGCGCAAACTTTTTAAGGAGAGCTTAAATTTAAGTTATGTTTAGATTGTGACATTTACGTATGATCAGTATAATATCAAATACATTCTGATTGACATTTAAACTTCAACTTAAGTATCAATTAGAATGTGACTAACATTTTATTAAATCTACAAAAATGTCATAGTCTAAACACCATTTAAATTTAAGCCCTGCTTAAAAAGTTGATGCAACCGGGTATAGAGTGGTGAATGTCAGTTAATGGCCACAATGAGCCATTCATAATTATCATTATAAATCAGTATTTAAAATTTTCTAATTACTCATTCATAAATAAGCATATAATTGTTTTCTACTGCAATGGCAGTTTGAATTTTTTGTGTTGAGTATTCCTTTGGAAAGATTCCAAGATACCTATTGTGGCATGCAGAGGCCTTTGTACGTTGTGCATACGTCACGTAGTGACGGTAGACTGGCGTACATACATTGACGGAGTCTTCTTGACCATGCAGAGGCCAGATGGATGACGGCAGGAAATATTCCTGTGATCATTCAGGAGTTTCCACTCTGACGCCTCTTCTTGCATGAACGCGTCCTCAGGAACCAACCGTACTGCCTAAGCTGATTACATACTTTGTGAAGCCACTCTCGCATGGACGGCTCCTGCTAATGGTCAGCAGGCGCCTCAAGCATCGATTATAGGTAGTTAGCCGGCGCAAGATAAAAACTCTTGCTCAAGTCTGCACCTCGAAATGTAAATGAAAATTGTGCGACGGACGGAAAAATGACTGAAAATGAAATTATAAATTTTCTACTTTACCTTCAGGTGAATCAATAATGGCCTGTAAATTGGAATTAACGTCATCATTTTGCTGATTTTAATTTAACAGTTTTACGATTCTCAAAATCTCTCAGCTTATACAATGATACAAAACTACCTTGTCACAATTATTCAAGAAATAATCCCATTTCCAAGAGATTTAAAAGATTGCCACTTAAGGTTATAGACAAAGATATTGCAGCATGTCCTAACCTAATTCATAAACTAAAGATCTATCAATTGCGACTTATCAAGTGATTGCGTTTGATCAATAACAAAAAGTTTTCTTTTGTTTATTTTTGACACAATATTAGAATCAGCACACAATAATTTGCTATTGACCGCGTTTATAACTATAAGGGAAGGAAATAAGTATCAAAATTGCAATAGGAAAAGTAAACAAGCACTGTTCTAGGCTTTTGTTTCCTTAAATAAATAAATAAATTTGATGGAATTTGGAGTCTCAGGATTTTATACCATCTAATGCGAAGAGAATTCACAAAAGTATAACGAGCCAAAGATACCATAAGCGAGTGCCATATCTGAGTTACCTCCTAGCAAAAAAAAGCCCTTTCTTCATAAAGACCGTGGCAATATTTTAAAAAATAAGAAATTATAAAAGCAAAGAATATCGTCTACAATTTCAAATGATCAAAAACCAGAAATATTTTAAGACATTATTGTATTTCTTAATAAGCATGAAATTTGTTTATTATGAAAATATGTGCAATTATTTCTAGATAACGAAAAACAAAAATCGTAATAATATACCAAGACGGTAGAGAGACGATAGAGAAAAAAACCGTGGAAGAGTTTAATTAGGTCGGTAAACGAAAATAATGAAGAAATGACGGAAAGAAACAAGTAAGTGAGAAATACTTACAGAATGGGTGTGTCAACAATAAAAAAATATCGGAAACAAGGAATGTTGGTTAACAAGCGATAAAAGAAAAGGAAGCAAGGTTCAAGAACAAAGTCATCAAAATTTTTATAACAAAGGAGCGAAAAAGGCAAAGAAACAATATCAACCAAGAAGAATAAGGAAGGAAATTGTTGCATAAATAGAAATAGTTATTGCAGGAAGGGGCAGAACAAGGACGGAATTATGGCAGAGAACAGAAAGTGTGGTAGAGATAAATAAAAAATAGAAACATTCGAATCAATAATACATACAAACAATGGCGAAAAGCAAAAAGAAAAATTCGATATTCTCATAAGATGCTCCGAAACTGAATCGTAGACGATCAATATCGAAAAGGAAAAAAAATTCTTGAAATAATGCATGTCATAAGGAAAACAGCAGAAAGGGGGAAAAAGCACACCAACAAAAAAGCGTGAACTTTACAGCGACTGAGCAATAAAAAAGTGATTAAAGCAAAAATGCAGGTTCATCTAGACTAGAGCAAGTAGAAAATCCAGTGTCCTTAAATTTTCAGCGAAGCGATAATTAGGGTAAAAGGATAGAAATGTAAATGAAAACGCCTGAACGGTCCAGTGGTAAGAGGAACGGCCTTGCAATCGCATGGTCGTCGGTTCGAACCGCACTCGGGATTTTTCTCGGGGGTGGTCGGTATCGACTTTAGGCACCCTTCAGTGTTGGGGATAAAATTCGACACTGCTTCCCTTTAAGCGGCGAGAA
The DNA here is from genome assembly GCA_958336345.1 of Dorcus parallelipipedus. Taxonomy (NCBI): domain Eukaryota; kingdom Metazoa; phylum Arthropoda; class Insecta; order Coleoptera; family Lucanidae; genus Dorcus; species Dorcus parallelipipedus. Next base: position 30,437,973 of record OY284479.1, on the reverse strand, counting down.
GGTTGGAAGTAACAAAGCCATGGAACATTTTACACACATTCAAATATACTCCCGCTCCTGAGGTCCTGACAAGTCTTTGACTTAGGACACCGTTGGGCAACCACCACAGATTAAAAAAAAAGTCAAAGCAAAAGACAGAAAGAAAGAAAGAATAATTACAAGGCTTTGAGTTTACATTTAGGCTTTATTGATCTGATCAAGGCTTACACCATACACAGCTAAAGATTTTATAACTACTATGTGTAAATAGAAGTTTGGTAAAACTTATAAAAACTAATGTAAAAGGCAAATGCTTAACCTTAACAAAATCAGGAGAGGATTTGTCACATCACCGAGGAGAATCCTTAATGCCGTTCGCTACAATGCTTCTATTTTAGCATTTTATTTTCATTTTGACACACACTTATCAATTGTAAATTATTTCTATTTTCATCGTAAGCAGTCCTTAAATTTTGTGTAATATTGTCATTGTCATTTTTAGTTGATCTCTTAATATTTTGTAGTAAATAGTTAATAATGATGGATGCGCTGATAATGCTGATGATGATGGGTATATGAACTTTCAGTTCGTCTCAAGATCACGTTTTGATATAGCTAACAAACATAACACTATAATTACAAGACGTCGTGTCGTATTCCATAGTCAATACCGCAGCATAGTTTTAGGATAAGTTTTTATTTCATTCAACTTACAACATTTTTTCGTAATTTGTGAAAAAGATTCTTTTACCGGTTTTATTTTGTCAGAACAGTTAAGAATAGCCTGATGTGATGGAAAAGTCGATGGAATGAGTTTTGTAAAAGGGTAAAGTGATTACGAAGATTAAGAAAAGAAACGTTGCAAAAGTTGTACGTTAATGATAAAGATTATGTAAAACTAATATTTACAGGAAACCAGAAGGACATATCTTATTCTGACATTTCCACATAATAACTCAGAATTTTTCTGGACCATTTAATTTTTTGACTTGAATTAGACTTGATAAGCCAATTTCGTACAGAATTTCAATATTTCATTCAATCAGTATCTGATTTGATTCTTTTTTTAGAATCTTTTCTTGATTTAAAGAAAGAAGATTTCAAGGACTATTAAAGTGATGTAGAAATAAATCTGAACATAAAAGTGTCGAGACGTGAAAAGCACATGGAGATTCGTAAGAACGGATTCGTTTTGTCTGCGGAGGCAATTTCGCCGGCGAACGTGCACATATTTAGATAAACACAGGACGTATAAGCGCACATATCAAGGGCGTAAGTATTCACTGGCCCCGGCGATGATGACCCATAAATAGCGCGGACGGCGTTGGTGGACACGGACATTATCAGATACACTAAGGGCGGAAATCGCCCGCTCGACCTAAGAGTGTAATGAGGCGAAGGGGCTGGAATTAAGCAGCCCGGGGCGTAAGGGGTGAGGGTACAAGACGGGTCCGATCAATACCAGCGCCAAGACCTCAAGGATCCATCTGCTTCTCTTCAAGGATTCTGAGGATTTTGTCATGATGAATATCGACGATTAACGTCCTGCACCGTTTACGATGTTTAGCGACGAAAATTTCCAACTACCCTTTTACATCGTCACAAATTTTAATGAACTAAAATCATTTACGTACTTATTGAAAATTGTCTTTCGGCTGTTCTTAGATGTAAGAGAGAAGTGTAATTAATGTACGAGTATGTATTTCACCAGAATAGAAAAAGGCAAAAAACTCATATACGCAACATTTTTATTTTTTAAATCAGAATGTCATAAACTTGTTAAAAAATGAAACTAGATTTCTGACATTTTAAGAAATGAAAAATACTGCAAGGAGTAAATTAGACATACATTCAAATTTTTATGGCAAAAATTCATTTAAGCATTGCTTTAAATTTAACAAAAATAAAATGTAATTAATCAATCTACTATCATCTACTTATATTCTCAATTCAATTGTCAATTTAATTTTTTATAAAATTGTTTGAATTTTTATTGCAAATGACACTACCCCTCACTATTGAAAGAAAAAAAAAATTAAAACGCCCTAGGTTCAGCAATTTATGAAGGAGGCCGATTTGACTATCTAGTTAGTATTACCAGCTGCGGCTGTGTCCGACTTACTAGATAACTTTATGCTTTGACGTTCGAGGCAGACAGAAAACCCAGTTCGGAAGAACCGCTATGAATTCGGTCATGAATTCTTTAAATAATAATAAATAATTATTTTATTTTCTTGTTTTCATTCCATTATTTTTCAAATTTTTGTCAAAATTTCAAAATGTGTTTTTCTATATTTTTTAAATATTTTTACACTTTTGATCGAGCGAAATTAAATAAATAATTTCTCTAAATCAGCTTCTCTATCAACGCGCTCTATCAACTTTCGTACTGCTATTCACGCAAAAGAGGGCAAAGTATTTTGTACAAGTTCAGTTTCGTGGATCTGGCATTCAATTTCAAAAATACTGGCACAACATTAGTTCGTCAATAAATAACTAATTGGCTGAAGTCTGACCAAATTAAACTTATTACGATAGGCAGAGGTATTGTACTAGTAAAAGTTCTTCAAAAAAGGATTACATAGAAATGTAAACTATTCAAAAAGCTGTTAAAAGAAAAAGCAAATTTTGAAAAATCTAATGGAAATTAAAAAAAACGAGTTGCAGTTGAAATTAGAACAACCTGAAAACGAAATTAATTTAATTAATTTTTTATTGAATGTTTATGTTCACACTGTTTTTCATATGAAATATATATATATACAGTGTGTCCCAGATTGAGTAGGCTACCATGGGTAACTTTCTTATTAGTGAAGATAGAGATTTGGTTAAATGGGCAATATTTTGCAGTTTTATGTGCTGATTGAGATTCCGTTGAGAAAATTTTAAAATTCCGAATAGTTCAGATGTTATCGCAGAAAAAATGAAAATCGCTGTTTTCTTTAATGGACGCCATATTGGATTTTTGTACGATTAAATAGCATTTTTTTGTCTCGTTTCAACCGTGTATCACAACCCATATCTAAATGAAAAATTATATAAAAAAATTTAATATTTTTATTGCCTTTACTTATTAGTAATAAGTAAAGGCAACCCGCTTACTTGATTTAAAATAAAAATATTAAATTTTTTAAATAATTTTTTATTTAGATATGGGTTGTGATACACGATTGAAACGAGAGAAAAAATGCTATTTAACCGTACAAAAATCCAATATGGCGTCCATTTAAAATAAGAAAGTTGCTATCAATATTTTGACAGCCGCCATCTTGAATTTTATTTTGACTGTATTTTCAGCTGTATTTTATCAAACATAGTAACTTTTATACGAAACATTTTTTCATATTCTTTATAATTGCGAAGTTATTGGACATTAAAGAAAATAGCGATTTTCAGTTTTTTTGCGATAATATCTGAACTAATAGAAATTTTCAAATTTTCTCAACGGAATCTGAATCAGCACATAAAACTGCAAAATATTGCCCATTTAACCAAATCTCTATCTTCACTAATAAGAAAGTTACCCATAGTAACCTACTCAATCTGGGACACACTGTATATTATAGGCAGGCTCGCAAATTGAATTTAGTTTTCATTGGCATGACGTGAGTAGGGGGTATCGTGATTAGCTGCGAACAACAGCCCGTCGAGCGCTCATTTTTCCTTCGGTTGTGAATTATTCCTTAATTGTTATCTTGATTTGATTTGTCGTAAGTTATTTAAAAATAAGTTTCAACAACGACGGAAATATTTCAAATGAAGACACATGAAAATTATACCTAATTGTCAACATCTATAATGAAATCGAGTTTCTGAAAAATTAAAAGGCAATTTTTTATACATAATATCAAATCACAAATACTTGTCAGATGTATAAATAAAAAGTTACTATAACATGAAATTAAACCATCGGCTGCATATTGAGAGCTACTAATACAGCAGCAAAAAGCTTCTGAATTCGAGCTCATACGAATTTCTGCGCTCCAATTATTTATCTAAAAAGGTACGTATTTAACGAGTTTAAAAAAATTGTCGAAGAAATTAGGAATTTGTCGCATCGCGATGGCATCTACACGGCACTGGATCACCATGAGTGGGGGTCGAAAACGCACTGTTGAATCTTTTCTGCGAGTCTCTGATTATAGGTTAATTTAAATACCTCAAATAGATAAACAATAATTTTTCTTAACACGATAGAAAAACAAACTTGTTTCTACAGTGGAGTGATTATATTGTTATTTCAATTGAACATTCAAATTTACATTTCATTTATTTTTTACTTTTACAAAAATTCGGCAATTTTAGTTTTTTTTTTTTTTGTTGTGATCATTTAATTAATTCACATTAGCAAGTTTCTAAAAAATCTAAATTTTAAAATTAAAAATGAAAAGCTACAATGTATTTTCATTTTCAAGGAGTGGACGTAATGCACGTCTGCATTTTCAAAACAATTTGAAACAATCTATGTATAATGTCAAGACAAAGGAAGAAATACATCGGAACGTACGTGGTAAACACAAAGAGAGAAAAACCACCTATGTGAATACATGATACACTATAGCAGTCTTTGTCATTAGCACGCTTAATACAAAGTATTTCCTTCCTTGACTTACGCAATTACACAAATTCTTAGTATTTATTTCAAATTAGTTTAAACAAGCTCCTCATTAATCCATACTCATTAGGAAAGATACTTGCATTAGCTTTTTGGGACAAGGCCGGAATAATTATGACGGACTATTTAGAACAGGATAAAACTTTAGTGAGAACGTATTATTTTAAGTTATTAACCAAGCTGCTGGAAAAATTTCCAAACGTGTGCTTTTCTTATAAGGCAACGCATTAAGTCCTTAGTTGCATTGCAAAAAAATTGTCAAATTGGCTTCCAATCAATTGACCACTCTCCCTATTCCTCAGATCTATTTCCGAAACAGAAAAGCTTACAAGGGAAGAAGTTCTCATCATTTGAAGCAGTGATAAGTACTGCGGAGGAGCGGTTTGCAGACCAAGATAAAGAATTATCTTTGAAAAGTTTATAAATATATTTATGAGCGTTGTGCTAAGTGTACAGGTGATTAAGTTTTCTATGTGAGTGCCAATAATTTGGGCTCCTAACTTGTGGCAAACATAAACTGTAACAGTGTGCCCATTAAGTGTCAGCACTACTTAGAATCTGAAAAACTTTTAGGTTTGAATGTATCCAACAAAGAAAGCTCCCAGAGTGAAAATTTGAATGAAATTAAAAGTAACCCACTCTAAGTTAAGCATAAAATGCTTTTTATTGGCACAATAACAAAAAAAGATAACAACATCCTTCAACGTTCCTGAGATTTTTGGGTTTTTGAATGCCTCGATTATCAACAGAAATAAAATAAATATTACTGTTTTCTTAAAAATAATTGGTTTTCAGTTCTCTAGCAGTAGGATATATGTAAAAGTCCCTCCTTTCAATGTAGTTTGAAAATCAAAATCGACTTCCAATACACGAACCTGATAATTAAAAAAAAAAATTATACTTCGTGAGTGAGTAATCCACCATATCATCTTAATATTAGCAGATTCAAGAAGCCCTTTATTGTTTTCAGGTGTAGTAGACGAAGCTATAAGAGAAGCAAAGAAGTAGATGAAAGCTTTTAAAAGTGGGATTCAGGAAAATGGAACAACTTGCACTTAGCGAGCTTATGTTTACACCCCTGGACCAGGAAGTGATAAAAATAAACAGAGAGATTTACACAGATATAACAAAAAACATGATAATATCTACTTCAAATAAAGCACACAACTTGTGGCGACATGCAAAATACATAGTTCAGGTAAAAAGCTATAAGTATTTGGGATCGAAAATAATGGGAAAAAGGCAAGAAGATAAATGAAATGCCAAAAAAGATAGACCATATCAGAAGAACACAAACACCGTAACTATAATTGCAAGGGAAATTCAGCTTTTAAGAAAAACAGAAAGTAAAACAAGAAAGGATGAATTAGAAACGTAACAGCTAAGACAGTTTGGACATGTATGCCGTATGCCGGAACACAAACTCGCAAAAAAGATCATGAAGAGCGAGTACAAGGGAGCGCCAAGAAAGACTTGGTTCGATGGAATTAGAGAGAAGACCGGAAAAAGGAGGATGGCATGAAAACAAATAAAACAACTAATGCAGGATAGAAGAAAATGGAAGCAAAGATATACAATGATAAGTCAGACTCAACTTCATTCACCTGATATCTAACGGTATAAGGGCAAAGAATTAAGTAAGTAAATAAGAAGCTATACATACAGGGTGTTATTGAATTGAGTGAAATAATTTGCAAATAATATGTAACCGTTTTCGAATTATGAAGGTAAAAATAAAGGCATGCAGTACTTTCGGCCATTTGCAGATTTTGGTGGGGTTTCGCCAGACGTTCATTTCTTCGTCTATTTGAAAGTTAAAGCAACAAACAAATTTATTTTCGCGAAACACGTAAAAATTTTACCAAAAAAAAAATAGTAAATCGTTTTTCCCAATGGGAATATTACTTTGGATGCAGGAATTTCCATTCTTTTTGTCACATTTTGATAAGTTTTTCAAATTCAATATTTTTTTCTCGAAAATGATTGCAGTTAGGACACCGTATTATATTATTATATAGTAATAATAATAATAATAGTAGTTATGAAAATAGGTACAAATCATGGGTTAAGTATTCGTTGATGGAGTAGTAGCACTATCCAGCAAAATATGTTTTATCTTATTTTTGAAGTTTGTTAACGATAATGAAGTTACATTTTGAGGAAGTTTATCAAACATTTTTATCCCAGCGTAAACTGGAGACTTTTCATATTTAGCTAGATTATGTGCCACTATACACAAACGACTGCCATGACGAGTCTCATAGTCGTGAAAGCTAGAGTTCGTAACAAATTTATGAATGTTCTTCTTAACATATAACAAACAGTTTAGTATATAGATACATGGGAATGTTAAGATTGCATGTTGTTTAAATGCGGTCCTACAAGTTTCGCCCGGTTTGACATTGAGTATGAGTCTTAAAACGCATTTCTGTACTACAAATATTCTGATCCAGTCTACAGCATTATCCCATAAAATTACATTATAAGACAAGTGCGAATAAATTAATGGGTAGTACATGTTTATCAAACAGTTTCTAGACACAACATTTTTCAATTGTAGAATAGAGTAAAAGCCGCTGTTTAGTTTCTTTGAAACATAATCCAGATGGAATTCTCAGTTAAGAAATTCATCCAGCTGGATGCCCAGGAATTTAGTGGTAGTAGTCGGGCGTACTATGGAATTATCAATAGAAAACATTACACTATTGTTATTTTGTTTGCAACGGAAAAGAATACACACACTTTTATCTGGATTAAATATCAGGTTATTTTTTGAACACCAGTTTAACTTAAATCTTAATTCCTCAAGGTTCTGCGCAGAGACCACCACCGATATATCATCAGCGAAAAGTGTGACCTCCTTCTTTAATAAAATCGACCAAATCATTTGTGAACAGTAAGAACAGAAGTGATCTAAGCACGGAACCCTGCGGAACATCTATACCTACTCGAGTCACAGTACTTCGAAAAAGTACCACACAAACATGTCTATTGGTTAAGTAGGAACTCCATAGGTCTCCAACTTTTTGACTATAAAATCGATGTTTAGGGAGTCGAATGCACGTAACAGATCAAAGAAGAGACCGGCCACAAAACAACCCTGATCATACATTTATTACATTATACATTTTTTAATCGTCTTGATCCAAGCTACCGCACTGAGAAATTATTCCGCTCAATTCGATAACACCCTGTATATCATATATCATCCTTTTCTTCGTAATCCAAATCAATAGTCCAAATTCCTGAGTTCTTTCATCTTATCTCAGTTCTTACAAAAGTATGTATCAATAATGCCAAAACCTTCAATTCGTTAACAACAAATGACTTTGCGGAATAAACATAATAAACACCTGGAGTAAGGATAACAAAAAGGATTCTATTTCATATGACTGCTGCAACTTGCTTTCGCAATCTTTAATGTTGGCTATAAGAAAATAAAATTCAGTAAGGCCGACATTAAAGAAAACATGTATGTACAAAATGTGCCAATTTCAACTTTGCACTTAAATTGTCTCAATCGTCCTGAGCAAGGATAAAAACAAAAACTTAACTTCCATGTGCTTTCTTACACCAAAGTTTATTTCTTCTGACTTTTGTGAGTCACCTCTTTATCTGACTATTTCTTAGTAGTTTGAGAAGCAGAGAATTACTAAAATCACTTTCGCTGTGTATTCAATTTGCCCATGTAATGAACGTTTTATTTCCACAAAGGACCACATATCTTCTTGGATTTTTCATGATCTGTCCTCAGTCTCAGTTTTTGGTCCCTTCTTGTTTAGATGTTTATGTATAAAATTACCTCAATCGTTCCTGTATAAGAATAAGAACGAAAAGTTGACTTCCATAAAAGTCTATTTTACACAAGACTCCTTTTCTGATGACTTTTGTGAGCGTCTTAACTTACACAAAGGACATATCAATTTTACTCTGTTCAAATGCCCTTGCAAATATAATTTAAAAAATTTTACATCCACGAGGAACTGCATATTTCTTTAGATTTTTCATGACTTGGGGTCTGTCCTCGTACTCTACTTTTCGATCTTTTTTTTTTTTCATCTTCTGATGACTCAAATTCGGTTGTTAATACAATATTTCATTTGGATTTATTTCTTAACACTGTGATAGTGATCGTGTCGAACACTGGTCTTACACCATGACACAATAACATCGCAGGGCCAGCGTGTGTTCTGCGGAGATAATCTGTATTCAGCAGGTCTAATAGTATCCACTATTGGCCGGGCGTTCTCATTGTTTTCAATACATAAATTCCATGCTGAATCCGCTTTCCACTCTATACGCGCGGTGTTTTATGGGTTTGTTTGTTTACTCAGCATATTAATTGCTAATTATCGCTGCACTGTCTACCGGCCGTTTGCTACGTTTGCGCTTCGGATTATCGAAAAATCGCCGCTCGTATTTGGGTTAATGGTGTATGAACTTTCTCCGCGCTCGCGCTCGTTCACGCGGGGGTGTTTTCGGTTTTTCTTTTTGCCTTTGCCGGTGCGCTCAATCGGTCGAAAACGGAACGACGACGGCGTGAAATCGCCCTCGAGAGTATTTCAAAATTTCACACACAGCGTACCCGAGTGCAGAGCGTCACATACAAGACTTTATCTTACATACACTTAATTAATTAAGAGAGAGAAAATATCATGAAGTAAATCATCCATCAAATATGCAGTCCTTTTTTTGCCTCTGCGAAATTTCTATCTTAAAATCTATTGAGAGTAAAATGAAAAAGAAAAAGTATGAAAAATCTGGGGGTGCTTATGTAAACACGCATGCAGTCGTTGAAAAAAAATTACTAAAAAAATGGTGTACTTCATGCCATCTGGTAATAAGTAGCCAAACTACTAAAAATTTTAAAACCCCGAAGCGCTTTCGTTTTTTTCGACGGGGTAGCGCCAGTTACCGCACTGCTTGCAAAAAGCGCCCTGCTAGGGGTTGGGGGGTTGGCTCTCAACTGGCCCCGCCCGTAACATGGCTTCCTTTGATATAATCGCAAGGGATTCCACTAGAGAAAGCCCGGTCGGGGTTACATTACCCCGGTCCGGTTTACACGCAGTCACCTCTTGAAGTTTGTTCGAAATTTAGGAAGTCCGCTTTAACATGATCAAATTCGCAGGCCGCCGTGTTAAGTTTCGTAAGACTGGGGGACGATTTTATGAAATATTTTAGGTTTTCGTTATTTTATTTTTCCACTAAAGTCTTTAATATCATTCAAGTTCTTAGTTTGCTTTAAAGCTTATAGTTGTCAATTTTTTATTTTTTTATTAACACTCCTTCTGGACCTAATTTTCTTTGGTGCCCACTTTATACATTGAAAAAGGAACTATTTACTATTTTGTAAAATTTATTTATCATTTCACTAGATTATGGAGAAGGCAAGAATTGCATGTAGACTTTATTTTCAAAAAGGAAAATATACAGAAACGTAAATTACATAAAAACACAAACCATACAAGAACAATATACATATACCGTTTGTTTCAAATTGTTTTGGAAATGTACGAACTGTATTGCGTCTCCCTCCTACCTAGAAAATAAGACGTAGATTTAACGAACCTGAGTGAGCTTGTGTCTTTCATCCTTTTTTATAATGTAGCCATTTCTGTCCGCCTCTATTTTTTACATTTTTTTTAACAATCGGTATATGTATCTGCATTGTTAGTTTCGAAAAGAAACTAAACTATTAATTTGGTATGGACCTTTCAGTATATTTCTGGCCTACCTTTTTTGCTTTAGCTGCATATTTAGACATGTGATATGACAATAAATTCAGAATCCATGAATTTTCGCTGGTTTCCTAACGTAATCCTTAAATCAGGCCAACAGGTGTTCAATTAAAAACTTAAACTCGTTAATTTATTTCTAAGACAAATTGAAATAAAACTATAAATATAACATTAGGATTTCTGAAAACCATCAATTAAGTGTGTTTTAAATATAGTGTAAATAAAGAAAACATGCGAGGGCCTAAAATGTCATTCGATATTGTGAAACTACGGTGTCGTAGCAAAGTCCTTCACACAAATTTTCGACGTTTTTCTAATGCCTGATTGCACCGCATTTTTAATCATTGATTAAATTTAAGACGTGTTAAGAATGTGACAATCGTGAATACGTGACAGCATAATGTCAATCACCATCTAATTGACACTTAAACTTCAACTTAAGTGTCAGTTAGAATGCGTCTGACGTTATGCTGGATCTACGTAAATATCCACATTCTAAACACGACTTAAATTTAATCTCTGCTTAAAAATGCGGTGCAATTGGCCATAACTCTCTTAAACTGGCATTTAGATTATCCGAGATATAAGTATTCAAATTTTTTAGTAGGTATCTAGAATCTTTCTTACGACAACATACTTACGAATATATTCGATCAATTATAGTTGATTTTTATCGTAACCTTGTGAGCTATCTTTATCGATAAGATTATGCCAAAAATTACAAAAAAAAAGAACAAAATGTTGCTTGTCTCCTATGGCCCCTTGTAGGTTGTACCATAGCAGCCATTGCACCCCCGATTGTCACGCCACTGCAAATGTGGATGTAAGATTTGTCTCAGTGACATGACAAGTGACAATGTAATACTTTTTATTTATCATAAAATACGTCATCTTATATAAGTTTTTATTCGAGATAAGTAATAATCACGTAGGTTTTACGATCCATGATATTTCGAAAATCTTTTGTGACGTTTATTATGGAAAATATAATCAAATGGACACAATACAATCAGTTCCTTAGGGAACAGAAGGGAAAAATTCCCAAAACAACAAAGTGATAAATTTAAGTGCACTAAATGCGTTATTGACTCTTTATGTAAACTTTGTTTTAATTAAACCATATTTCGAAAACCATTGAGTATTGGACCTAGGTTTGTTATAATTTTTTCTTGTTTTGATCTCTACTATCACCTGCCAAAGTTTATTAACACCCTGTATAGTTGAAGGGTAAGAAAATTAAATTTTCTTATAAATTTCACGTAATTCATACATTTCTCCCACCCGCCAAATTAATTTCCTTTCGTGTTCTAAAAACACATACAGAGGCCATGTATACAGACGTCAAATATTTCTGTAACATAACATTAGTAATATAAAGAAGGAAACATATTCTATTGTAAGTTAATGAAAAATAAATGACAATAAAACGAGGTGGTTGTTGTAATCTCTGACTTTTCCATGTTTACTCTAATATGCTTCCTCTTTTTCATTATTCATCGTAGGAACAAATGTTACATAAATCAGTTTACAATTGATAAGTACATGACGCCTTCGCAACCATTAAAGCCATTAAATCAAAATTGTTCAAAATGTATATAATCAAAAAGATATTCATCAAAAAAAGCAACTCGATGCTTATTGTCTGCTTTTCTTTTAAACCATTGTTAGTTTTTATGAACCATGCAATAATTCCACCATTGAAATATGAGATTACATTCTCCCTAAAATATCAAATAAATAAAAATCACTTAAAATGTATTCAGAAAAGATTATTTTTAGCTTCTTCTTCTTCTTGTGTTTATGTTGCCTCTTGCCCCCTGGTGTAGGATCAATTTTTAATTTTCGTAAGAAAGTTTGAAATTAATCATAATAATAATATCTTATCCTGAATTTTTAAATCATTATTTTTTTGTCTCACCTAGGACTATTTTACTAGTGATGAATTTTTCGTATTTCTGGTTATTACTTCCAAAGATACAAGTATACTTGTATCTTACACTAGTTGGCAGAATTCACAAATTTCTGAAAATTTTATACCTCTCAAAATCTCCAACAATTAAAATCACCCTGGTCCTTATATAAAACTTATAAGATCAGGAAATACAGTATGTGGAGACGCGTATGGGAAACAAGGACATCAAAATCAAATTGCTCTAAATTTCGCAGTTGTAGGCAAATTAATATTATTATTATATTGCAGAAATAAAATCGAAGCATTTTCGAACACCTCTTGGAGTTCCTGTTCGCCTCTGACGCAAGCGCTTCATATGAGTGACATATACAATTAATTATCAAGTAGATAATAATTATTCAAGTGATACTGAGAGGTATGAATAAAGCGGTCTACTCAAGAAGAAAAAAAAAATTAGGGAATCAATCATCTTGTACAGTAGAATACGTATTGAATATTGAGTGATATACTTCTTTTTGGTTTCAGCTAAAAATAAGGATGTTTAGGTCCAAACTATATACAATCAATTGTTTCTTATTTAACCCGAATTCCCAGAAACCTTTTAAAAATCAATTTTGAATTTGCCTTATTTCTTTCTTATTCTTGGCCATTCATCGAATTCCTTCGATCGTGGATTTAGAACACGCTGTAGAATGCGTTTGCAATAACGCCGATTCGAGTAAGTTTAATATTCACAAAGCGTTAGGATATTATGACTACGATAAACATAACTCGGTCGTTCGATATTAATCGCCTGTTTGCTTATCTGACTACGTTGCGACGAATCCTGCGGCGTCATTTTACTATGTTACTTGCCTGCAAGCTGCATTTCAGTTAGCCTTAGGAAAAACAATTTTATGCTTAATTATTGATAAAGTACCAGATATGTGTTATTCGATCAAATGTTTAATACGTTTTTAAGGATCAATAAACTTACCCCCCTATTAGTAACGTGTTTTTTGTTTACCAAATTAATGAACTCTATGCACAGTCGTGGCCATTAAAATCGTTACGCCTGCATGCTAACCTCACCCTTGTTAATCTGCAAGAGAAACAACGGCTATCGTACTCTATCATACAGCTATCGCCCCCCTCCCCACTCATATTGCCGCACATGTCCTTCGAATCGTAATGTGTTATTTACATAATGCATTATCCATTGAATACTCTCTGGACACTTGAAAACCTTAAAAAAATCAATGAAACAAAATCATCAGAATTGACGATATATTGATTTAAGATGTTTACAAGTTATCTTTCAGAAATTATTTGGAAATAGAATACGTTCTAGTTCTTCAGTTAATTTCTGGTTCAATCTAATTTTTGGCAAAAAGCGGATAAAAAACAGAAAGAAAGAAATATATGCTTCGTGAAGAAAAAGCATTTGATAGAACAGAAAGGAATCAAATAAGGAAAATATGTACTACGAAAAAGAAATGTAAAAAAAGGGACTTATAGAAAACATAAAAACCTCCACGAAAACATCAAGAGCGAAATGTCAGACAGCGAAATGAAAACCAGAAAGATTAACTAAAACTTTTCAAGGTCATATAGACAATGTTAATAGGTAAACGAGAAATGCCAAAGGAAGTAAAGATCCAAGTAATCAATAAAACAAAGAAACCTGCGCTTTCTTTTACATGTGAACCTGGACCCTGAGATAATAGAGAAGAAAAAAAATTGGAGAAGTATAAATATGGTAACGCGATTCTTAATAAAATAAAGAGAAAAAAAGAAATAAAATCAAACGTGAAATATTCAGGGAAAAATTAAAAGAAATATCGATACAAGTGACGCTAGATCAAGGTCAGTTAATATTGATGAGTCTCGTATGAGAGATGAATGAAGAATGCGAATTATAAAGCGAAAAAAAAAACGGAAACCAGGAGAAATTTGGGAAAAGAATTTGGGAAGAACGCAGAAAAGAAAAATGTCAAATGGAAGGGCATACGACAAATAGTCAACGACAGAACTAAAAGGAAAGAAATCTTAATTCATTATAACCTTACATGAAAAGATATACAAAGTGTAGGATTAAGGAAAAAAATAACGAATTAATAATATAATAATAATTAAATTGATAGACTCCAAGAAGTCTGAAAATAAATTGATAAAAGGAATCCTACATATACAGGGTGAAATTGAAATTACTTAACGCTAAGTGAGCCCAAAATTGCACTTTGAGTGCAAAAACATAGCGGAAGACAGATTTAAAAGTCACTTACTTACAAAAGTTGTGAATGGAGATAAGTAAATAGGTACTTTCAAAGAAGGCAATTTTTATCATCCTCAGGCAATAGCAAAATAGGAGTTCAATCAATCAATCAATTTTGGATTTCAAAACAAGACTATTCGCACTGCCATTTGATTAACAATTACAAAAATAAGCAGAAGATAATAAAAGAAATTATGACTGGCAAACCTAAGTTTAAATGGCAGTTTAGTGCCTTATTTAATGATGTGGAGGACTACAGAAAATAACAAAATGGAAACTACCTGAAGATAGAACAAAAGGGAGGCCGAAAATGAGATGGGAAGACCAGATTATTAGGGACATTAAAAGAATGGAAATTGAAGAATGGAGAAAGAAGATAATAAACAGAAAGCAATGGAAGAAGATAACAGAGGAAGCAAAGAAGCACAAAAATTTATACAAGGGTAGAAAGGAAAAGTGGAGAGGAGTGGTCTACTATCCACTAAGAATAATCAAGGTCTGAAGAGCTCAACTTTAAGAGACTCCAATTCCGTTAGGAATGTATAGCCTATAAAAAAGCAAGACCATCAGGAACTATGAATCTCAAAATTTTCTTGATTTGAGAATGTCCTAATGAATTTCATTCAGTAAAGTAATTCATCAAATTCCAAATTAGCCTTCAATTCAGACTAAAGTAAAAAAACGGCTTCTTTGAAAAACTTAAGTGACGGTTTGATTTTATAAGCGTCTGATCTTATCAGTAGTTTTTGAACAGAATAAAGATGTGGAGAGTGCCCAAAGTTGTAAATGTCATCAGATTTTAGCACTATACTATTCATCTTCCTTACTGCTTGATGTACAGGAAACTTTTTGACCGAGGCTTTTGTATTTCAGAAACAAATAAATAAATCAATAAGTTACTATTAGAAAGAAATCAGAAGATTGGAAATAAAGAAATCTGTAAAATTTGAATGTTCGCTAATAATTTACTTAAAATACAATTTAATAAGGTCAGTAATACTTTTTTTAAATGAATTCCAAATTAAAGACAAATTACAATTTTGTAGTGTTTATAATTTATTAAAAAAACAAAATTTCAGTTTACGATCCGTATTGTTTTAATTTCTTATTTTTTTTCAGTTATTTTATCTCAAATCTTCCACATCGCCCCTTCGATACCGTTCCCATACGGGTTCTATTAGCATTATTAATAACGAGTTCCTTTCATCGAAAGCGCGACAAATCCGGCAGATGTGCATCGGAAGCTGCGTTTTTTTATCTCTGGTGGACCAGTCTGACCACTGTCCAGTTTCGCTGGACCGCGAGCCCTTTGTCCAGGGAACAATCTGTGAAACGAAAATAAAAGGAACCCGTTTACAAAAGTCGTTAAACGAGCCACGCATCGTCTTTCTTCAACCGCGTTTTCAACGAACAGTCAGTAAGTGTGGTGCATAGTCGTTCACATGTGTTTGCCAAAAGTAAGTCACCTAATTTTGTTAATAATTTTTTTTTTATTATTATTCAATCCTTAAATACACTTTGGTGGTGGAACTTACCGTACCGTCTGAAAAACGCTAGATTCTTCTTTAGAAGCAACTTAAGTGTACTTAGGAAGCTTATGGGGTTGTGAAGAGTTTTAATTCTCGCCGGTGGAGGCAACTTAAAATCCGGCACGTAAAGTTCATGAAGGTTCCCTCTGTGGGCTATCATGCATATTATAATCTGTTAGTATTATGAAGTTCTGGTCGAATGAGCACGTTGCTAACTTGGAAAATCAATACGGGCGAGCAAGACAAACGTCTTACTACCCCCTGGCGGACGTGATCGTCGTCTCCCCTGAGAACTAGCGCTTTGGGTGGGTAGGGTATAAGTGACCATTAGTTGGGAATTATTGGCAAAAATTTGGGAACACTGTAATAATAATTTTGACTTGCGAATCATAATTAGCATTACGACATTAATGGAAAAAAAGATAGATATAAGTTTCAAACTACATATATTGATCTAAAACAGATTTGTTAGGTTACGAAAAGAGAAGGAAGACAAGTACTTCATAACCAAAAAATCACACTTAATATGTAATGCATATTCATAATTCAGTAGTTTCTAGCCCATTAAAAACGTTTGTAATAATTATATTCGTCAACAACTTTTAAAATGCACTGAACGCACCTAAACCTGTTTCAAAGCAAGAAAAAATTTTTTTTTATAGTATATTCCTTTTTAAGTGCCAATAAAATTGTTAATAGAATTCTTTCAGTTTCGCTGCATAGCTATTTTCTTTTTAAAATACGATGTAGAAATTTCGCAACCCGGCGACTTGACTTTTAGTTACGTCACTGTCGAAACGTCGGTATTCCAGCTCGATGCGTTATTTTAAATTAATAAGTTATAATTTTTTCTTCGTAATTTTATTTTTCTACGCCTATATGGTTCTGACGCAATTATACGGCAAATCGAAAGGTCAGGGTACAATTGATCAGCACTGTGAATTGCGAAATCACTCCACTTTGTGAAAACTAAATTTTACTGTGCGACTGTAATTGTTTTATGATACTAAACGAGCCACATAGTTACTTAGTTCCACATAGAGCCACTTAGAGCCACATAGCGCGACTTAGTTCGCATCATTATTTTTTCGCGGCAATACTCAATTAACACGCTACGAGTGTCTGCGGGGCTTGTCCGCTGCAGCATAACAACTTTGCCGTTGCATTAGAATTTGAACCACGCAAAATATATGACACCTATCCGTAGTTATAAATATTGTATAGAGTTTACTTATTACAAGTTTGTTTATGCACCATTTACAAAAGACACATCCTATTATTATTATTTTTTAATACATTCTTTAATAATTCTGTCAGAACAGTAAAATTGTGTATAATTTCTATTATTGAAATATTTTTTGTTCTACCTTTCTGATTTCTTATAATTATATTTTAAATTTATTATTTCTTGTATTAGAGAAGCTTTAAAATTTTTCAATCATTTGTTTTCTATTTCTGAATAGGAAAGAATATTTATTTTATTAAAGTTACAAAGAGAAAATTAATAATAAAATGAATTAGAAATAAAAGGTTTCACGAGGACAAATAAATTAGGCAACCATGTACATATTCTTATTATTTTTAACATCATAATTATTCTAGGTATTTTGACTTTCAGAAATATCTTGTAATTGAATATCATAAGTTTCAGAAAAAAAAGACAAGAACATCAATAAATGAAAAAAAAATTCTGTTTAGGCGATATTTTCTTTGTTATACAGGGTGATCAAAGTTACTGCCTCACTATTGCTAACTTCGTTATTACTGGAGCTACGAAGTGGTTCAAATTAGCAAAAATGAACTGTTCAGGATTACAATGGTGATATGAAGAAAACAATGTGTAAAGTTTTTTTAATGAAACACCCTGTATCTCTTGTTGACAAATGAAAGAACATTAAATTATAAATATAAATTACTCTTTACTATTTTTCCTTAAAACGAATAATAAAGAAGTTATTGCGAAAGTTTTATACATCTTTTACAATTAACTGTATTTAGTTCAATGCATTAACAAAACTGTCTTGGAATTATGTGCTTCAATAATAAACAAACGTGAAAAACATGAGTGCAACATTTTGAGGAACTGGTATTTAAAATAAATGTAACTAGTATTATGTACAAAAATAAAATTAATTAATTAAAATTTGCTACTCTTGAAAGTAATGTAACTTAAACTAATTTAAACAAAATTAAAGTAAATGTTCAAAAACATTCCCAATTTATTCTAAACATCACTGAACACGTTTATAGACGCTTCTAGTGGCATTTAAATGTTGCGTTCTATGGGTTATATCAATAATAATAACTTCTTTATTATTCGTTTAAAGGAAAAATAATAAAGAGTAATTTGTAATTATAATTTGATCTTCTTTCATCTGTCAACAAAAAATACAGGCTGTCCCATTAAACAAACTTTACATATGCAATTATTTTGAGAATGTGATGCGCAATTGTTTTCTTCATATCACCATTGCAATCCTGAGTGAAAACAGTTCATTCTTGCTAATTTGAACTACTTCGTAGCTCCAATAATAACGAAGTTACCAATATTGCGGCAGTAACTTTGATCACCCTGTATAAATCAATAATAGAACAAAATAGGAAGAATGAAATTTGGCCACCCTGTATACAGGGTTACAACTAATTAAAGGGTCACCATGGGATCTCGCAAACAATAAGAAACACAAAGGCGGTTAAATAACAAAAAAGTTGCGCTATTTTGGAGTCTATAGAAATACACAAACAAACATCTTCAATTTTCATTCGTTTCTGAAATATTTTTCAGAAACTGAAAATTCTCAATTTAAAAACTTGATCTTGAATATTTTGTTTATTTATTCAGATAATTTTATATCAAATTCGATGGACAAGCTAATAAATTTCAATGTGAACCATCCTCGTCATGACAGTTGTTAATTTGACGTTTGATCTTGCAATTCCTAACCTTATTTTCGAAATTTCGAACTCAACAGTACGATAAGACAACACAAGAATGTAATCTATTGTAATAAACGAAAAACGACAATAAGAATGAGACCTGTTGTAACAATGTAAACAGACAATAAGAAAATAACATTTACAACAAATAATCAAAATTGCGGTGCGTTCACCTTGTCACGGCCAACTTCGACGCCAAATTAAAAAAAAAAACACTCGTTAAAATCGATGTTAGTGATTACGAGAAAAATTTTAAGAGATTCTAATTAAGAAATTAAAATAATTAAACATTTACCGTAAAATCATTGCAAGTGACGTGACGCAGTTATCAGCTGGTTCCGAAAAATAAAATCGATATTTTTTACACAAATTATTCTTCGCTTTGATTACAGATTTGAATTAAAAAAATGTTTACTACTTTTAACTTAATAAAAATTTGATATAATTTTTATAATTATTATACGTATAAAAAGGAGTTTATTAAATTTGGACTTGATCAATCGTTGTTAATATTTAATAAATTTAATGAAGTGAAACCCCTTCTTGCACAAACTGTCATTCTTTCAGCAACAAAATCAACTATAGACACAGCTCATTCTACTTCTTCTTCAGTACAAACATAGTTTCATGGAAATCGATTAATTATTTAAATAATTTTCCTATCTCTTATTCTCTTGTTTTGCATTTTCACATTTTTTGCTGAGAAAAACACCACTACAAATCACAAATCCCCAAAAAAACAAGGCCATTTCTAGAAAGCGTTTCCATTCCATCGGTTTTGAAGACCGAAAGCCTACGCCGTTTATCATCGGCGTTATTGCGTCGAAATGCCGATCGTAAATAACGCTTTCTTAATTCGGGCGCCGCGGCGACGCCGGCGTCGAGCCGCGGACACCATCTACGAGCCAAGATCTAAAACAGAAAGCGATAAACGTCCTTACAAACACGCGACGATAGGATTATTTTCGCATAATGTCGAAAATATCTCTTGTAAATTACATAGATTGTCTTGCGAAAGACGATCGCGTTCGATATTGATGACATTGTAAGTTTCA
This sequence comes from Dorcus parallelipipedus, assembly GCA_958336345.1. NCBI lineage: Eukaryota > Metazoa > Arthropoda > Insecta > Coleoptera > Lucanidae > Dorcus > Dorcus parallelipipedus. Next base: position 30,417,954 of record OY284479.1, on the reverse strand, counting down.
GTGAGTGAAGAAGTTTTCAGGCGCTTCAGTGCCATTACATTGGTACGCAGAAAGCTGTAATGAATCGAGTTGAGTAACCGTCGAAAATGACATGATTTACAGGTTTCATCAGGGAAACTGTGTTTATGTTTCTTTCTACGAGATAATCTTAATAGCATGAAGTATTTAACATTTTAACAAAATTAATATTTAGTTGTAAAAAGTAGTAAAAAAATGATGATTAAATTAGTTGAAAACAAAAACAACAAATGAAAATCGAGTCCAAAGCAAAACGTAAAAATGGTGCGTAATTGTACAAACAATTTCTGAAATGATTGTCCAAAGAAGAATGAATTTTTTAATTTTAAAATTTACAAAAATACAAAGTAACTGTATACTTACACGATATATCCAAATATATATATTTTTTTAATTTTTATGGTATTGCAGAAATAACTGCTTTGTTTAGAAATAAAAGCATTACGTAAATTTACCTAACGACAAGTTAAGTCAAACTGAAATGTCACTTAACTGATGCAATCTCAGACAAACGTTTTGCTTTCCACAGCCTATCCTTATCAAAGATTTATTTGAACATATTATGTAACAGACCTAGAGGTACAGACAACCTCAAAAAAGCTAATTTATTAAAGTTTTCTTCAAAATTTCATAGTATAGTAAATAAACTTGCTCAACAATTAGTAAATCTCTTGGTTGAGAAGTTAATTTAAGTTAAGAAATTAATTAAAACAAAAATACTACTCTTGTTTATGCAACTATAAAATACAATAAAGAACTTTATTAATTAATTAATACATGTTACCTATAATATACGTTACACCGGCCCGCCATATACCATGCTGAACATTTTTGGGTATGTTTCCGAAAAAAATTGAGGACCCCTGATGTACATTTTTAGCAGTTTGCAATAAGTGTATTTATTTATCAGAAATTCGAAAAGTTTCCCATTACAGTAATTGTTTTGACTCGACTTGATTCTTGTAGATAGCAGACCAAGTAGAAGTCGGTATTTTCTCATAAAAACACAGCACTAATTCACAAACTTTATTTTACAAAATTATATACACTTTACAAAACCTTTAATTATTAAATTACTGCGGCGATAACCATTCGTTTAATGAAAATAAGACTAATTTCGTTGACTGAATAAAATGCAATTATAAGACGCGAATTTGAATTGACTGAACCGTTCTCGGCTGGTGATATTTTTCGACTCTTGTCTTCTGTACGATTGATGATAATAATGCCTGAACACTAAGTCAGGGTAAGGGTGGTGATTTCTTATTTTCTGTAAATTTTAACTATACTTAGAATTAATATAAATTTATTATCTGTTTACGAAAATGAAAGGACTGCTGTTTGCGTCTAACAGATGGCAAATTCATATTTCGTGAATAGAAATTAGGTAGTTTCAACGAAAACACTAAATTCGACTCTAAACGAACACCGAGGAGTTCTTGTAAATGTTTGCGTCCCAAGTATTAAGAAACGCAAGTATGCAGCTGCGGAGCGTAGGCCTGCCGAACTCTAGGATTTAAAATTTCACGGAAATTTTAGAATGCGGAAAGATTGTTCGTGAGAAGAGAAACTAAATAATTTAAACTTAATCTAAACTAAAATAAATCTAAGTTATAATTAAATTTTGATTTAAATGAATCCTTAACAGTAATAAATAACGGAACTGAAGATGATTGACGATCAAATACAATTTTTTTTTATAAAAAAATTAATAAAATGTCACCTAATAGTTTCAGAAATTAATCATAATTTCTCTTAATAAAACTTAAAGTCCTACAGAAGTACTTAAGGTAGTAATTGCTTTATCATTTTTCCATGAATTCAAAAAGAAACTATAACCTTTTTAAATCTAAAATTTCCTGAGAAGGAAGAAAGCAAAAAGGGAACTGATTAACGAACAAAATTTAATAAAAATCAATTCGTGTTTTTTTAGGGAACGCTTAAGAATAACAAAGAATAATAAAACTCAAGGAGGTTAAAAAAATTATTTTTATTGCCATTTAACTTCTTGACGCATTTTCTTTTTAGAATGAATGTTTCTTGAGTCATTTTTTTAAATAATTATCATTAAAAGTGTGAGTTTGTAAAATGTCAAACTAATTTTCAATATTATTTTAACTTAAAATTTTGCAAAAAGAACATTGTCTTTTTTCTTAACGTAGAACTGTTGCCCAAATTGTTTTGACAAAATTATACTTTTTGAAAACTTCTGGACGAAGTTTAGAAAAATATTATTTCAACTGTCAATTTTATACTTCCAATTTCCCAAGAAAACTTCGTTTCTTTGCTCTGTCTCAAGAAACGTATACTCTTTAAAAATTTCTATACGAAATTTCCATAAAATACATTTAATTAAATAGCTTAGAATAATGCTAATTATGCTAAATAATTAAATGAAGAATATTTTTCAAAATTATTGCTTTTAAAACGTTAATTCCAATTCTCCTTTTATTTAAAAAGGAAAACAACGTTAAATTATATAAATTTAGAATTTTGCCATGTCTTTTTTTTTATGAAATTCGCATTTGCATTTTACATTAACATATTGCAATTAACATATTCCTTTTTTTATTTCAGATTAATATAATAATTTACTTGTAATTAAATTAAACTTTAACTTTTTTTATAATTATTTTTTATTAAAACGGATTCTGATCGCGTTTGCGACCGTAAGGATGTCAGCTGACTGCTGGAATTGACACACTATTCATTATTTTTTATTATTTAAAAAATTTGTGCTATTTCTTTCTTGTAACATAAAACTACCTATTATCTTCAATAACTATTCAATAATAATACCTATTTGTTGGTTGAGTGAACGAAGAAAATTTATGCCAAATAACGTTGAGGAAAATACATATTTTATTTACTCGGTTTGTATGGAAATAGGATTAGGTAACTTGGTATTACATACATATTTTTTTTGTAATATTAATTATTAAAGTAATATAAAAGTGACAACTTTATTAAAAGGAAATGTTTAAAATTATCTAAGGTCTCAAATGCAATGAAAATGATTGATGAGGAAAATAAAATGTTTTTCTATTATCATTACTAAAAGTAAGCTTTTCGATAATTTATTTAATTAGGTACTAGTGCGGCAAGTATTTTGTTTAGTAAGTAAACTACTACCGTTACAAAAAATTAGTTTTTTAACATCCTATTCAATTTCTAAACTTTTCTTTTACACACTAGTGCGATAATAGTTATTTATGTAAGAAGGCAGTAAAGTGGCACTCTGTCGAGCGAGTTTTGCAATTTTCAAGCCAAGGCGAAGTTGCGGCGAGCAAGCAAACGAGACATTTATTTTACACAAATAATCCGTAATAATTAAAATGCCCCATGAACCACTTCCATAGCAATAGAATTGTTTACAAACAATAAGCGAATTAAAGTCACGTCACGTATTGCTTTATTGCGACGATTTTGATGTACTAGGACTTTAAAATTCAGTTGACGAAAGGAAAAACCCTTTGTTTAATTTAGCAATTTATTAAAGCACATCTTTCATCAAGTTCCGTTTGTTATTCAACTCTTATAATTATGCTTTGGTATCCGGAGGGTCCTTGTGTTTCAACTCTAAAAAGCCATGCTTATAAAAACCTATTGATAAAATTTTACGTTAATTTTGCAATAAAGCATTTATTTCAATAAATGTACATATGTTATTTTACTATGCAACTAAGTTATTTAATAGAAAATATCTAGATATAAGTAATAGTACAAGAAAACCGCATCAATATTATTTCTTTTCCGTACTACAAAAAAATGAACGATTTTTTATAAGAAGAAATTAGATTTTGCTGAAACAAAAGAACCATATGATTACAATTTAGAAGATTTAAAATAAACGAAATTCGTTGCCATGAGATTTATGTTAATAACTTCGAAACTAAAAAAAATTCTTCTATCATCGAGCCCATCAGTGGGCATACTCGTGTGCATTTAATATTCCGATAGCATTGGCTATGGAAATATTTTGTTTTCGTAAAGGCATGTCATAGCTTAAGCTCGCCGCGATCAGAATTGTCATTCGTCCTGTCAACTATCGAGTAAAGTTTTCGTTGTTTGTTGGTTTTATACAAAAATAAGTTATTTTCAGGACTCATTTACTTTAGTAGTTATTTAGAAAGTTGTTTTCATAATAGTTCAAAAATTGATGGAGGATGCGGACAGAAAATTTCGGATGTCACTATCATTCCACGGACGTAAAAGTTAAGAAATATATAATATAATATAATATAATCTGTATACGTCAGATAAGTGACAGTGACATCCGAAATTTTCTGTCCGCAACTGTACACTGAGTATTAAACTGCTTGAAAGAGTTTGGAGTTGAATTTTCCGATGTTATAATTGACTACAAAAGACTCGAAGACAACCCGCAATGAAGTCTACAGTTATTTCGTGAAACTGGACTTCTTTTCCGAAGAGAAACAACAGGTCAACCTCGAAATTGTATTGCCGAGGTTATCGAAACTGCAAGACATAATGAGAAATGCTTCTCACACCTCTATACGTCAATTATCACAACAGATTGGGCTTTCTGTGGGAACGTGGCACAAATTGTTACTTAAAGATGTTCAGTTCTCTCCTTACCGCATGATATTAGTGCAAGAATTGCTGTCCAGCAATCCCCTACAGAGATTGTCTTTCTGTGAATCTTATACAATAAATTACTTAATTTGTGAGTGAATAGTAATTGGTATTTTATGATTTATGTCACGCTGACATTTAAAAGTCAAGTTATGTTCAAGTTTAACACTGTGACATATATTTTCCAAAACAAAATATTTCCACAGGTAATGCTACCGGATTGTTAAATGAACACATGTTATTTTCTATTAATCTAAAAAATGCGAAAGCAAAAATTTATTACGACTCTATTAACACTAATACTTTACTTTTAGCTTTTTTTTAAATTTTTCTGATCATTATTTTCTTATATGGTATTTGTTTTATTTTCATCTTTTCACTGTACCCAAAATACATCTGCACTATATGGGACAAATTAATAAAAAATGATTTAAATTTTTCCGTTTTGGAACACTACATATGTCGAAGACAGCCATCTTGAAGCTGCGTCGATCGATACGGGGAGCCATCTGAAGTACGTAAATTATATCCGGAGACGGCGTCTTATCTCCGCCGCTACCCTCTGCTAGGGGTGATTATTGCGAGGGGTCACCCATCTTACATCTGAATCATTCTCAGAGATTGTATTGCGAGCGTCGCTGCAGTTAATACAAACGTCTGCCTGCGATGATTTAGGATTATAACTTTATAGTTAGTTGTAGGCTCAAACCACTTCGCCAAATCGAAATTCCCATCGACGAAAATTTTGGGCGAACAAAGTTTACGAATATAAATCACAGGAAGTACTAATTAGACACAACTCTTTTTATGTTCTACCAAAATGTACAAACTAAAAATTGACACTACTTTGCTTTTAATTGTTAATATTCAAATGGTTTTGACATAATTTCGTATAGATAAATTTAGTATTATTATTTATTAATACATAATTATTGTGTTCTATCTTCCAGTATGAAGGTTTTGAATTGGGTAGGTCTTAATAAAAAAAATTATAGTACAGTTTTACTGCTGACCATCGCGTCGGTACAAAAAGCATAAAAGCATTCTTAAATTTGGTCTTCAATATCAAACTTCCTTACTCAAACATGAGTACACGTTACCCCTAATTACTTCGACTTGGCCATCAACATATATACATATTCGTAGTCCATCGCTCACCGACCAATTACGAGCAATTAAGATAATTAATACAACATTTTAGCGAGCCATTAAACTCTGCCGAAGAACTCGGCAAGTAGGCAAGCGTCGGAAGGAAGACTGTCAGCGTCTGCGAGGAACCTAATAAGATTACTGTATCTGTGTAGAGCAGTAATTAAATTTAACTCCCTCTGGTGACGTCAGGGCGGCCGTGCCGGCGTCTTCCCTTCATTGCACACGTCAGCAACACACGCTGCTGCTTTGACAACCGCAGCCCCCGTTGACAAGACGTCTTGGCCCTGACGAGCTTTACCTAAACCGGATGGTATTCACTGATAATTAACGTCGAAGATAAATCAGCCATGCGAAACTGAATGGAACTAATCAAAGAAATTCCCAAATAATCACCAACTTCTTCTTATCACTCTCTTTTTCAACAACTTTCACAGCCATTAATGGGAGGCATACGCAAATTACAACTGATGAAAGAAATTCCAAACTAAAGTATATTGTAAGGTAATTTTTGTGTCACAAAATGAGATACGGCTTCGGATCACTAACTTCTTAAAGTTCTACATAATTAACGGAGGCGTGGTTTGATAAAGTCACTTTTCCTTCAACAATTTTTGCAGACATTGATGGAAAACATAAGCGTACTGTGAAGTAATCCTTGGCAAAAGGAGAAAAGAATTAACGTCACCAACTTCCCAACTTCTTGAAATTCTGCAAAACCAAAACAGATTATGAAGCCTTAGAAGAACTACTTCAACGATTTATTGATTAAAATGCATTTTCTTTCCAGATGGCGCCCTAGGTTTTCATCTCGATAGTTCCAATAGCCCTCGCGTTAACCAATGTAAAAAAGACGTTCGATTGAAAAGAAACTGATAGGTGCCTTCTTGTTTGCTCGCTCGCGTTTATACTGACTGTTCTCGAAATGATTCTTTTATCTTCCTATTGCCATAGCCATCAAGATGAGACATCTATGAAAATAGTAAGACTAAGTGGAATAGAGTACCAAATGGAAACATGAGAGAATTGTATGTTCGTGAATCGATGTTAAAAAAGATATTAAATTAAGACATATTCAGAGGCTGGACCAGGAGAGAGCTTGCGAGAAATATAGCTCGAGATATAGGAAATGAAATTAATGGACAATAATTAAAGACACGGATTTAGATCCCACTCTGGAATGAAAGCAAAAGGATATGAGAAGAAGAATTTGTTTCCCTTGCATAGTTTAAACCCTCCTAGAAATTTTATTTTTTCTCTCGAAAGAGGTCGTACGTGAAGTCTCTTGAAAAATTTAGTATAAAAGCTGTTAAAGAAAAAATTGATCACAAGGTCACTTCAACCCTAAGAGAGCTGCTTCGATTCTTTTCTGATTGAAAAGGTGACAAAGCTCAAAGTCGTCTCCATAACGGTTTTTTTTTTCGATAATCTTGACGCTCAGAAAAGTTCATAATAATATAAGATGTAAAAAAATTATTCTGGCCTTAGGTTTGCTCTCAATTCTGCTTCTACACTGACTGATCATTCTCGAAATTATTTGTCTCTTGTCTTCTTGTTGTATACTTCAATTTTTTTTCTTGAATTTTGCTTTCTCTCTCGAAACAGTCGTACATTAACTGGCTCTTGAAAAAAAAAGTAAAAAAAAATTAACGAGTGAAAAGTAGATCTCAAGATGTCTTCCACAAAGAACTGCGTCGTCGATGCTATTTTCGTTCAAATGCTTTTATCATCAGATGGCAATGTTCAAGACGTGACCTTCACTGTTGTTTCGATAATCTAGACGTCTAGAGTGTCAAACAATATAGAAACGTTTAAAATAATGTTCTACTATTCTCAGTATTATTTTTATTCTGTATTTGATATTCCTTGCTTAAAACTTTTCTGAATTTTTGCTACTTCTCCCGAAAAGGGAAGGTTCGTTTAAAATGATTTTACAAATTTATAAATATTCGTACTATATCTATAAATTTAAACCGGAATAATATGCAAAGTGGAAAGTAGCTAATTAAAAATTTGTATATTTATATAAAATTAAGTAAACAAAGATAGCAATTTTCATCTTGGAATGAAGTCTTTAAAATTAAAATTAAAACTCTTCGAATTTTCTTATATTTCAACATTTGATGTCAGAAACTTAAAATACTCAAAATTTTATTAGTAAAAAACAGCAAATTCAACTATTTTTAATGAGCAGTGAACCAATTGAACTCAAATTATTTATATACTTTTATTTAAATTTAAATAAAACTCTGTTCTTAAAGCAGTTTCTTGTCCGTTGAAAATTATCACAAAAATTGCACCAAAATGTAGTTTGTAGAACAGTTGCAAATTCCATTTAAAAGGCGACGTTCAGGATATCCTGAAGAAACTATCAAAATACTGCGAAACGTGGAATTTTAAAAATTGAACTGTCAATACTTGTCGGACAAAATTTTAGTAATTTAGGAATTTGTCACAAAATAGGTAGGAATAGAATTTAGCACAAAATTGTAGGTGATAATTTCTGCATTTCATATTAAAATACCTTCCTTTAATTTATACAATTATTTTTTTCCTTTTTTTTTAAATATGTACGTTTTTAAACCAATTCCTTTTTAAATTATTTTCGGGAGAGGTAACAATGAAAAAAAGACTATCCTTTAATTCGCGAAATCGATGACAATATGGCAATTAAAAAACATGCACGGTTTCCTATCTTTTTTCTTTCTCTCTTTAGAACTAATTAATATTTGTTTAAAAATATATTTTTAATTTGGTACATTTTACCACTCAGTAAATACAAGCTTCTGGTCTCCAAAAAAAATAACAAAAAGGGAGAGAGATTTAACCCTCTTGCTTTTGGATAATAGCCCATGAGGTCACGATGTCACAGCATCCTCATTAATCGGCAAGTGAGGACTAGTTCAGAACCGGATCCGTTGCAGCTGCCTGAAAAAATAATCACGATTAGGACTCTGTGCTGTTTTTCTCAAACTTAACGGGACATAACATCCAATTCTTAATGAAAGAAGCAAGCAAAGATAAAATAAGAGGGGGCAATAATCCCCCACTATCGCGCACCCTCGGCCGGAGAAAGGGGTTTATGTGTCGGAAATATTTCGCTGAATAAAGAAGGCTTGCAAAAACTATTCTGGGCCTTGTGAACTGCGAGCTTAGAGTTCGGGGCTTGCCGGATTTTCTCAAGTGTGGCGGCCATTACTCAGAAGTTTCGAGCTTTATGACGATTTTATTGCAGCTCTTTTACGATCGCCTTTTGATACATTGGCACGATATCTTCTCTTTATTTAAATTTTATAGATGAGACCGGGTCGTTTGATATGTTTTTGTTGCAATCTTAAATACCAATATTTTATGTCTATAGAAATTTATACATAAACATTTTACTAGAACTCTACGATTTTATTTTTATTACAATGTTATTACTACCTTAACAGAAGCTTTTGTATAAAATTACATCATTTTCTAGTACATTATTTCTTTTCAGTAAAGCTAAATATAAAACACAGAAAAAATAAAATTTTCAATAAAGCTAAAATAAAAATTAGCTTAGTTTATCATCGTCGTCATCCATTCAAACTAACTCTTTTTGACTCTTTTTGTGAATGGTAAAAGTAATATGGCAACCTTCCTTTTCCTGTTCGCATTACAACAATTTTTTCCTAAGTTTTTCCAAAATTATTTTTTTGATTGCAAGAGGATTGAAATACTAACTACGCAGATGTAATAATTAAGGAGTTATTAAGGAAATTGTGAACCGATGCGAACCAAAATAATTACGGCGAGGAATTTATCAATTTCCATGTCGTCGCGAACGGAAAAACGCAAACGCCCCCGGGCAACCTTCCCTCGTCCGGAGGGGCAAACTTGAAACTATCTATAATTATTTGGGCTCCCTGCCTGGATGTTATGAATATTGAGACGGCCACAAGCTATAATTAACATAAGATCTAAATTCCTGGCCGATGTCGAACTTCTCCAGAATTTACAACTAGTACATACTTCGACAACTTCATCGATTGTTCTAAGTGAATAACTACAACGGTCGCACAGTTACGGGGGCCATTATCGATGGGCGATTCGACCGGATCATCCGAGACAAGTACTTCTTTTAAGGGTGCATTCGGTATTCTGCATCCCTTGCTTGAATAAATCGATACTCCAACAAAATCATCTAAATAAGACAATGAACTTTTCGACCTACTTTACTTGAAGAAATCAATACCATTGTAAAATTGCAAAAAGAAGAGATTACTAGTTTTGAAGTCCAACTAAAGGAAACAAATTTATTAAATACAGAAGCGTTTCCATTCTGAAATTAAAGACCGCTTCAGACTACCCTATTTCTTGTATAAGATTTGGTCTTGATTTTGAACAAGAAATTTTTAGGCTGCACGTAAGATTTGGAGATAGAACACGTTCTATTTTTTCAAGGAATTTTGATTCAATTGATACAACTTACTGTATAATTTAAATTGTTCAAGAAATTGAATCAAATCTTACACAAGAAATAGAGTAGTCTAACACGACCTTCAGTAAAGAAATTCTATGTAACTACTTGTAAGAATACCAACATGAAGGAATTGTATTCAAGAAGTCTGTAATGAAATAATAAATAATAATAATTAGTCAGGCCCGTCTTAAGAAAGTTTTATTGTGTTAATTAAATTTTGTTTTTAGAATTAAAACTAACAGTGAATTAAATATATACAACGCAAAAGTCACAAAAAATTGAATATATAAAACGTATCCGTCTCTAACACTACATGTCTAAATAAATAAAATTTATTCGACACAAGTAAAATGTATAATTAACAATAACTTATACAACGTACACAACAATAACAAACTTTCTAAACTTTTTCTCTTTGTCATGATTTTGATTTATGTTTTGTTTATCAACTTTATGATTTTTAAATATTTTTTTTATGAACTTGGATATTATTAAAAATGTTTCTTGTATTTTTTTTTAATTAATAGAATATATGGTGACTTACACAGTTTATAATTTGAGTTAAAGTAAATTACAATTCGACTTTTCCTCTATAAATACATATTAAGTTTGAAAGTTTATCATTTGAAAATTGTAGTTTGTAAACTTATTTTTGCGTGATAAAGGAAAAATTTAAAATTAACAGATTTTCTAGTGTTAGTTAAAAGATATTATTTTAAAAAGCAAGTAAAGATTTCGCATATTTACAACTTCTATTTTAATTGTATTATTTGCAGTTGTGCAGTTTCATCACAGATATTTTTGTTGAAACGAAACTTCAAATATATTTTCGCTTTTCACATAAATAATATTGAAGGTTTTCTAAAATTTTCATTTATTTTTATTTTATAATTTTATTCTTCACTTTAACATAAAAACAAACTATTATTAATTTAATAAAAGCGCTACTTTTTGTTATTTAAACTGTTACTTTATATATTTCTGTAAATAGAAACTTAGAAATTTGATCACTTATTATTATCTTATAAATTTAATTAATTAAAAATGTATTAAATGTATGTATAATTTAAGAGACAGAACAAAATTTATTAAAAATTTTGGCCTTGGGTTAAAATTAAGCTGAGCCTTAGTCTGTAAACTCATTTTATATTGTTGGAATGCTTATAATTAGTACTAATTCAATAATGTAGTTTTTAAGATTCCTGATGAAGCGTAAAGATCGTATGGATACAAAAATAATTCATTCTGGGACATGGGGAAGAAATCACTTGCCCCTATATGTTCCAATCATTAACCGAATGTCCTAGTCTTACTATTGACAGATTTGTTTCTTCTTGAGTGATCTCCACGTCATTCTTGGCATTCTACTTTCGTCAAAATATATCACCTCATCCGAGTTCTGCTCTTTTTATTTGCATATCTATTTCTTCTTCTCTTGTACATTCCCATAATACTTAGTTCGATATTCAAATTAACCGCCCAAATTTTAATATATTTATAAAGGCCGCTTTATACGATGCAATTTGTATTGCAGCAAGACGCAATTTCTATAGTACGTATGTGCCCTATGAAAGTTTAAAATGAGCTGGTGCAATATTTCTTGCGTTAATTTGTATTGCATTGCATGGATTTTTAATGTCATTTTTGATATTGCCAACATGAAATTTCAGCAACGAAAAACACTACTTTCCCTTGCACGTTACGTTTTAGTGCACAGTATCAGACTGAAACATTTAATTATTGTTGTGTTGACAATACATGTGCAATGCAACACAACTTTTCATCATGTAAAGTGTCAAAAAAATTTTACTTGCCATTTATTGCAGCAATATTCCTTGCGTTGTATTGCCTCCGTGAAAAGACTGCTTAAAACATCAATTTATAAAAGTCTGCAATTTTCGTTTTTTAGTAGTTGTCAATGACTATGACTCAGAGCACATTTTTTGTAATATGTAGCTGTTAGATTGTAATTCATTTTGATAACATATTCGTTTAGAAAATTCTTTCAGCAATTAATTTATAATTAAAGAGTCGAAATTTACTGATCTGCCTTATTCTGTTTTCAGTGAGCGAACAAAAAGAATTTAAGAAAATATTTAAAGAATTTTTTCTTCTTCGTATAAAAATAGTTAAAATCTAAAGTAAGTCAAAGGAAGTAATATAATCAAATCCGGACTTTACACTCTGTAAGTAAGTACGCAGCGAGAGGACGATTTCGCAAATCGTGCAATAAAACTCGTCTCATTGAAACGGAGGAAACGGTAGTAGTAAGAGTCGGCCATGTGATTATGACTTGAGTTAATCCAAGTTGAAATCTCTCGCAAACCGATTCAAACAGTCATGTCGGAGAACTGCCATGAATAAATTACCGGCCATAACATGGCGGGTCGGACCCCAGAGTCTTGTAGATTAGTGGCCCCTCTCGACATCCTTGGGGAACACTTCCCGGCCGCGTCTTACAACCGGCGCGCTATCTACTCTTAATTGCCCGCCGGACCCTTAAAACGTACATAAAACTAACTGTGCGGATGCTTTGTGCACTTGAGAGGACAAAGATGCCCGAGATCGTATCTCCTGTCGTTATTATTATCGTCATTATCGTCGGTTACGCGCTCTCCAAACTCCCGTTTACTTCCCGATAAGATGTTGGACACTCCGAGATTGTGCTCCAAGGAGCTACGCGTTTATAGAAATTAATATTGAGTCATTCTAAATTACTATGTAGGTAATACACTTGTATTAAAAGATCCTAATCCTTTTCATCTTTAATTCGATCTCAAAAACATAATTCTATCCTGAAACTTCTAGTATGTGATTATGTGACTGACAGAAAAATATTTTACCATTAAGATGATTAATTAACAAGGAAAGAAGCTGAAAGCGAAAGTAATTCTATTTTCTATTTTTTTTTTTTTCTTGTTAGAATCGTGTAATATGGAAAAACTTTTTATTGGGAAATGATTTTGCTTCATTTAAAAGAAATTCTCAAAACCGAAAAATTGCAGTATATGTATATTTTTGGGGAATTGATGCTATCAAAAAAAATTAGTGTAATCAAAAATCTCCAATGATTACAATTTAATTTGATTACTTTTTTGTTTATTAAGAAGACCAATGATGCTTTTTTGTACAAAAATATTTTTCAGAGTACATGCATATTTTTGGTCTTTTGAAATTATCGTAACTTTTCATATGTTACAGACTTTATGAATAGTACTGTATACAGCTTGGGATTCGCTGCTAAGGTCATACGCGGAAGGGGAGCAGGTTACACGATGCTGTTTGCCAGATTGAGCGACTTATCGCAAATTGGGCGATTTTAAAATATAGTTTCCGTGTCAATTTTTGTAAAAATCGCAAACCGCAAATTGGACGATAACTGTTTCATCCGGAAATAGCGTTTAATAACCACAGGTAGGTATTTTTGATATTATACGGTTGGTTATACTGTGGGCGTGTGACATCACAGTGTGACATCGTAACATCTGGGCTGCGTTCGTAAACTACACCTTCAAGTGCATCTTGGATGTGTAATCGCATCTTTCTCACTCACGATGTGTAACCTATTTTGTGTCTCGCTCATTTGCTTCAAGAAATCTTATGTTTGTAACAAGTGTTCAATTGAAAAGTTCATCAAGTTGGTTTTGATTTTTTAATGAAAGAAGGGATGACTTTCTAAACGGGTGACAGTTGTCAAACAGTTGTAGTATTCTGCCTAACGTGACTTATTAGCGCTTTCGTTTGCTGCATTTATGCGCGCTCAGGTATCTTCATCTCGTATTTAATGTGTGAAGTTAAAACAAGATGCGAACTGAACTCTAAGTGCGCCCTATAGAATGTACTAAACATCAAGTGAAATTTCGCTTTGATCTAATTCAAGATCTGCTTCATAAGATTACGAAAAACTCCAAGATTTCTTTTCAATTGAACACCTGTATTTGAATCAATCTGTGTTGAATTAATTAAACCCAGCATAAAATTGTATTCGAACGTCTTGATTGGACTGGAGTGTTGACGCTTTTGGGCGATTTTTCTCTTAAGAGTTTGCGCCTTGCGTTTTAAAAATGTGGCAACACTGCTCATTACTTCGCTTTAGTTTGTATAAGGAGCTTGTTCTGTGCAGATGTAACTATCGCGTGGCTCAATCGATATCTCTTTACAACTTCTCTTAATATTTATATTATTTTGTTTTCTTAATTAATTTTATTTTAATTTCTTGTTTGTTTTAAGATTACCAATTGTAGACAAAAAACTATATTACCACTGCTGACACACAATCATGGTATATATTAGTTTAATATAAATAAAATTTACAAATACTGTAGCAAAGTGAACTGTACCGTATTTTTTATTGCAACTAGAATAACAACGTAACTTTTGACTTAAGTATTTAAAAATGAAAATTTCAATAATGTAAAAATTTATTATTGCGCATGATATTCTAATTTGGAAAAAAAATAACTTTAAATCGAGCAAAAGTATATTAAAGTACTTACTTGACGTTTCGCGAACTGCTTTGCCAACAGACTAGTTATTTTATTTTCCATATAAAAATGAATTATTTCATTTTTCTCAATTAAAATGTTGACTTTCTGTATTTACATATTTGACTTATAATATTGTTAGGTTTTAAGGTATTTCCGACGTAGTCGTAGATGTGTTTAATACCCCGGCGGTATAAGCCAAAACTGTTCGTAGTTTCACGAGTCGCCTATAACTCGCCGTGATAAGCAACAAAGAATGCCTTTACGTAAATAGTACAGCTGTGTAACCTTGACCTTGTTCACTAGCATCATATTTCAGGTGTTCATAACTTGCAGCTGCACAACCTTGATCTTGTTCACTAATGTCATACTTCATATGTATACAGCGTGACTGTTAATTAACCCGGCAAAATAAAACCACCATAAGAAGCGATGTCCGACAGTATGGGAAAAATGTTAAAAAAATTTTTTTTCTACTTTAGTTTTCAAGAAATAATTAATCAAAATAATGCATGCAGCAAATTACCTGAAGTAGATTATTTTACGCAAAGAATAACAACGGCTACACTTTGAACACCTGGTAAACAAATAAATCAATAAACTCGTTCGTAATCTATTTTAATTTCGTTTTGTGTACATTAAATTCTTAATTAATTAAAAACTGTTCCTTAGGATTATTTAAACATGAACCCGTAATCTATTACATTCATTCAGTACGCGATTTAATTAGAAACTGGTATATAACGACGTTTAAAATAGCAGTACATAATAAAGTTTTTGTAATCGGCGATGAATTTCAGGTCTAATAAATCGTTCCACATATTCGAAGAAAACCGATTCGTTTAAGCGATTCCTTGTAAATGTAATCAAGCTATCGCCCTTTTGAAGCGATAATTATTTATTACCAATTAGTATTACGCATAAAACTAGCGACGTTTAAAACAACAGATATTATCCTAATAGTTTTATTGTCCCCGCGCGATAACGAGACGAACATTTTACTATCAGCTGCCTGTCGGGCCGTTCACTTGACCCCTGCGGTCACCAGATTTAAATACTTGCAATTTTTTTTTCTGGACGAAACGGCTAGTACATTCCGCTCTAGTAAATAATCCACACGAATTGACAAACAATTATTTACACAATTATTTGCGAATTTATTATTCGTATTTCATACGCAATTCCAGTTAGTTTAGAAATTACTAAAAATTACTTCGCATAAAAGAAATTTGCCTTCCCCAGCTGTTAAACGTGTATTAAAACCAATTGAGATGTGTGTCAAGGTCGCAGTGTGTACAAGCGAGAGTCAATAAAAAACTTTAGAGTCCTATTATACTGACGCATTTATAGAACGTGGCCGCCGTATTTCGTACGCAGTGCCGGAGCTTGAGTTTGGGATTTATTAATTAATTATAAACTGTTGACAAGAATTTTTTAAACATTTTTCCCGTAATCTGTGGCATCGATTCTCTTATGCGTTTTTTTTTTGTCGGTACAATTGTCATTCACTCTGTATAACAGTAATTATCATCTTCCTTAAGTAGTCTTGGTAGAATCCTTGTGATATTCACATGTATAAAAGTAAGTCTAGATAAAGTTTGTACTTATCAATCAGTAAAATTATTATATTATTAAAATATTATTGTGTTTCGTGAATAAATAAAATTGTTTTGAAAACCGAAGCGTTCGATCGCGAAATATAACAGATATTTTTTCTTTACTATGCGACTTTATTTATTCAACTGCACTGGAGATATTTTATAATATACTTTATAAATAAATAATGTGTCTGTTTAATTCCTTCGGAGAATATGAAACAGCGCTAAGTGGAGTGTAACAAAAATCCAAGGAAATGTTAAGGAAGAAAATAAAAATATCAGTTCAAAAAATCTCCACCAGTAAAATTATTAAAAATTTCTTTCATTAAATTCGAGTAAATTACAAAATTCAACCTATCCAACCAGATCAACTTGCTAATTAAAAAAAGGCACAGTCGCTTTAACTAAAATAAATCATCACACGATATTTTCAACTTGAACCTTTGCGCAGCGCATGTTGGATCACTATTTAAGGGGATTCTTTCAAGCAGAAATCAATGCAATGTTATTTCTTTATTATGGCTTTCGTTATTAATAAAACTTTCTGAAAAAAATATATGTGATTTAAGTAGTGATTGCCCGCCGCCCGTTGCAGGTGCAGAGACCGACAGAGACCGCATGCAAGGGATAGCGTTATGCCGACTCTACTTTAACTCCGTTTTGCAGCACAATTTTGTCAACGAATTACGGAAGTTGTAATTAATCAATACAATTTAAATTTAACCAACATATCAAGGACATGTAAAACAAAGGCTGTGCACCACTATTTTCTTAAAACGTGCATAGTTCACTTCACTACAGCGTTGTACAGTAGAGCCAATTTATTGAAGGTTTGGATTTTTTTTTTTTGAAAACCCTACTTGCATTTAATACTCCTAAGCATCAAGGTACCTCGATCATCACTACTTAAATCACATATATTTTTTCAGAAAGTTTTATTCATAACGAAAGCCACAATTCGCCGACAAAAAATGCATTACATTGCTGCTTGAAAGAATCCCCTTAATGATTCAAAACTTCTTATAAGAAAACCATTATGTCGATAAACAGCTACTCAATTTCAGCTTGATTAAACTACACATTTAAAAAATCTGATTTTATTAAGTTTGGAATGCCCAGCATTATTTTTTCCATTCGCTTTTAATTTAGACATAAAATTAAAGGGTATTTTAACATTTATATAACTCCTTGAAAACAAAGAAGAGAAACAGCCTCCATCTGAATGATTCTTCTTATTCACATTCACTGTTCTGAGATCAACTTTTTTGACCCTAAGATACATAAGCAGTACAATACCGGCATTTACATGATCCGGGTCTCGGAGGCCCTGCCTGTGTAATATATTATGTTGCAATGGAAAAACATTTATTGCACTAAAATTTGCAGGTATATGTTACAAAATTAAGTTTATAAATTTGTATGTAAACATAATTATAAACAAATTATATCTTAGAGCAACAAGTAGTGCACATTCTAATACTATGCTCATTACAAATATTATTTTTACATGTAACACTTATCAATTTTTTACTGATAAACACGTAGACTACATGTCTCTGACAAGTTATAAAAATTTAATCATCTAAGGACAAGATGAGATTTGTTTTATACAAGATTATATTAGACAGGTCTGGACGGCGGTGTATGTAAAATTGTAGATTAGTGATGAAAAAAAAAATTTTCTCAAATTCTGAAAAAATTTGAAAGGTTTTGGATTAGAAGAGAACTAGACAAAAATTAGTTTAGAACACATCTAGGCGCTCAATTCGATTGAGAATATTTTATCGTCCTTCATAAAGTCCCAACCTTAAGGAAACTGTGGGAATTTTTTAATTAAATTTTGATGTTCAAGGAAAAGTTTTGGAAATCTTTCGAAACTATTTCAATAATGCCTTATTTATACGATAGTTTGAAAATGTTGCAGCTATTTACAGATTGATTTTTAATTTGAGGTTAGACAAATTATATTGTAACAAGGAAGTCAGAACGTCGCCAACGTGCGACCTCGAATATAACATCTGCTAACAAACAGTCCGCCTATGTTTAGCAAAAATTCAAGCAAAATATATACTAATATAAACAATTGACATAAAACGGAATGCACAGACTGCATAAGCTCTCCTGTTCGAGCTTTCTAAACTGAACCCTATAAATACTTGGTAATTCATTTAAGTATTCTTCTTGTCAGAACAAAACTTCCTTCTCTTGTAGTGTAGGTAAACCATGTAAGTTCTAGTCTTTTACTTTCAATAAATGTATTATTTAAGCTGGCTACGCCCTTTATTTTTGTTATTAAAATTATATCGTAACAACATGAAAATGTGCTCCCTATAGATAATCAGTAATCTTTTTTTTTTAATTAGCAACTTATTAAAATTTGAATGGAATTTTTCGTTCATAGTAGAAAAAAAAACTTTCTTTTATGTATTCTGCATCATTTTATTGAAAATTAAATTCAAAGAGAATTCCTGTATGCTTAACATAACAATTATAAATCAAAGCCTAATATGAAATTATAATTTATTGTTTACCCTTGAACGAACAAGTATTTATTCCACCCTCGCTTTTGAATTTCAGATCAGACGAGCTGCCGCCCATTGAAAAACGAAGCAAAAGAAGCTCAAACCCCCGGCCTAATAAAAACTGTTGCGGTCTTGGGTGCGGTCGTTCTCTTAGATGATCATCGCTCTCGCGTTCCAGATTCTCTCGAATATTAATCTTCCAAATTGCGTTTTAGTTGCCGAGAGCCTCGTATTTGTCTTAATTATAGGGGATGATTTATAGGCGAGGCCGACACACAAAAGACACGCATATTAATTATGGTAATCGAATTCTGCCTTCGCAAAAATCACGCGGCAGTGTTCGATTGTGTTAGGCGAAGCGAAGAAGCCTGCAGGTAATCTCACCCCGGGCCTGTTCATAATTAAGCGAATAAGGCACAACTTGCCGAAGCTCAGTCTATATTTTATAGTCGCACTGACTTGAAACTTTGCAACTCCGTAAGCTCACGTAAGCTTCCGTTTAGTCACTAATTTGTGCATAAGTAAGGGGAATTTCTAAGTACTTCGACTTGGAATATAGCCTTTGGGAATTTTAGGGGCGCTTTGTGCATCGCTTTTATAAATTGAAGATATTTTAACGCACCTAACAAAAGTTGTACCAAAAAATAAAAATAATGACCTGAGCTTTCCAAATTAAGAAAAAAACTCTAAATAAAACTTCATGTTATAATACAAAATGAGAGTAACGTTTTATGGACTCAATAGAAAGAAAATCCTTCAAGCAATGAAAAAACTTGAAATTCCAAATAAATTTACAAACTCAGCAAGAGAATGGGAAGCGATCAGAAAAATTTAGCACGGAAGAGGTGATGGACAAACGGATCAGCTTTCTACCATCCTATCCAACATAAACAATTACAAAATTCAAATACATAGATGCGGTACAACTTACAGTCATGAACACCAGTGTTTTACGTGGTCATATGGTACAGGTTACAGCAAGATTGAAAAGAGCAGCGTAGAGAATTGATTTGGAAATAAACAAAGAAAAGGTACAGTATAAGTTACTAATAAATGGAAATGAGCACACTGACGAGAATTTATTAAAGGAAGCCAAGTAGAAAAGAAGAAGCATAATTTTAAAGCCTGGGATGGTGTAACTTATTTGGGAATAGAAATGACGCGCATGGAGAAATAAATTCCAGATTGAATAAGGGGAATAAAAGTGCGGAATTCTCGATGGAAGTTATCAAGTAAAAAATTATATCAAAAAGACGAAAGGAGAAACGCATCAAATAATCATAACATAGTCGGTGCATGCAGTTGCAAACTGCGGATAACGAACAAAACAGAAGGGAAGATGATGGATGTATGGGAAAGGAAAATACGGGAAACAAATACAAGACATAAGGCAATGAAGAACAAATAAGGAACTGGTGATCTATACAGCCCTTCCATTACAGCAGCAAACAGATTACAAAGTATCAGATGGCTGGCCATATCCATATGGATACAGCAAGAAAATACTCAAAGGATTTTTTAAAAAGGTTAGATATAAAAAAATAATCATATCACAGACGGAAAAGAATCGTCGAAAGACAAGAAAAAGAGAACCAACTGTAAAGCTCTACATTTATAAATAAATGATTCTTTCCAAATCTAGGAAGATAATAAATATCTAGATGGCATTAAGAGCTTAACATTGTTCATATTCACATAACGAGAAAATTTGGATATTTTTAATGCAGAGCATTTATCCTAAAAAGTAATGTTCTAACATAACTTTGAATAAGAATGAATTTAGAACGCCTTCCGTTCTTTCATTTTATGAAATTGCATAATGGCTTTTTCAATTTTTCTGAAGCAATTGTCAACTCAAAAAAACGAAACGTAAATTAAACATCGTATTAATTAATTAGTAATTACTTTTGTTATGATGCTCTACTTTTTTAAAAATGCAACACAGTCTCTATAATTCTACAGTCTTTACAAGTTCTTTAAATAAATTTTCAAGGAATGAAAAGCCACTTAATTAAAAAATATTCATAAACTTTTGCTTTCCAAGTTAAATTAAAAGCGCTGACCTTCGCAGCTTCGGTAATTTTCTAAAACCTTTGAGGTTTCAAACAGTTATTTTCAGGGTAATAGACTTATTAATTAGAGTTTAAAAATAATTCGATCATCTAATCTTCATATTTCCTTAAGCTATTATACAGGGTGTTTTTTTACTATATGCAAATAAAAAAACCTCAGTATAAGTACATCGGGTGGCTCCTGTACCATAGCCAAAAAATTTCGGAGGTACCACTTGTTTGGAACTGCTGAAATGTGAGAGAAAGAAAAGTCATATTTAGCAAGGTCAATGACGCCTTCCTCTGTAGTCCACCGACACCGCGCCGATCATAAAATCCTGCCCTACTTCACTCAAAGAAGCCGCCGCATGCAATGCGATGCGAAACATAAAATGTATGCGAGCATACTATAAGATATTGATCAATTAGTAAATTTTGGAATTTGCAACAATGAACCACATGAGATATTCGCAGCTTCTTAAATTGCACTAATTTGTAAACGGAAATAACGTTTTTTCATAAAATTATGCGGACAAAATACCTCCATATTTTTTACAAGCTAAGTGTTTACCAAGGTTATTACAAGTGCCG
This sequence comes from Dorcus parallelipipedus, assembly GCA_958336345.1. NCBI lineage: Eukaryota > Metazoa > Arthropoda > Insecta > Coleoptera > Lucanidae > Dorcus > Dorcus parallelipipedus. The sequence goes on along the minus strand of OY284479.1, from coordinate 30,396,495 downwards.
TCGCCTTGTAATTTTCAATCACGAGTTTAATTTTAATTTAATAGTTTTTATTATCAACGAAGGGAGAAGGAAAAATTTAATAATTGGCGATGCGTAAACTCTCTTAGCATCGGAGAATTGTAATTATTTGGAGTGAAGTTACATTTATTTATTGTAATAAATCCAGGCGCTTTGTGAATGCGTTTAAAATGTTTTGATTGACCGGATTTTTTTAATACATGAAGATGAATGTGAACTCACATAAAACGAAAGTTCTCAAAATTCGTTTCCGCTCTCAGAAATTTGCCAAATGAGTCTAAGACTTCCGGCAGGTTTTTTTTACCTGTTTGCGAATGCCATTACGATCTGTTAATACGCGTCATACGATTCAAACATATGTTCGTTTACGACATCGTTCGTGCACAAGGTCAATTTTAAACACTGACCTATGCACTGATCTATATGTATTCGCTTCGTCATTCAGAGCGACGGCGAGTTACACCATCCACTCGTTAGCTATGCCAGCAGTTCTCAAACGGTTTGGTGAAAATCTGCCAATGCATTTTTCTCGAAAACTATTAACTTTTTTTTAAGGACATATGAGTTCAATCTTTGCCAATTATGGTGATGTATTACAGGTTTAAATATTTGCATATAGTAAAAAACACCCTATAGGGTGATATAATCAGTGCGATGCTCTTACCACTAAGCTAACAAGTCATACGTTACTTTTTTGCATTGCATTATATATAATGAGCGTTATATATATATATAACGTATAATATAGCGTTATGTATACAGTGTGTCCCAAAAAGTTTTATACAAATGGAGAAAAAGTTTATCTTACATTTCACAAAAAAAACTATTCTTTATAAAAAGCTCTGCATTACTTGTAGATCCATAATCAGGTACAAAATTTTTAAAAAATTAGCTGGAATACAGGGAAAATAAAAAATAATGATTTGGACGGAGAGCAAAATACGTTCAAACTGTAGTGGAGAAGCAAACTGTTCATTAAAATTGTGATTAAATAGCAAAAAATTATGCACACTTGTAGATTATTGATATTCCCAGATAAAAATTGATAAAGAAGGTTATCAATGTTTTATAAAAATAAATTATCTAACAATTGCTGAAGTGTTTATTTTTTAATTTTCATCTGGGAATATCAATAATCTACAAGTGTGCATAATTTTTTGCTATTTAATCACAATTTCAATGAACATTTTGCTTCTCCACTACAGTTTGAACGTATTTTGCTCCATCCAAATCATTATTTTTTATTTTCCCTGTATTCCAGCCAATTTTTTAAAAATTTTGTACCTGATTATGGATCTACAAGTCATGCAGAGCTTTTTATAAAGAATAGTTTTTTTTGTGAAATGTAAGATAAACTTTTTCTCCATTTGTATAAAACTTTTTGGGACACACTGTATATAATGAGCATTATATATAATGCAAATATATATATATATATAATAAAATTCGTAATTTCTTTATTTTTGACATTTCGAAAAAACACTCGGACACGTAAATTTTGTTTTTAAAAAGCACACATTTTCAAGTGAAAATTAATTTTTGACAGTCATTTGTTTTCGAGTAATGATGTCAGCGACATTTTTCTTAAATAGCAACCCCCAATTTCTTTTCTTGATTCTGATAGCTCACTGAATTCTCTATCCAACCACATCAAAAATTTATTATGTTTTATGGGAAAAATTTTTTCTACTACCTACAAATGAAGTAGGCGTGACATTTTCAAGAAAACCAAAATGATACCTACAATAAAGGAAAACTTGTCATTCTTGTCATTTAAACAAAGTCTTTTCAAGTGGAGTAATCATGGTTCGTCATTTAACCGAAAATTAAATTATTATTATTATTTCATTTCATTTTCAATAATTTTTTTCTCAAAATTTTTCCCATAAAACAATAAATTAAATTTTTGATGAGGTTGGATAGAAAATTCAATGAGCTATCAGAATCAAGAAAAAAATTGGAGGTTGCTATTTAAAAAAAATGTCGATGACGTCTTTACTCGAAAACAAATGACAGTCAAAAATTGATTTTCACTTGAAAATGTGTGCTTTTTAAAAAGAAAATTTACCTGTCCGAGCGTTTTTTCGAAATGTCAAAAATAAAGGAATTACGAATTTTATTCTATACTTTAGAGGCTCACTGTATAATAAAATAATGGAAACTCTTGGCTACTGGATTTAAAAGTTGTCCTAGTTTTTATGATATCAATAGTATATCCAACGATTTGCGGTACACTGAGAAAACTATCAACGCACAGTGAAACGTCAAATAACAATTTTTGATTATGACAATTTTTTGTCTTAATATAACTAATATGTTACTAATAATACTTACACTAACGCCAGTCTATACTAAAATTAATCGTTTCAATACATTTTCTCATAATTTTTCCAGAAACTGTCTATAACAATCATAGAAGAAATAAGATCGTCGGAACATTTGGTTTATTTCGTTAAATTTTATTTAAAAGAAAACTTCAGTTGATTCAGTTCAAATTTAAAAAAAAATCCAAAAGTGTCGGTCATCCTTGAATACGACTTCCGTTCTGGTTGTGTGTATTTTGGCATAAATTTCTTATTTAAATACATATCTCACTGAACTGTAAATTATAAAACAAACACAAATAAGACTCGCATTATACATATTACTACACAATAGGTTTGTTCGTTTGTTCTGCACTTTCTACACTTTTAACTCCTTAACCTCTATTGTTCTCATTCCTACTTACATTATATTATACACATCTCACTCTCTCGGGAGCGGCTGGTGCACAAAATGCAGAACAAAAGAACAGACCTAATATAAAGTCTTATTTAAGATGATGGGAGACTTATTTATATATATTTGCATCAAACACTTAAACTGAACTTAAATTTAAGTGGTGTTTATAATGTGACATTTTTAGGTTACACAACATTGTGTAAGTCATATTCTAAGTGATGCTTAAAGTTATGAGTCATAGTCTAATTCCTACGAGTATCTCATTGCTTTTGCATCAGTTGGTTAACAACTTAACGGCATCCTATCTATTGTGTGTCACGGTCAAGTTTTACAACTTTTTTTTATCATAAAACGTTTATAATTCATTTACAGCTGTGCATTCGGCGTTTTAGTCTACAGGGTGATTGAAATTGGAGAGCCAGCATGGGGATCTCGTTTATTATAAGAGATAGAGAATCGGTTAAATGGAGGCAAAGTTGTTAAACTTCATGGTGATTAATAATCTGAATAAGAAATTTGAAATATCTCGAACGGTTTTTCCGCAATCGAAGAAAAACGAAAAATTGCGATTTTTGAAAATCGGACGTTGCTTCTTTATTAATGATTTTTTTCAAAATCTGTGAAAACATTCCTGAAGCAACTTTTTACGCTTGATTGAATACCGAACGAAGTTTATTTCTAGAGCGATTCGTTTCTGTTTTTCCAGAGCCAACTTCATTTTTTCTTATGGGCGCGATTTTTGTTGTTTAGATAGGTAGATAGCATATTGGTATGCCACATTTTTGCTGTTTTATTTTAATTTTCATTGAGAAATTTTGAAAAACTGAAATTAAATTATGTGCACACATTAAGTTAGCGTAGTTTCTCACATTAAGTTAGCTTAGATTCAACTGTATGTTGCGTAGCCAACCTTCGTTTAATTGCAAATGCTCTGATTTTTTTTCTGTATTCTGTTTCTGTACATTCTCTTCGAGTTTCAAATGTGTCATTTTGAATGAAATTGTAATGCAACTTGGAATAATATCGAATAAGCACTAGGTTAAATTATCTTCGGATAGGTTTCTAAATTCCACTGAGCACTTGTAGTGGAATTTTTGTGACAAATAAAAAATGCGCAACATATCACGTTTTTCTTCATTTGAATACGTTTTCTTGTATATATTGTCAGACCAATTAAACAAGGGTATACGCATCCTTGCCTACGCAGCATACAATTGGACCTACAAAGCTAATTTAATGTGTGTACCTGAATCTAATTTCAGTTTTTTCAAAATTTCCGATGAAACGAATCGCTCTAGAAATAAACTACGTCCGGTATTCAATCAAGCGTAAAAAGTTGCTTTAGGAATGTTTTCACAGAGTTTGAAAAAAATCGTAAATAAAGAAGTTATGTCCGATTTTCGAAAATCGCAATTTTTCGTTTTTCTTCGATTGTGAAGAAATTGTTCGAGATTTTTCAAATTTTTTGACAGATAATTAATCACCATGAAATTTGGCAACTTTGCCTCCACTTAACCGATTCTCTATCTCTTATAATAAGCGAGATCCCCATGCTGGCCCTCGAATTTCAATCACCCTGTATACACATTGGCATAACATACTTTTTGGGTAAATTTTTATTTAATTTTATTTAATTTTTATTTAATTCTCTTAGGCACTTTTTTTTCTTGTCGGAACAATTATCTTACCCTATATTTATGCTCTTTCAATTCACAGTTGATTTTTGCTATAAACACTGTATCATCTGCTTATGCTATTTCTGCAGGCATCTTGGGAAGGTCCTTACAAAGTGATGAAACGGATCAACGATGTCATCTACCGCATCAGGAAGATTCCGCATGGCAAACCCAAAGTTATTCACTTCAATCGAATGGCTCCTTACAACGGAGAAGAAAATGAAGGGACAGTACAACGGACGCAAGGTTCAGAAGTAAACTTCGAAACCTTCATGTTTCATCACGCCACAGGAAGTAAGGCGCGATTCGGAGTGACCACAGAGAGACAGCAAGACCTTTTTCAAGTGTCACCAGAGTACAGTCTGGCCCACTGTGTGGCAGAAGACCTAAGGATGTCCAAGGGGATAGCCCAGGTCTTCCGGAAGAAATTTGGTCAGGTCGAGGAACTCCTAAGACAGCACCCCATGGTGGACAAGAGCCTGCAGATCATCCACACCGAGGCGGAACAAAGACGACACGTGTACTACTTAGTCACCAAGAAGACATCAAGCGGTAAGCCTGACTATCGCAGTATTTGGAGAGCTTTATGGAGCCTGAAGAGACAGCTGGTGGAAGGCAAGGAGACGAAATTAGCCATTCCCAAGATAGGCTGCGGACTAGATGGGCTGGATTGGAGGGTCGTTCGCAGCATGGTAGAAGTCATCTTCAACGGAACAGGAATTGAAGTTCTCGTCTGTAGTCACCACCCACAGGCAGCTGTCGGCAATAAGAAAACCGTGGACTGCTATTTCTTCCAGACCGGAAGTTGTAAAAAGGGTCTAGCATGCCGATTTCGACATCCTCCTTCAAGGCTATCGCGAGGAACGTTCCGACACGAAACATTTTTAAGAAGGGGGCAGTGTAATGATTCGCCGACAGCAGCCGGCGTTAGTCTGTCTCTTGTGTCATCGCCGACGCGCCTTAAACTAGAAACTTCGCAGGCGCTCCTATATCACGTCAGCGGTGGACTCAACCCTAGACATTCTGTCGCGTGCTCGAATGTTCGCGAAAAACAACCCCGGCTATAAAAGCACGCGGCCGGTGAATGGAAGGAATTCAGCGTTAGACAGTTCGGAATTACAGTCGCGTAGATTTTTCGCTCGGCTGTTAAAATAAACTAGATTTAAGCTTGTAAATAAATGTTAGTGTTAATTAGTTTGCTTTTAAATAAATTCGTTTATTAACTATTTCGTGTTTTGTTTTAAAATAAAAATTAATAGAACCTTTAAACTCGTTACAATACGATAAATGAAACTTGACAGGCATTTGACAATAGTTGCAATCGTATTCGAAATATTTGTAATATCCATGTTATGTCTTTCACCCAGGGCTTTTAATTTGTACAGGACGCCTCTTTGATAACGAAATTGGAGATGTTCTACCACACCTACACAAAATTAAATTTTTCAATTACATAGTGTTATTAAATTTTAGTCATCTATTAATACTGTTGGGTTTCCCATTTTACCTAATTTATTTTAATTTTTGTTTGTTAATTTCAAAATGTGTTTCTACTTTGAAAAGTAATTTGTTGTGAAAAACATTTATTACAAGAAGGTATTAATTACACGACGATTTCATTAGTCCGAAATACATGCAGTTTTTTAAAATGCAGGCTGCTGCCTCCTCCTCCTCCTTCGTCGCCTTCTGCCGCCGTTGCCATTGCGGGATTTTCTTCGCCTCCTGCGGCCTACACTTTTTCTGCGACGCCTATGCGATCTGATCTTGTCCATGGCTTCCCCGAGGAAATAGCGACCCTTCATTTTTCTGATTGCTCCGAAGGCGACACCCTTATCTATCGCTTTAGTAAGATGCTTTCTGAGCTCGACGTTCGGAACGGCAAACTCATTCTCGATGTGGTGTGCTATGGCGTCTATTGTCAGTCCTTGCGAGTCTTGTAAACAACCAATTGCTGCCATGACCAGTTCAGCGGTGTGCTGTTTATCGCAGCACATTATTGAACGGAGAAAAAAAAGTTCTTTCGAAATTTATTACAGTAATTATACCATTGCATTTAAAAAACCAAAGGTGACAGATGTCATGCAGCAGTCTTAAATGTATTAAAGACACAAGCTGCCTTAGAGAATAGATCTGAAGGCAAAGTTCAGCGAAGAGCTCCGGAAATTTTTGAGAAACCGAAGGAGACATCAAATCCTTTAAAAGAATATGAAGCTACACAATCAAACATCATGCAGAAAGTAATTAATCTTGAATCAGATATAAAAACGGTTGGAAAGGATAAAAGTGCTGATACTGGTATAGGTCCACAAGAGATACCACGAAATGAAACCTATGCAAGCAAGGCAGCTGCGGAAAATGGGAACGACTGGAAATCCCAAAATGAGAGGCAACGTAATAAACTTGATCAACGTGCCTCTAAAACTTCTACAGGCAACCAAGCATTTAATAAAGCTATGCAGAAGCTGCAGACAATTGAAAAACACGCCTGGATTTATCTTGGCAATCTTAGTTTAGACACCACATCGGATCTCATAATTGAATGCTTAAATGAAAATGAGCAAGCGAAGTATATTTGTGAGAAACTAACTCCTAAGTATGCGAATGCAAAATCTGCCTGTTTTAAAATTGGAGTAGTGTCACGAATACTCATTGGGGACAGCTGTATATAATTGTTAACGGGTCACTTTGCTGAGCTACGGATAATTAGTCAATTGCGCGGGACAGTCGATTGGGGAGCGAGCGTGAAGGTGGCAGCTCGGCAAGGTGGCCCCATAGCGTAGGGTGCTCAATAAAGCCTTAAAGTGGTGTGGTGGTTTTGCTGAAGAGGACCTTCCTTTTTAGAGCCGAGAACCGGGACAAGGTAAGATAGTCTTTGTTATTCGGGTAAACTACCCCCTAGTGCCTTTAGCCCATACCTGAGCGGCACCGTCTATCGAGAGCTACGTTTACTCCAACCGTTGAATCCATTGCAAGCGCGTAGAGAGCGTGACAGTACCTTTACGACTAGAAAATGCGTACAGATCTCCTGAATTCTGGCCAGCGGGAACCTACGTTGACAGGTACTATTTTCCCAAGAAAAACAAGAACACGGAAAATTTTCAGCCGAGTCAACATTCAGTCCCTCAGACCTAGCAAATAATGTTGTATCAAAAGCTCCACTCCATGATAGTTTCAAAGTTTGTCACATAAATATCCGCTCTTTAATCTCCTGTTTTGACTCCTTTGTTGATTTCATGCTTGATCATGATTTCCATGTTATCGGCGTCTCCGAAACTTGGCTAACACCTGACTTTCCATCACATCTTATTCAAATACCTAATGCAGAGCGTAACTTTAAAAGGAGCAATATCAAAAGGGAGAACTATTGTTAGTGGAGTCCCCCAAGGTAGTATATTAGGTCCCACACTCTTTTCACTCTTTGTCGCCGATCTTCCAATGAGAGTTGAATTTTCATGTTCAAATGAAATGTCGACTTCTTGGAACTAGGTTCTGCATTTATCCCATTTGTATAGCACATGGGAAAGCAAAAATTCGTAAGTCGGATGAAATTTCAGCAGACAATTCTTAACTAAGAGCATATGTCTCTCCAAGTAGTTTAGGTTTTGAAGCGAAACGACATCAGAAAAAGAAAAACGATATTACATTCACTTTTACTTTTGCAAAAGCAAATTAAAATACCAGAAGCGAGATTTATACAACTCGACTATCTTATTATCCATTTTAAAAGTGCTAACCTTTTTCCTAAATGAGCCCCAACAGTCTTTCTCAATTTAAAACTATTTCTTCTGTTTCTTTGAATTTGACCGCCATTCCTTATTTTTTAATTCGATTATGTTCTGCAGACTTGATTTTCTATAAACAAAGATGACTCGTGTTGTTCGGTTGAAAACAGCAACGGCACAGTTTGGTTAAAAACATTTATAAACACAAAATGAACACACTTTTACAAATTTGCACGAACCTGCAAAACCGAATGGACGAAAATTAAGCGCCTTCCGGTTTTTTTTTGGAATGTCGACGAGTCTGTCACAATTTGATCACATCACACACACGACAGTTTTATACGTTTGGTTAAGTGTTGAAAACAAAAGAAATGTAGAGGGCCTTTAATCCCTAAAATTAGGGCGACCAGATTCATCAACATTCAATGCTGCACGCGAACTGTACACATCCTTTATCTAACTCGGAAAGAATTTAAGGAACTCTAATTAGCTGCAAAACAAAAATGTTTTTTCTTGCAATTCAAAAGGAAAAATGTTACTCTCGACTCTCGATAAAATAATGGAAGCCGTTGTATTTCTTCCAATTTTTCTTAATAAACGCTGCTTCCAGTTCTTCTGGTTTGGGGGTGAATATCGAACCCATGAATGCAAGTACAATTTTACTGGAATCTTTGCTTAAAATGTACATTGTCTTATCATCATCAATTTTAGAAACATCAAACAATTTTTTATTTAATCGAGCCTCTCAGAATCTTCATTACTGAATTAAATTTCAAATAAATTGTCCTTACCAATACCTATAAGGTCTGTTGAAAATTCCAATTTAACTTTAAGCCAACAACAATAATCGTTGAAATAATCGCGGTTATGGGTTTAAACTTCAGCTTAAATTTAAACTGGCATTGTACAACTGGGCCTTAATGGAGCAAATCAAATTCACCCCAATCAATAGCAACGAGAATCAGCAGTGATGGCAATAAGAAGAACAGCAGCAGTATTCCCGAGGAATTCCTTCCGTAATGAAGGACGAAACGTTGGCAGAAAGAAGATTTATGACAGAGTATAATCGGAAGCTATAAAGTAGATGAACATTTCACATACATATTTCATTGATGATCAGTTTTTCTCCTTTTATTTTTTTCTAGTCGCATTTCTTATCAGCTTTTCTCTTATCACTCTGTTTTTTTTTTTTAATTTTACTTTGTCTATTTCTCGTTCTCCTTTTAACACTCCCATTTTTTGATGAATTTGTTTAATTTTTTTTACTTCTTTCTTGCTATTCTCTATTAGTTTTATGTAATAAGAGCACTAAGCAGCTTGAAAGAAATATGTAAGTATACTAAACATTTCTATTCTTTTTTGCTTTTTTTACATTAACCATTTTTGTAACGCTTTTGGTATAAATTTCTCTTGCTTTCATGTCCAGTACTTTTTTACTTGCGCAAGTTTTACGGTGCTTTTTCCTCATTATTACTTTTCTTGTTAGAAAGAAACGGCATGGTTTCGTTTTTTACTTTCATTTTTAATACATATTTTGTTCACCATAATCAGCTGTTACATTTATTGTTCGTTTTTTTAATGACTTTTAGTATTTATTCCTGTGTTCTAATTGAATCTAATTTTTTTATTCGTCTTTCTATCTCTGTTTGTCTTCAAACTTAATCTACAAATTTTTTTCTGACTATTAATTTACTTATAATTCTTTAATTTGTTCGTTAAATTGTTCTTGTCGATTTTAATTATTTCCTACTTACATACATATATTTCCTCTAACCTATTTTAAATTGTTAACAATTTTCATCTTTTTGTTTTCCTAGTATTAATTAATTTTCAATTTTATGTATGAAAGGACTCCATGGCTGTTCGTGTTAAATATAATTAAAGAAGGCTTATTTTATTCTATTTTCATTTTAAAAATTGAGATATGACCAAAGAAAACAGAATTCAAAGAAAACTTATATTAGCTTAGGTATTATAGGCAAAAGGTAAATCCAAACTTCCAAAACTAAAAGAGCAGTGTTAGCGAGCTACAAAGTTCCGGAGCCAAGAGATCTCGGCTGTCCCGACGCAAAGAGAATCTACCTAGAACGTTCCCGAGTCCATCCTTTTCTAGTTCGGGTCTGGCCAGGATCACGCAGGACGATGTTTCTACTCGTAGGTGTCTTGCAGCAGGAAGTTTTACATATTCGACTTGAACGGACACCGGCTCTACTTGTTTTGTTTCGGGGCTGAACCTGATGAAGCAGTTACTCTAGGGTACTATAGTAATTAACTACGCTCCCATTCCATCCGACGTGTAAAGAAGTTTCCTCCCGTTGTAAACCTGCAACGGTGCAACAGTGTTTCACCCATGGAAAAGATTTTAATTATTGATAGATTTAGTTTTACAAGTTTCGAGTTTGATGGAAGGAGAGTAAATTAAACTGTCCACGGTGGGTTGGTTCTCCTTACGTGTAGTCGGGCGTGTTCTTGGGGAAGAGGTTGCTAACGTCTTCAGTTTGCTCACTTCAAAGCACCCTGTGATGTGAAGTGCCCTTTACCACTCATCGTCTGCGGTTAATGGACAAGATACAATTACGAGCATATCATAACGGACGGGGACCTCGGCAAAAACTTGCCCCGAGTTTGTTGCTTAATTAAATGCTTTGTAGGCGTTCGTTTTACATGCCAACTTACCTGCAGAAAAAACAATGCGAAACCAAGCACCGGAAAACTAGCGTCGTAAATTATTGCTGATTTAAATTTCTCATTTTTGTGCTTATAGAGTTACAAAAGATTTCAATGAAAAAATTAATATTTAATTTCTGTAGCTTTTCTTATTTTATAAAAGAAAAGATTCGCCTGATTTCACTGATTTGCTTGAAATAACAAGAATTATGTTTGATTTTTTCCAACACAAAAATTCTTACATGTAGTCCACATATACCGTATGTTTCATTTCAACTTGAAAACGTACGTGCACATTTTGCGAGCTCTTGTCATAAGTCCTTTGATTTGTGTCTAGAATATACAGCGAAGTAAACGTGAAATAGTGATCAAGGCAGCACCAGCGGTCTCGTTTCTGTCTTTTATTTGACAGTACAGCCTGTTTTATTTCTACCGTTTTTCAAGTTTCAATAAAACAGTCGATATGATAATCTGTAATTACCTATGATGAAAAACAAGAAATAAAATTGAAAATTGTGAGTATTAAGGAACAGAAAGAAATAGTAATATTAGAAAAGGAGGTAATACTTACATTCTGTAAGAATTCTGCCCTTATAAATTAAAAAATAAGTATATAAGGAAATTTCAAAAATAATCGTTACAGTTTTAAGAAGTGGAAGAATTACATAGAATTAAAAATGCAGAATTGTGTGCAATGAAAACACGTAGACTTTCAAAAACTTAATTTAATGATTGAAAAATGCTTAAATTTAAAAGCAGAATAAAAGTTCAATAATTTAATCAATCAATATTATATTAATAACAAAATTTTTAGCATCACTTTCAACGTTTGGAAATCCTCGAGATAAAAGCGATCAATTCATATTTAACTGCCTTTCTCTTTCACATTTAACTACCTTTCTCTTTCACATTTAACTGCCTTTAAACTTTATCAAAAATTAAAATGAATCAAACAAAGGAAGTCAATGAAAATTAAAAATAAAACATTTCATTATTTTCCAGAAAAAAAATCATAAAAATTATTAAAGTTCTTTAGCAATTTAGAAAGAATGTCCGACTAGTTGGAAAATGTGTGGTTGAAGAAACCTTCTGATTTTATAGGGCAGTAAGGTTTCAATATGCACTTTCAGAATATATTAAAAAACCATAGCACCAAAAGGGAGAAATATGTCATAAATATAAAGTGCGAGGAAATTCACTTAAATGTAGGTACTGAATGAATGAGGTACTAAATAGATACCAAAGGACTGGAACACAAACGTAAACTTACTAAAGTAGTAATAATAAAACAGAGACATATGGAATTATAGATGTATAAAATGTAAATATCACCAAGTTGTATGAAACGAATGAAAACAATAAAATAAATCAAAAAATAATAATAATAGTTTCTTTATTTCCGTAGATATGTATTTCGACCCTGGAAACGCATTTCCTCTAGAAATTTGGTGAGGAGATTTCATGAAGAGCTTTTAACTTGTGAGTGTGCGGGTGCATTGAAGATGGCAGCGTAGCTCCCGAAAGACGTATCTACAGATACAAATTAATTGTGGTAAAAGGTCATTTTTTTATGATTTTGTTGATTTTGTTAATTATTATATTTTTTTCATTTATTTTCTTTACTTTTTTATACAGGGTGTAATCAATTAAGTTTCGCACACTGTAATCACTATGAATACACAAGAAAAGAAGCGAAGTTATGACATACGTTTGGGAAAAATGTCAACAATAACTCCGGAAAAATATACCGTTAGTTTTTACAAAAAACGTTTGAGAAGAGCTGGCTTAAATTTAAAGCCCCGGCTGAGCTCAGTTTACTAATATGACCAATAAATGATGGGGCAGTAAACCCGCAGATGCAATACAAACGTTGAGGCAGGTTATTTATTACTTTCATACGAAAGAATACGGCGATTCCCAGCTATTTTTTAGATTAATATTTTTCACAAAATAATTCTTACGTAATAATATTAATTTATTTCCTTAATTTAAAATAAAACAGTAATCATGAATCCTACCTAACCATATGTAAAAAAAAAATAGGTAATTCAACTAAGGTCACATTCTAAAAGTATTATTGAAATAAAAAGCACGCCGAACTCGTCATCCCTTAATTTATGATTCGTTATAATTTTTGGAATTGAGGCGGATTAGATTGGAGATTTCGGAAGGAGGGCACTTTTCGGAGTTGAAAATTTCTGACTAAACAATTCTGACTAAACAAACAAAATTCCGAAAGATCGCGGAGGTTTTGTGTGTACGCCTGTTCACAGTGCCAGTTGATTACGATAGTTGCAAGTGTTCTATTGAAATTTGCTTTTTCAATTATTAGACGTAGTTTGTCATGTAATATTCTGAAAGTAGATAATGATTTATACGTGAATTAAACCATAAACGTTTGTACTGTTAAACTCGAGCGGTAAAATCACACCTTATTACTTTATTACAGTAAATTATTGAAGAATGTTCGTCTCAGAACTTAAGGAAAGCGTTAAACTACACATTTTTATTAAGTACAGTCAATGCATTTATTTATTTGACGGAACCAAAAAAATTTACGCTTCCGCAAAATTCTCCCGGCACCAACTGGTTTCTATTCAATGTACTTAAAACATGCATTCATCATTTTAACACGCGTAATTAACAAATTAAATCACGTAGTGTGTTATTTGTTTACAAAGTATGGAATATCATGATGTAATTATTATCGATTATCTAATGAAACAGATGGACGACCATTTCGTTATCGAATTGTATTGCGGGTGACACTGACCCAGTGACCGTGACATTTGCGGAATTCATCGTTTTACGATGTGTTTATAAAAACCGCAGACGCACTGATGAACGAGCAGAAGTTTTCAAACAAAAGACGATGCGATCTTGTGGTAGGTCAGTGGAGCAAAATCATTGATATTTGCAGAATTAATTTCTTATGTAATGAAGAATATACAGTATTAATAAATGAAACTTATTCGATTACACCCTGTATAGTTAAAAATCATATTTATTTACATTAATATTGCATGTTCATTTTATACATATTTCATACATAATTTACAAATAGGTTTTCCAGTTTCCTTCAATGTTAGATGTAAGAACAAAAGTAGTACACTACAGTTGAATCTCACCTTGTAGTTGTGCTTCATTTTTATTTTGATTTGTTTTTTTTTCTCAATAGTTTGCTCTTTTATTTACTTCTTAGTTTTGTAATAATGCTAAAACTCGCAGATTTATAAAAAAAAGACACAATAAAGGTTATTAATATTATTATTTGTTATTTCTAAACCACTGTCTCCTTTAGTATTCTAGAAAAAAAAATTAGAAAACAGTAGGATTACAAGAAATTCACAAAGCACAGAAGATTCAAGTTGTGGGGTTAAAGGTAGAAATAGAAGAACCACAAAAAATATTTAATGTTTACAATAAAATAAAACTTTCCGTACGAAACTTGCTGTTTACGTGATTTGTTACAATTTCACTATCAATGTTGGTAGAAAACAATGTCATAAGAAATGTTTTAAAAATATTCGTTACTAGATTAGCAAATTTAATCTATTTTTGAAGTAAGCAGTTCTGTCAAATCGTCAGACTTAAGACTTCTACTCATCTTTTCCAGCAAATACAAAGCTGCGCTATCAACTTCAAACTTTTTGACCGTATTCCCGTATTCCTGATCCTGAGTTTTCATTTTTTTGTTGAACGCACGATATAAAAAAACATTTGAAAAGTGCTGGAAGAAAGGAACGAGAACTGAAATAGTTTAGACTTGAAAATATATTTACAAAGCTAACTGGGAAAAAAACGATGAAAAAGGACAAGAATAAGGAGATCAAAGGTAAGGCGGAAGAAAGACGTACTATGAACAACTGTCCAGAAAATAATTTTAAAAAATTGATAGAATATAAACAGAAGTATACGGTGAGCAAATAAAAATCAGATTAGAGTAGGCGGTGCGATGGCTGTGATTAACTGAATTAATTAATGTAATACATTCATGGACTGTCCAATTTATTGACTTTTTATTTAATCACAGACATACATTTTTTTTGCACCGCCTATTCTAATCTGATTTTTATAATCTCAACTCTTTTGACTTTCTCTTATTTTAAACATACATCTTTTATTTGCAAATCATATGATAACTAGAATTGATATTTTTTTATAAAAATAAATATGTAAAATTTAAAAAGAATGTAGAATTTTGTGTTGGTTTTTTCTTAAACCTTCTCTATCCTTTCTGAGTATTATAAGAGTTCTTATCGGTTATTTTCCTGTCTTTCCATCCGTTAAAGTTGTTCGACGAATAATTTAATTTTTCTGAATAGTTATTTGATTTTATGAATTGTTTCCATGGTAATTATTCGCCATCCGTTTATTAAGAGATGGAAAGATCGGCTTTTAAGCAAAATCCATTAAAATATTATTTTTTAATAATTTAATTATTTTTTCAGTAAAGAATAGGCCATACTTTAAAAGTTACTTCTTTAGACCAAGAGGATCAATTTATTTACCTGTAACTATTTGATAGAGGATCAACAAGAAATGGTCACCCAAGTGGACGTTAAGATTTGGTCCGGAATCCGAAAATCAAAAAATTAAATATAGGTGTTCCATTTAAATAACAAAGTAACATAACGCTCGAACTAAACGGAACACTCTGTACACAACAAACTTTTAAATTAATTTTTAAAATATGCTCCGTGTGATAGAGAGAAACTTTCATTTGAAACTTTTTTTTGTAAAATCGTAATATGAGTAACTAGGGAGACATGAAAGAAACCGTCTTAATTGAAACAGCCGTAGGTATGTATTGTATTTATTATTCGGATGTATCTCTTGGATATATATTTTTTTAATATGGCCCTCGAAGTACCTATGTAAGGTAGATCAACCCTAGATTAGAATATGAATATTAGGTAATTGAAATAAAAACAATAATGTAACTTGATAATTAAATTTTCCCTTTATACAATCAACAATTTTTAACCTTGAACTGGAACATAATTTAGCGACAATGGAATTAACGAAAATGTTTCTGCTGTTTTTACAGAATGTAGAACTACTGTCGCCATCTTTCAGATTTAAGTGTCAGTGCAATAACTTGCAATGTAAACTAAAAATATGTCCAAAAGATGGTACCCCATTTATTTAATTTAAACGAGAAAAGAATAACAGGAGGGAAGATACGGCAGTGGTAGAATGCAATGACATTTGACGGAAGTTACCACTTTGCAGTAGGTCACTTCCTCCTATATGACATATATATATGTTTGTTGACATCCGCAGTGGAAAAATTTACTGAATTTTGTGTTCATCTCTGAGTGTAGTACGAATCTATGTGTTTATTTAGTTTATTTAGTTACTTAGTAGTATGCAAACGATACATTGATATGTTAATTATAGGCTTCAGTAGAAAAGTGAATGACTTTTTTTTGAGTTTTTAGGTGTTCAGTGGCGTAGCAAGCGTAATGTACAGTGGATCAATTTCGATGTCTCTTATGGGCATCTCTGTAACTACAAGAGATAGAAAAAAACTAGTGGCCAAGTCTCAATCTCTTTTTTAGAGATAAAGTCAATAGTGTAAACAAAAATTCTTTTGTTTTCGAGTTATAGGCAAAAATTGACATTTTCGACTTTTCGTCAATCGCGCATATCTCGTTTATTTTTACAGATATTAAGAAACTGTTTTGACATTATTAGGACTCTTTTTGAATACAATTCAGTGGTGTAGTTGGTTTCTTGATATTTAATAAAATTTTCGAGTTATAACAAAGTTATATTTTTTTAAATTGAAATCATAGTAGGCAATGCCACCGTTAAAGAGAGATTTTTTTCCGTTTTCAAAAATATATACTTTGTTGGGTTTATTTGTTACAATTAATAGAATAAAACGCTTTTTTTTATTATTATTCTTGGGTGCATTATATTCTTAGCAGGCTGGTTTCAACAAAGATCGACAATTCTTTTGTTTGTTTTTATTAAATATCAACTCTTGTTCAAATATTTTGACATTGCAGCCACATAAAGAGAATGAAAGATAGAGCGAGCATCCTCTATGAGTCACAAATAGCGTTTTCGATTGACCACACTAGTGCGCACTCAGAGTATCTTCATCTCGTGTTATTACGAGGTTAAAAGGAGACACAAATACACTGAGTGCAACCGGTACATGTGAATCGAAAATGCTAAAAGATTACAACAATACCGATACTATGTGGTTTGGGTCAAATTCGAAATTATGTAACATCATTTAATATTTAAATTTAAAACGCATTCTTTTGCATCAAATATGCATTTCATGGGATAATGAACTAAATTATATGCATCAATTAAAAACATCATAAAAATAAGAAATTATTGCAGAAAAAGTTAAAGAATATTGAAATGTAAGTAGATAATAAACACAACACTTGCCACGCTAGAATACGCAGCCAACTCATGTTGTTACCCAACCCAGCTCTATCGGCGCTAGCTTTCTATCTCTTATGTTCATCGTAATACCTCTCACTCTTGTGTTACCCAATCATCAAATCTTTGTTAATATTTAATAAAAACAAAATAAAATTGTCGGCTTTTGTTGAAACTAGCCTACTAAGAAAAGGATGCACCAAAAATAATAACAAGGGCGTTTTATTCTATTAATTGTAAGAAATAAACCCAACAAAGTATATATTTTTGAAAACAGAAAATAATCTCTATTTAATGATGGCATTGCCTACTATGATTTCCATTTAAAAAAATATAACTATGCTATAACTCGAAAATTTAATTAAATATAAAAAAAACCAACTGCACCGCTGAATTGTATTCCACAGTGTCCTAATAATGTCAAAACAGTTTTTTAATATCTGCAAAAATAAACGAGATATGACTGATCGACAAAAAGTCGAAAATCTCAATTTTGGCCTGTAACTCGAAAACAAAAGAAGATAGATATTGACTTTATCTCTAAAAAGAGATCGAGACTTGGCCACTAGTTTTTTCTATCTCTTATAGTTACAGAGATGCCCATAAGAGACATCGAAATTGATCCACCTGTACCTAAGTTCCTTTCAAGTACTTTTAGTCATAGAACTCCAGCTGTATAAAATACAATTGACTTTTCTCGAATCTTATTTACATAGTTAAATTTAATGTAATAAGTGTTTTATAAACAATATTGGTTTGTGGACGTGCCAGGAATTTTGTAAAACGCTTGTGCGCTTATGATATAGAGCGCCATATTTAGTGACCAGTTTGGACACTACTGTTATTATGACTATGGGCCAGTTGTACAAAGTAGGTTTAATCTTACGCTCAACTGAACCAGGTTCAAAGTAAACAAATTCGCATAGTATCTTAATGACATATGGCAATTAATGCATTCATAAATAAAATTTGATGCGATTTTGTTAAGTTTGGACCTAGTTCAGTTGAGCGTCAGTTTAAACCTGCTTTGTACAACTGGCCCTATGAACGATTTCGATTTACCTGCACTGATTGCACTCGGAGCATTTGCATCTTGTTTTAAGCTCATATAAAATAAAAAATGAAGATACTCTAAATGCACTGCACACTAGTGCATTCAATCGAAATGTAATATCGTCATATGATCAAGAATAAATAGCTGTCTGATTTACATCAAACAAAATTTAAAAAAAACTCATGTTTAACGTCATATCTGTATTGACTAATAACCAATACAAATCCACTTAATGCAAATAATGCATTTTTTTTAACATTCGTTTGTACAACCGTCTTCGTTACAATAAATAATATAGACACCAGGGCAGAAAACAATACATCAAAATACAATATTATACAATCTACAATACAGTTTTGGTGGTATGAGCGTGGCGAACAATAAAATAATGCACCTAAACAAAACATGATTGCGATTAAAATTACTTAGAAAAACAAAAACCAATAGGTCATATAAGTATTTCTTTTTAATAGTATGAAGTGCACCAGTAAGTATTAAATAAAGCCGACAAAGGTTGGAATAATCACACCAATGATGTGTTAATTCAACTAAAATACGATAGCCTTATCAATTAATTCTCAATTTAAATTGCACCTTATGTTTACACAAAATAATATTAAATCTGATAATTAAAATTATTAAACCTTTGACAACGATTTCTAAAGTGTGAGACATTTTAAAACGAATTTACAAGTATTCTAGATGTTACAGAGCCTAAATGCCTGCAACTATAATACGAGGATCTTCCACAGCGGCCTTTATTTTGCGCAAGAAATAAACAGCCTCACGTCCATCGATGAGTCTGTGGTCGTAACTTAGAGCAATATACATCATCGGCCTTATTACTACCTGCAAAAGAGAAAAAGCTCAAAATAACTAGGAAATATTATTGGCGTTTTTCATCTCCGCTAGATGTCGCTGTATAAGACCACTTCTCCGCCATTTTTGTGTTAAAAAAGTAGGGATATATAGTTTTTTGCGATTTTTACACTGCAGTACGGAACACATTACAATGTATACGAAGCCATAAGCGTAAATAAAACACTTTTTCAGTGATTTGACTCCCTTCTTAATAGCTCGCAGCTACAACTGTCACGACACACGTGTTTTTCATTACCGTCTCGTAGTTTCCGCATAATTCCTCCCGCGGCAACTCTTTCGCTCAAAGACGCGAATACCGTGAATTTATTTTAACATAAAACATCGCTGTAACGTGGCTGTTACGTACGAATCTGAGAACCCATAGCAACATTTATAATTTGTAAATTAAACTGTCCTTTTTAAAATAGAACATGAGATGACAGCTGTCATGAATCTGCTCTGTTATAGTAATTTCGATATACTTGTACTACAAAATAATAGCAACTCTTTCAATTACATTAGATAAGTTTATTATTGTTTAAAACAAGTAAACTTAAAACCTAAGGAAAATAGAAATTTTTTAATTCAAAACAAACACCACAGCAAATTTTAAAAAAATTCTTCATTTACCTCCATGCAATATCTTAAACGATTATAAAAGTTGTTAATTGCATTAGTTACTTGTCAAGGGGTAATTCTTCCTGATACATTTTTACCAACTTTCTTCGTCTGACAGATGTTCCAAATTAAATTTTATATGACATTAGAAACCCTAACGACGACGATCATGCAACGACATTTTTAAAAATTGGAATTAGTTTCCATAGTAATATGAACAGCAATCAGCAATGTTTCATATTAAAATAAAATCACGGTACAGTCAGAATATTACATACCTGTCCTTTAACAGCAATGGGTCTATCAAAAACACCATGCATTCCTAGAATGGCAGATTGGGGGATGTTAATGATAGGTGTGCTCAAAAGTGAGCCAAAAACACCTCCATTGCTGATAGTAAATGTGCCACCATCCATATCTTCAATGGCCAAAGTACCTGCAATCAAATAATATATAAATTTCAGTTGACACGATCAAAAAACTTTGGCTGACCTTTCTTTGCCTTCTCTCCCAAAGCTGCAATGGCTCTTTCAACGTCAGCGAAGTTCATTCTCTCAACGTTTCGGATTACAGGAACAACCAGGCCTTTCGGTGTTGCAACTGCAACTGAAATATCAACATAATCTCTATAAATAATCTCCTGTCCATCGATGACAGCATTTACGACAGGGAACTCTTGAAGGGCGTAAGCTGCAGCCTTGCAGAATGCCGACATGAAACCCATCTTGATACCATGTTTCTTGACAAAGGCTTCCTGGTTTTCCTTCCGGAATGCCATAATGTAGCTAATAATTTCAAGGAGATTTAAAATATTGAAGTTCACAGTATTAATCACTTCTACCTCATATCGATTTCGTTGAACGTCGTTAACATGGCGTTGGTGTTTTGGGCTTCTTTTAAACGTTGGGAAATCTTCAAGCGCATTCTATTCATCTTAACTCTTTGCTGAGATCTCGTCCCGGTAATCTCAGACGTTGGATCTTGGGGAGGCAACTGTGTGAAATCCACTTCTTTTTATTAAACGATAATCGTTTTCAAGTTGTAAAAAATTTAGAGGATCTTGAATATTACAGAGAAAGCAAAGTTAATTAAGCCAAATTAAAAAAAAAAAATTTAATTTTGCCCTAATCAACTACATTTGTTTTATAATAAGTAAAATTCCCAAATTTTTTTACAACTATTTTAAGTACCTATTTCTTACTTTAACAGTAGCAGCTTCGAGTGTTTGAGCATGTCGAATAGCGGCAACCGGTATCGAACTAACTGGTGCAGCCGGTCTTG
The DNA here is from genome assembly GCA_958336345.1 of Dorcus parallelipipedus. Lineage (NCBI taxonomy): Eukaryota > Metazoa > Arthropoda > Insecta > Coleoptera > Lucanidae > Dorcus > Dorcus parallelipipedus. Next base: position 30,375,469 of record OY284479.1, on the reverse strand, counting down.
GAGGTGCTGGTCGAGGTTGAGGTGGAGGGGCTGGCTTCGGAGCAGTCTCTGCAAAAAAAAAACTTATTTTCTGCTCATCCACATTATTTAAATTATATTTGTTTCACCTGGAGGTGCAGTAGCTGCAGCTGGGGGGGACGAAGGTGGAGGTGGTGGCGTTGATGGTGGTGGTGGAGGAGGAGGCGGTGCAGGGGCTTCTGCAGCTTTTTCTGGGGCGGCCTTTGCACTTGCAGCAGCCGCAGCATCAGTGATTTTTATCCGGCAAAGCTGATCTCCGGCTTTCACAGTAGTGCCAGAGGGAATAAGAATTTCTTCAATGATACCAGTTACAGGTGAGGGAACCGGTATGGCAGTTTTATCTGTTTCTATTTCACAGAGAACGTCGTCCTCCTTTACACCATCACCTTTATTCTTTTGCCACCTGAAAACTCAAGAGCATTGACAAATTCTTACACTTTTTACTTTACTTATATGAAACATTGAAGACGCTGAATGAAATAAACTATTACATGGTCACACATAAATATCACAAAAACACAAAGTTAAAGTTTTTACTTTATTTATATAAAACATTGAAGACGCTGAATGAAATAAACTATTACATGGTCACACATGAATATCACAAAAACACAAAGTTAAAGAAAATAAATTATTTAATTTGTTCTTGAAACTAAGAACTTGTTAAAAATATTTTCAATATTTCAGTATCGTATTATCACAGAAATTTTTTTCTGAAATGCTATTTATCATTAATTATTGTTGAAGTTAGAGTTGGCAAACAAAACCTTATTAAAGTGAGAGTAATGTGACGCCTTCAAAATCCTTGATCTGAAATTTATGAGGTCAGTGACGGCTATTTTTAATGGTTTCTCAACCAAGATAAAGATCTGACTTGGACTGCATTCGATTGGTAAAAACAAGACTCGGGTACATTTTCAACACATCTAATATGGCATCACGTTTAAAAGAGACATTTTTGTAAGAATGATAACTTGCACGTAATTGTAACACATACATGACGAAATTAATTAGTTAATCGCAAAATGCTAATCTGTGGATTTAAGCAATTTGCACGTAAACTGAGAGATTTCACACTTTTACTTGTCTCAGTTCATAAAAGCGTTATCTGGATTATCAGCTGCTCGATTGATCGTAATAAAACTTAATTTCGCTGATTAAAGGCACATTATTTTCGATATTAATCTTTGGCATGTAATTAATTACTCGTTTATCTTATCTGTAATGATGAGAGCGGGTAAATCCTGAATGAAGTAATTTAAATAGATTTTAAAAAATCTATTTTAATGATGAATTTTACAAATGTTACTTAAATTTAATCAAGCGTTAAAAGTAAACGATGCTATGGTTACGTGTACTGAAGGTGTAGGAATGATTATTCTTAATCAATGATTCAATTTAATCGACTTTTATGAAACCCAGCATAAAAGTTACAAATTTCAAAATCAGTGAGTTGAGAAATTCTATTTTAATAGCAGATTTTAGTTTACAAAGCTCATCTTATTAAACAATTTTAAATCAATAAAAGAGCAACTAGTATTCTAAAATAACTTGAATTTATTATTATCTTCATCCAATTAATGTGAAACACTCGTAAATTTTAAAAGTGAAAAAACTGCTTCACTTTAAAACTTACTTTGAGTAAAAACATGATAACATAATTGTACTGAACATCATTTTATCATTGATAATTATGATTACCTGTTCTTTAAACACCTTTTTGAAATCAATTTAATATCTTCACATCAAAAAGAACTTTATGACTGAAAATTATTCAGTTAAAACCATTTAGTTTAAAAATATATCCTTTCTTCAATAAAGAATATTCAATTTATGACTGATTATAACATTAATTTCATTAAAATACTCACTAAACTAATCTATTTTATGCAATGACTGTGACTCCTATAATATGGATTGGTAACTACATTAAAGTGTTCCTTAAACTCATCTAATTTAATAAATGACCATAAACCTACATAATAAATTACTTACTTCACATCACCCTCAGACACAGACTCAGGAAATGAAGGACATGCAACAACTTTGGTGTCTTGGAAAAGTACATTTGATGACCTAAAGAACCGAATTTCCTGAGCATAAGTCAACCTCTTCTGTCTAAAACCGGTAGATTGAATCAATACAAGGTTATGTAACTATGAAAACGTCACTTACTTGACCAACGTTGAACCCAGAGCTCTTCTGCACGAGCTGTATAATGTCCTCACAGCTTGTCCATATATCCTCTGCCTCGGGAGTACCTGGACACAGGTCAATTAAAATTTCACAATTAATTACATAACCTCCATGCATTTTGCCGCGATTTGCACGGTAGATGAATACAGGCAAGTTACATAATTAATGATAGGTGCTGCACGCGAATGGTAATTGTAATTGTCTATTTTCGTAACACATAAGAATTACGCTCACCTCGGACGAATTTCGCTCCAAGTGATTATACAGGAACCTGGCCGCTGGCCGGGATAAATTCGGCAGTCGAAGATAAAGCATTATGGCCATCAATCTAATCCACGAGGACCATCAACAGCCCTCCACAATTCGCTCCGTGGTAGAGAAAGTATTTTGCATAAGTTTGACAGACTATGCGAATCATGTGCTGCCACGGCTTATCAAATTTTCCAATGAAGTTCACAATGGTACCAACTGTCAAGACAATAGTTGTGAGTACAGCTGAACTAATAGACCGCAACTCAAATGGTTTCAATTCATCAAATTAAAATATATTGAATTAGAAAAAAATATGTATACCTTGTACAATATTTGAGTTAATAAAAAATGATGGAATTACCCAACCATAGTCAAATATGTACCATGTGACTACATAACTGATTTTTCCAGTTTTCCTATTTGTAAAATGTCTTTTGCAAAACGTCGATGTCGTCGATAGAGACCTAGGGAATTTGTGAAATCGCAGTTGGTACTGGCCGCCATAGTCTGATCTGCTGCAGGTAAAGTCTAAAATAATTAATTTTACTCAAATAATTATATTTAATATTGTCCCGTTTCGTCGTATTTTACATTATTAAACTCAATTACTTTGTGCTTATGTTCGCTGCTTGTATAAAATGAAAAACATTTTAAGGTTAGATGTGATTACATAAACGTCCAACCCAACATGTAATACCTACCCGCAACATCCAATTTAATTACTGCTGTATTTAATAGTTTTTTTTTTAGCAATTCAACAAAATGGCACAGGAAGGAAAACCACCCGGCAGACCCATGAAATTTCCATACACATTTTCGGCTAAACTAGCCCAGTTTCCATACAAATTTTATTTCACGAAGCACTGGAACTGGAAATACTACGCCATTTCCGTCGTGCTGTGTATGCCAATCTTTAAAAAGATATCCAACTTAGGTAAAGTGCGAACTTAGAACTCTGAGATCATATTAAATGCTTGTTCTTGTTCACAGCAAATTCTCCCGAGAATGTCGCCAAATGGGCTGAAATTCGCAGAAAAGAGGCAGAGGAGCACCACCATTAAATATGTGTGTAAAAATGTTAGTAATTTAGCAGTCTACTTGAAATTGTAATAAAAAAATTCAAGAATAATTTTTTTTTTTTTTTGAAAAAATAATGTGTAAGAATTAAATCTTCAAACTCACAAGTGCTTAATTATGCACTTCTTGATTCTTGAAGTAGAACTGGGACTCCATTTTGGTAGTTCACTTCTATTTAATAGATAGATTTAATTTTAATTCTTCGGTCAAAGGCATCAATACTGTAAGGAGTTGCTGTAACGCAACAATTGATAAGAAATCGTTGGGAATATCTTCAGAAGTGAGACATAATAGACATGACCGTACTTGACTAGACTTTCATCCTTAATTTCAGAATATAACTCGTGTCTAAATAAAAACCTGGTCAAGTAGGCTACATTTAGTAATTCTGCTATGTAAATGCAATGGAAAAATTCTCGATTACAACCCACTTGACCAGGTTTTTATTTAGACGCCCGTTATAATAACTTCTTTAAATAAACACTAATAATGGTTATTTGTTTATATTTAATGTACCTTTTTCATCAAGTTTACTAACTGAGTCACATTGGCTCATGCAAAAACATTTACAAAACTAATGGACTATTGGAACTTATGCTGGGTTTCATAAAAGTCGATTAAATTTAATCATTGATTAAAAATAATCATTCCTATACCTTCAGCACATGTAACCATAGCGACGTTTACTTTTAAGGCTTGATTAAATTTAAGTAACGTTTGTGAAATCCACAATTAGAATCTTCAAAGTATCCTATTGAAAATGCCATATTGCATATTGGTAATATTCTCTGCCCCGCCCGATAATGCCATTTTTCGTAATAGTAATTGGTCATTGCTCTTCTACTATCTCAATATTAAGCATTACATTTTAATAAATGATTTTATGTTAAACTGCGCAAGCGCAACAAGTAATAACTTCGTTATATTTTCGTCGGAAATTTTCCAGAAAAATTGGTTAGAAAGTTTTTGGAAAATTTCCATTTTAAAAAATTTCCAAATTGGAAAATTTCTGAACCCACATCCCTAAAAAAATAGTCTTTTGTTTCTCACTCAATTTAACACTTGTTTGACTAACTTCAAAATATTATGCGTCCAAAATGCAGAAAAATACCTACACGTACAATTTATGAATTATAAGCGAACGCCAGAGCGTAAGTTTGGTTTGTGAATACACATTATTTTGTAATTTCTGTCATTTTTTATAAAAAGTTTATAAAAATATATTTTTTAAAGAAATACGTTACTATAATTGATTCGGAAATTTTCTGGTAAATTACTGGAAAAGGTCATCGGAAAATTTCCATCTCTTTTATTTTTCCGGAAAAATTTACATCTCTACATTTTTGAAATAGCCCTGTTTTCTGAACGTGCCCCATTGACGTTTGCGTTTGACATTTACGAACACGTGCCAAATATGGTCGCCCTAGGTAAATACAAAAGGTTATTACAAGTCCTAGAGAAATGGCCCGTTGACGAAAGTAAAACTGGCAGGTACAAAGAAAAGCAAAATACCTCACTTTCAGTATTAAAAATTATTACTTCTGTAATTATAACCTAACATAGCCTTTTATTTTTATAGAGATTTAGGACAGTATTTGCGCGATTTTGTGACCAAGGCCAGCAAAAAGGGCGACTCGGAGCTAGATAAGTACTGGGATAGGCAGTACTTAGCTCTGGAAAGGTTAGTGAATAACGAACACTGTAACAAATATCGTCGCAGCATTTCGTCCTCAGCAACCGGCTTAACAGCGGAACAGTGCCATACTGTCCTGTCCAACGAATTTTTGGAGTATTTGCAAGAAGAGGAACGTTCAGTCTTCAGAAAAATATTCTCACGCAAGCCTAACAAAGAATAGACAAGATGACCGTAATGCGTAGCATCAAATTTATCAGAGCAGTTGCAAGAAAATTTTGTACAAATTCCGTAGGTGAGTCACAAATATCGATAAGTGAACCACACATTCCGGTTATGGCCCAAGAAGTATTACAATATTTAAAGCCAGAAGAAAATCAAACAATTCTAGATATGACATTCGGAGCTGGGGGCCATAGTAAAAAGATTTTAGAAAGTGCCCCAAATGTCAAATTGCTTGTATTAGATAGAGACCCGATTACTCATGAATATGCGCAGGATCTACAAGCACAATACCCAAAACAAGTGATTCACTTACTCGGCAGATTTTCTGAGTTACCCACTCTTCTTAAAAAACATGACATCCATTACAATTCCATCGACGGAATGCTCTTTGATTTCGGTTGTTCTTCTATGCAATTCGATTTGGGTGAACGAGGTTTTTCTGTATCAAAAAGCGGTCCCTTGGATATGCGAATGGATGGAAATCGTTTTCCAGATTTGCCAACAGCAGCTGATGTCTTAGCCAAGGCCACTGAAGAAGACATTTACAAGATAATCAAAGTGTACGGTGAAGAAAAGCAGGCGAGAAAGATCACCAGGGCTATTATCGAGGCTCGTTATTTATTCAAGCGGATTACAACTACTGAAGAACTGGCTGATTTGGTTGACTCCGTCTGCCATGAGGAGGTTCGCCTTGATAAATTGCACAGACGCTCTCACAATGCCACCAAAACGTTCCAGGCTTTGCGTATTTTTGTCAATAATGAACTGAATGAAATTAATTATGGCCTCGTGCTCGCTCAGAAATATCTCAAATTGGGAGGCAGGATTGTGACGATTACGTTTCATTCTTTGGAAGATACGATAGTTAAGAGACATTTGCTTGGGAACTTGATTGAAAATACTGCAAATCCTTTGCCTCTGAAATATAGCAGTTTTTCTTTGAGTATCGATAAACAAATTGTGCAGGAAGTGATGGAATCTAATTGGAAATGTTTACACAAGCATGTCATTTTGCCTTCATTTGAGGAAGTTGAAAGTAATCCTAGAAGTCGTTCGGCAAAACTGAGGGCTGCTGTTAGAATTAAATAAATGCTTGATTATATTCATGAGGAGCAATCTGTGCTTTCGATTTTATTTATATATTCGTAGTAGTCAAAAATATATGTTTGTTTCAATTTGCTCATTTCATTTTTCTTAAGTAATAATTGAAATTTTCAATTATCCAAAATATTTATCACGATTTGAAGATATTAAATATAAAGTGTACAAAAGAAAAAACTAGTTTAAAAATTGTGATATGAGCTGCATAAGCTTGCCATCACTCTTACTTCTTTGGTTTTATTTGACAGAACTTAAATAATGTTACTAATAATAAAATCAGGTACAAGATGAAACGTGACAGAAACACAAAAGAGAAAACTCACAAATAAAATATGTACACACAAGTCAGTACAAAAGCAGGAACTCAAAACAATAACTTCTAAATAAAATATGCAAGCGAAAGGAACAGTAATTCTCAATTAAAATAAATACAAAAGTAACAATAATTCTCAATTAAAATAAATACAAACATAACAATATTTCTCGATTAAAATAAGCACAAAATTAACAACATAACTGAGTAATTTCAGTCAATCTTATTGAAATATCCACTGATATAGTTTTCAACGATTTACTAATTTCTTTTTTGTTGATAAGTTTTGCTCCATTATTTCCTAGTTTTCTGCTGTATTTTTTCTTCATTTCTAGTTGACTGATCAGCTAACCGTTCAGTAGCATTCATGGAGTTCTGCAATTTTTGCATTTTCTTCGTAGGTGTTTTTAATATTCATTTACTCTGAGTCTCATTAATATTTTGGCTACATGGGAGAATTGGTGTGTCATTCATCATTTTTACGTTGATAGTATATGTCGTGCTGGTGTGGTTGTATTACCTACTTAACACTTGAGTCATATTTGGTGAAATAAAGGCTATATCTAAATTTTCAGTGTCATCAGTTATTTCAAATTTTATGTATTCCTGGATTGAATTGAAATCAAAATTTACTTTTGTTTCTGGGACTTGTGTCTCCTTCGATAAACCGACCTTTAGGCCTGGTTTATCAAAAACAAGTTAACTTTAAGATAATAATAATGATATTTATTGACTGCATACGGCATAAATATGTATAACTGAGAAATCATTACATTACATTGCTTAATAACTAAAATTAATTTAAATTAAAAATAACATAAGCTAAATTTGCACAATGCAGTCAAAGGGCAAGGAGTCAGCAATGAATTGCTGCTATTATTTTCAGATAAAGTTAACCTTCAGTTAATTACCATAACAACAATTGTCTTCGTAGTAGTTACTATGGGTATGGGAACAAACTGAAAGTTAGTCAACTTGTGATTGATAAACCAGGCCTTACTGGCTTAAAATCACGACCTACTGCGATAACAAATAGATAAGGAACCGATTTAATACATACAATATTAAAGCTGACATATTATTATTATTATTTCTTTCTTGAAAGATCATTCTTTATTAAAAGTCGCCCGCATCTTTGGTTGCCTAGTTTATTGTTTATAATTAATTTAACAGATGGAAATTTATGCTGTCACGACATAGTCACGACAACGGCGACGTGATGAAAGTGTTTTAATTAAACGAGTTTTACGCGATAACTTTTAAATAACAGTTTACGTGTATCGTTATATTTTCGTTTCAGTGATTATTTGCTCAAGCTCGTCAGTCGTCAGTAACTGACAACGTTTAAGTATATCATGGCAAAGTGAGTACCTATTTAGTTGTACTTACATAAAACATTAATAAACTTCTCAAACATTAAATTAACATTCATTACTCGCAAATATTAGCAGACGTCAGCTAAATATTTTTGGAGAAAATAAATAAATAAATTAATTAAAATAAAATTGCAATATAATGCTAAATTAACTGAACACATCTGCGTACTGCATAAAAAGTTGATATGCCATCCTTATTACTCATATTTGCCTATTTTCCTTCGTCCCTCTTTCATATACATATAGCGTTTTCGATTCATGTGGACCGGTTGCACTCAGTGTATTTACATCTTGTTTTAACCTCATGTAATAACACGAGATGAAGATACTCTTGAGTGCGCACTAAAGCGGTCAATCGAAAACGCTAATAGAGTGGTGATAAAGTCCCGCACCAAATTCATAATTTGTTTATTTAACGTTTTTTTTTTACAAAATCCTGAAGTAGGTAAATTTTTAATTTTAAAGAGAAACATATTAGTGCAAAAATCTTTTCTCGATCGGCATTTGTTTTTCCGCTAAGACGTCATCATTAATTTTTTTTTAAAAGGCAACTCTAACTTTTCCATACAGATTTTGATCGTCCTTCTTATCAGTTAAATGATGATATGAAAAATTAATACCTTACACGAAAATAGCAGACATTACTGTTCAATATTACCTACACATTTTGTTATTAGACATACCAGAAAATGTTAAATACTCAAGATTTAGGGGTATAACTAAACCGCCAGAATTTACTAAACAAAGAAACAAATGACGATTGGACACCTAACAAATGAGTATCAACTTTGTTATTTTAAATGGAACACTAAGTATATTTTCTCGAATTAATAAAGATACTTTTTTCCTAATTTCAAAAATATGTAGTTTCCCATGTAATACACCAAATATAGAATATGTCTAAAACACGTTTTGAATTTAGTCTAAATGTAAAATATTATAGACTAGTATTTATACATATGAGTGACAGTCTAACTAATGTCTCTTTTTGGGATAAATATAACGTTTACACAAAATGTATATTTATAGGGTACGCGCAATGTTTATACATGGTTTATACTAGACGTATATTTTGGAATTATAAAATTATTATAATTATATATTTATATTATTACAACTTATTCTAAAGAAGCTGTGAAACGTACAGCGAAATATTGACATTTAATTCCACTTTACCAAGTGTCTGTTCGTTTGTAGTAATTATACATTTTGTGATGATTTGTAATGGGCAAGAAAGTTCCTGCGGTTTTGACTTATAAACGACAACTTTAGCGAGCAACAGTTTAGGTCGCGACATCTCGCGGCGAAATTTATAAGATACTCATATTTTAAGCTCTCATCTTATGTAGTGATACAATGTTAGTAGTTTTATAGAAAATTTACTATGTAACAAGGGTCACAAGACCAATTTGGATAAAAATTTGTTAATAAATGTTACATCTAAACATTCATTATACTTTTTTTGATTATATTATAAATTTTAATGAGAAATGAGAAATGTATGTTATGGGCCTACGCCTACATGATAAGATGGAATTTAATAATTTGATAAACGTGTTTTGCAAGTCGCGACATTTTATTACAATTTAATGAAAACGTATAGTTAACCTACCACTTATATTCTAGGGTAACTAGTACCATTAAAATATGAATATTTTTGGCATTCTATATACCATTACCAAAAATATCCCTGTCTGTCGTATATAAACTGTCTAATGAACGAAATGGTGTTGCTTGGGTTGTCTATTTTGGTTTCATACTTTTTGGGATATTTAAGTTGAAAAAGCATTTACTTTGATTAACAAGTATTTTATTATGTGTGACGTGTTAAATTAATGAAAAAACTTTTATAAGTCGAAACGCTAACATCTAAGACAAATTAACATTTTATATGAAATAAATTAATAAATATATACCAAAACAAGAATAATTTCAAACTTAAATATCGCAAGAAGTGTGAAACCAAATATAGAGAAACTACATACTTTTGGAATCAGTAGAAAAATATCTTTCTTAATTCTAGAAAATATACTGAGTGTTCCATTTAAAATAACAAAGCTGATACTCATTTATTAGGTTTCAGATTTTCGTTTATTTTTTTGTAAATTCGGTTCAGGTATATCCCCAAAACTTTTTGTTCAACATTTTTTGATATTCAGGGTGTTCACGGGAAGCCGCTACAATAGCTAACTTTTTTATTTGAATTTTTACGAGGTAGCTTAAATTAGAAAAGTTTCAGGACGTCACCTGCTGGATTTTATGGCAACATCAGAAAAACAGATGACTGTCAGGTTTTGGAGATTTTCAATTGTTTTCAACTTTTTTTAATGGAACGTTATATTTTTTAACATCGCATCGCTTTCAAGGCGTCAAATTAATTATGTCTCTAAAATATTACCTTCCAAGGCCTTCTATTTTATGAATTATTTAGTAAATAAACATTGATATTAGCGGGAAGTGCATAGCAACAACAGCTTTCTTGTTGGCGAACACAATATGGTGTGTAAAAAAGTTGAAAATAATTGAAAATCTCGAAAACCTGACAGTCATTTGTTTTTCTGATGTTGCCATAAAATCCAGCAGGAGAGGTCCTGAAACTTTTCTAATTTAAGCTACCTCGTAAAAATTCAAATAAAAAAGTTAGCTATTGTAGCGGCTTCCCGTGAACACCCTGTATGTATCTAATAATAAAATGTGTAGGTGTTGTTCAAAATATAAACAAAAACCCTGTACCTACATACGATAAGCAAATTTTAAGAATAGATTTTATTTCATTGAGATTAGATAAAGTGATTCGCTTTCAAAACAAGGCGTTGTTGTATGGGGTCAAAGTTGAAGGTTTTGTAGTATTTTTATATATGTGTAGTTATAAAACTGCGTCAGCATTAGATAACTCTAAATATTTATTTATTTAACGATTTTTTGCCTCTTTATGTGGTAAAATAATATGAATAATAAAATAGGTTCTTAAACAGTCAACCTTTAAAATTGTTCGCTTATCATTATATTCGTTATAATCAGATTTTTCAATCTTGAAATACAGAAGCATCGGCGATGCAACTTTAAAATTGCTGATTTCTTCAAGATTAAAGAGGCCATCAACCAATATAGCGAAACATTGATAAAGTGTACGATTTTAAAGATGTTATGAGAAGTTTTTGCAATTTTGTTATTCAATTTTTTTTCCAAATTTAGTTCTACAAAATCCAAGAGGCAACCTCATGTCAAACAAATCATTTATATTATAGAACACTGTCTGATTAAATAATACAGCGAGTGCGTTTCTCTTAAATTGAAAATGATTTTTTTTTAATTAAACTACATGTGTAATAGTTATTTATACACGGTTCCCCATAATAGACTACCCATTTTCATATTTAATTAAATTCTATACTATATGTATAAGAATAAATTGTTCCTTATCTGTATATTTTCTATGGTCTCTGGGATTTAAGTTTACGTACAGTTCTTTAGGTAAGTGTCCACTTGTGACAACATACTCTCGAGATTAAGTCTTGAGATTCAATCACCAATGGACAAAGGACTTGAGAGCACTCTCGGAGAGAGAGCTCTGTCTCCAAGAGTGCTCTCAAGTCTTTGTCCATTGGTGATTGAGTCTCAAGACTGAATCTCGAGAGTATTTTGTCACAAGTGGACACTTACCTTTTCGCTCGATCTTTGCAGTTACGTCAGAAAATTATCGACTCAAAGTGACAAATTTATAAATTCTATCATTGTTTTAACATACGTATTAGATAAGGATAAAAGAATATGTTGATTTCGTTTCTCGAATCGGTAAAGTGTGACGTGACTGCAAAGATCGAGCGGAAGAACTGGAGTGCGTTCAAAAATGGCGCACCCCGGGGTAAGAGTGATACCTAGGCGAACCTCAAGCGTTCAAAAATGAATTAAAGGAAACTCCCTATGCGTTCAAATAAAGATTCGGGCGCACACTTTGGGTGCACTCCTCGTTCCTCGTTCGCGACAGGGGAAAAATTTAACGTCATGCGCAATGTGAAGCAAGCGTGCGAAAATCAGTTTCTAATTAGCTAATTTCTTATTAAATCCGCTGTAAATTCTGTTAAGTAATCAAAATATTTTATTAACCGTTAAATACTAAAATCACTGACAGTGATGACTGATAATATGTCCATTTAACTTTAAATTATCCTCACATGACACACCACATGCACCCCAAGCGTTCATATACGGTGTGCACTCCATGAAACGTCACAACACCTCGCCGGGGTGTTCATTTTTGAACGCAACTCTGTAGATTAATCGAGTAAGCACCTGTCACAAATCAGATTTAAATTCGTATTTCTATGAAATATCTTTCTATGAAAATTTGTTGAAAATAATAAAATTTCAGACTTTGTGACATTATTCTAACGTCCATTTGAACTTTCATGGATTTTTCAGTTCAGCAGCGTGTTTTTTGTAGAAAGTTAAAGTGACCATACGTCCCGCTTTTGGCGGGACAGTCCCGATTTTTAGCAATTTGTGGGGTTTTAAAAAAGTCCCGCTTTTTAGAAATACATATGCTTTTTTGTCAGTAGAAAATTAAAAGATATTTTAAATATAATCCGAAAATATAATATTGTTTACATTTTTAATATTGTTCATTAAATTTCGAAAGTTCGTGTACAATGTAATTGTATTTTTTTCTTATATTTACGGATGTTTATGGTAAAATATTGTAATGATCCGTCGACACCAGCCGGCGTCAGACTGTCTCTTGCGTCACAGCCGTCTAGTCGACGCACCTTAGGCGACAGTCGAGAAAGTGCTGCCGGCAGAATAAACTAGACCAGACAGCCCGTCGCGTTCCAGGCCATTCTCGAAGAAAGAGCCGGTTTATAAATGCACGCAGCCGGGGGTGGAGGAGAGTTCGAATGGCATTTAGCGTTAGACAATTCGGAATTAAAGTCGCGTCATAAACTTTCGCTCGGCTGTTAAAATAAATTAGGATTAAGTTTGTAAATTATCTAGTGTTAAATGTTAGTGTTAATTAGTTTGCTTTTAAATAAATTAGTTTATTAACTATTTCGTGTTTTGTTTTAAAATAAAAATTAATAGAACCCGTAAAATCGTTACAATATTCTGTTTTTTGAAATTTTGAGATGTTTTTTTTTTGCTTTCTTTTTTGATAAGAATTTGATTTTTGAACTATTTTTTTAACTTTCATTCATTCTTCATTCATACCCCCCCGGTGTATTTTATCCGCCTTACGGAAATTAAAATCTGGTCACCTTACAGGAAGTAATTCGATAGAAGTTAAAGGTGCATTCCGGCGTGAGTTCTACAGGATGTTATCAATTAAGGTGGCAATAATTATACCACGTATAGAAAACATCAAAATATTACGTTTTAAGGCTGGTTTATACAACAAGAATAAGAAATAAGGTTTAAGGAGTAACTCTTAAGATAAAAGTTAATCTTACGGGTCTGTATGTTTGCGTTTATAAACCGAATAAGGAATAAGGTATACCGCGTAAGATAACAAAAGTTGGTTAACATTGAACTTTTAGGCCTTATTCTTAGGCGATATGTCATGCGCGCATGCGTACAAAGCATTGCTTATTCGTGATACACGTGCAGTTTTGTGTTGTTTACAGAAGTGTCAACGTTTGTACACATATAAACCACTTATTTTGTACGTTTATTTTTCACGAAATAACCGGTATACCCAACTCACGATTTTAACGATTTATTGGTCAGTTTTAAAACGTATCTTATTCTTATTCTGTTGAATAAACACGTACATTCTTATTCCTTAAGCTTTATCTATTAGGCGTTAGTCCTTATTTCTTATTCTTGTTGTATAAACCAGCCTTTAACTCCTTTATATCTACAACAGGGCCGAGCAAGGTAGGGGAAGAGTGCCACCACCACTTATACTTCTCCGCTGAAATGTTTCGCGCTTATTCCCGTTTAAATTGAAATCGGCTCGGTGTCGCGTCGTTGCTGATGGAGGAGATTGACTCACCACGACTCTTTTGCCCAGCATTGATCTACAATATGTCCCCGGATTGAGTTTACAATACGTATAATGGACCACAAATTTTTGAATTAAGATTTCTTGTTTTGCAGTTCAGGTCTGCTTGGCGTGAAGGGAATTTATGTTAAATATGACACGGAAAGTCTTCAAGGTGGCAGAATTAACACAAGAAGTGTAGGTAAAGTGGTCTTCCTTTTGAATTTAGGAGAAAAATTTAGTAAGATAAAATGATTCTAATTTCAAATTAGGGAGATATACCAAATTCCAACATCCTAGAAAAAAAATTGAATTACGGAATATTAGGATTTCAGTACAGTTATAAGACATTGACACTGTCAGGTGCTAATATGGACGGAGTGTTATTTGAATAATCATATTTCATTTGTTTTTGGTCAATAAATATGTAGATGGCGTTAACATTTTACAACTTTACTGAAATATTATTTATAATTAGTAATTTTCCGTAATTCAATTTTTTTTTTATGTTGGATTTTGGCAGTGGCGGCTGATTCAAGGAGGTACAGGAGCACGTGCCCCCAAGTTAATCAAGCTTTCATATATTTATTCGTTTATCACTATTTTATTTCTTCTAATAATAAATAATAAGACCAAACTGTAAGAAATTAGCTTGTTAAGTCTCAATACTTATTTCGCAGTTTCTGACCAATATTTACTTCTATAAGTTCACGTATCTCGAGAACGCGTCATTGCCGTTACAATTAGACGGTGTTTATCAGGTTGTCATGACAACAGAGCCCAGGAACGCCCACAGAGGAGCACAATTTACTTCGTGTACCTACTCGAATATTCACTGTGTACTGTGTTGCAGTGCTGCAAAAATGAATGTGGTGACGTACATTTTATTATAAAGGCCTCTCAGTTGTAAAAACAAGCTCTACATAAAAAACTTGGCAGACCCACCCCAAAATTAAATACTAAAAAAACAACGGTAGGTAAAACTAGGGAGTTTAACGGATATTTTAAAAAGGAAAATGCCAATAATAAGTTTTCGTGAATGTGCGGGTGTGTCGAGAAGAAAAAATTATTTTACTTCATTTGTCTTTTAAGCAACGATTTATTTAAGCATTAATTTGTTATTAGTGTATCAGGAAACAAACATAACAGAGGTGCAGATTTTATAAATAAAGGAAATGTAAGGTTCGGCATTTTTATTGTTTGACACTGACAGATTATAAATTTAAGACCGACTAAAATACAACAGAAATTAGGTGTACGCGTTGCGTATGCGTCAGTACAGTTGTAAGACATTCAGGGCTATTCTGTAGCATTGATATGCACATCAATATTGATATGGTCTTCAATAATTGAAGAGAACTTGATACGCTTTCATAACAATTCAAGTCGAATGCCGACCGCCTTTAAGGCGGCAATTGCAATTTATTTATAACGAAAAATTAAAAATGAGTGGGAAAATTTTCCTTTTAGTGACGTTTTACAAAAATTAATTTTCTTCCATAAATTTATTGATTTCTCTATTTGCAAAAATTTTAATTTAGACGCTTTCCTAAAATATATATATATAAAATATACCGCCGAGCGCTGCGTTTCTTGGCAGATGGTTTCAAAATGCATTTATATTTGAAAACAAGTTCAAATTATTACTATTTACGTAAAAATAATTACCTCAGTTACAGCCGTTCCAATACTAGACAGGAGTTGTACGTCTTCAATAATTGATATGGCTCTTCAATAAATTGATATGCTCAGCAAGTGAGTTGTTGCTTCCAGAATATCGATTTTGCAAGGTCACTTGTTACACAGCATATCAAGTCCATATCAATTGATATGAAAGTTACAGAATAGACCCCATTAACACTGTCAGGTGCTAATATGGACGGAGTGTTATTTGAATAATCATATTTTATTTGTTTTTGGTCAATAAATATGCAGATGGCGTTAACATTTTACAACTCTACTGAAATATTATTTATAATTAGTAATTTTCCGTAATTTAATTTTTTTTCTAGTTTTTTCTAATTTGAAATGAGAATAATTTTATCTTACTAAATTTTTCTCCTAAATTCAAAAGGAAGACCACTTTACCTACACACATTTTACTTCTTCTTGTGTTAATTCCGCCACCTTGAAGACTTTCGGCGTCAAATTTGGCACAAATTCATTTCACGTCAAGCAGGCCTGAACTGCAGAACATGAAATCTTAATTCAAAAATTTTTGGTACATTATACGTATTGTAAACTCAATCCGGGGACACACTGTACATTGGCAGAAATATTATTTTTGAAATGTGTAAACTACTACGTGATCAATATCTTTTCTAATCAAGTGACCTATGGAAAGAAAATCGTGTGTCTTTGATTAATTCATGTTTTCAAATGTCATTCTCATTTCAATTATTTATAACTGTCAGTAAATTTAATTAATTAACAGAAATCTTTCTTCATAATTTGAGTTTATTGCTAATTGTGAACAGTTAAATAACAATCCAGTAATCCTAGCGAATATTATTAACAATTTAAAACGCAGAATTCGTTTGTGTTTGCAAGAGAATGGCGGACATTACTTTACGCACCTTCTATGAAGCAACTTTCGTTGCTCGTGGCGCGTGCTTTCATTTTGTGGAAAATGTGAACTTGGGATTTGATTTCCAAATTTATATTAAAAAAAAACATGTAATACAATACATAAGAAAAACAGTTAGATTTAGTATCGGAATGCATTATAAATAATTCAAATAGCATTTGAAATAATGAACTAATTAAAGACACACGATTTTATTTCACTTGATTAGAAAAGATCTTGATCACTCGTTATAAAATAACTACTGTGCTTAATTTTGTTGCACAGAAGTGTACATTTTAAAATTCTTGATCTACCCCTGCAGTTAAAATGCTACTTTAATCTTTATTTAACCTTTTGAGTGAAACAAAGCGCACTTTAACTTGGGCTTTAGAAAAAAATAAATATAATTATTTTAGCTGGCAAAGTCATAAATGCATTTACAAAATTATGAAATGGTTATTCAAAATTAGGATGAAAATCTAATTACATAATTAAATTAATCTAATAAAATGTGAAAAAAAAATAAAACTATGAAATTGGAGAGCATTTAACAAGGGATGACTTGTCAAGTGTAAAACATGGAATGGGATACTGTAGTCCCACAGGCACTAAATTCAACTGAAAATTACCTTTAACTGAGATCGCACAATCAAATTCAAACTTCTTAATGTTTACGTCTTCGAAGGATTTGTTTTAGGATTTGTTAAAATATTTTTTAAATTAATTACTTTTTTAACTTTCCTGCTGACGAGGCCCCAAATAGGGCCAAAACAGCTGTATAGAGGATGGTCCAGGAATCCACTGCAATCAAAACCGATTTGCAACAAAATTTGTAAATATTTAAGTTTAATTGGATTTATTTCGGTTTAACACTACAATTTGAAGACATACATTTTCATATAATTTTAAAGTTTGAGCTTTCCCGAATTTTTGCAGATAAATCAATCAGTTGTTTTTCTTATTTTCGAAAATTTTATCAAATCCAAAAATTCTCCTCTTTTTCCGCGTAGTTCAGTAATTCCAAAAACTTAACCAAACGTTATCTGTTACAGAGAAAATTTCAAGTATACCGTCAACGATCGATTTTTGACCAACAAGCAACGACAGTTCTACGAGGAAAATGGTTACCTGATGTTTCGAAATTTGATCAGTCTTGAATCTCTTGATGAATACAGGTATGTATAATTTCCTTCAAAAATTGTTTCTTTTCCGCTAAAACTTTTCAAATAATCAAAATTGCAGGCAACGTTTTATTGATATATGCAATGGCAAAGTCGAAACCGGAAACATGAGGGTGATGAAGGACCACGTTTTAAAGAAGACTGGTGCCAAAGGAGAATATCTTATCAACAAGGTAAATCTGAATTTATTTATTTTCATTTTTGCTTCATCATCACCTTGCAGATCCAAGAGTTTCTTTACGATGATGTCCTGTTCAAATTTGCAAATGATAAAGCCGTTACCGATATCGTTTCGAGTATTATAGGTGAGGACATAACCGCCGTTCATTCCATGTTGATAAATAAACCACCAGACTCAACTTACGGGTTTTCCAGGCATCCCCTACATCAAGTAAATATCTCTGCGCAAAGTGCTAATAGATATTTAAAAATGCATGGCTTCTAGGATCTACATTATTTCCCCTTCCGACCAGCGGATAAGATATGCGCATCTTGGACGGCGATGGAAAGAATCGATGAGAAAAACGGCTGTTTATTCGCGATTCCCGGTTCGCACAAGTTAAAACTATTTCCACATGTTTATCCTGATGTATGTTAATCTTGCACGGATCTTGTGATGGCCATTAAAAATTAAATTTTAGGATGAGAGAAACCCTGCCTATCATGGCGTGCAGGGCTTCGACGATACACCAACGGTCAACTTCATCATGGAAAAAGGCGATACCTTATTTTTCCATCCAATTTTATTACATGGATCTGGACCAAATTTAACCAAAGTAAATATAATCTTAAAATCTACGAATTAGTTTCTTACTAGATACTTGTGTCACCTAATGAATAAAACGTGTCGTCTCGTAGGGTTTTAGAAAGGCAATATCTGTCCACTACGCAAACAGCAACTGTCACTTCATTGATGTTAAGGGAACAACTCAACAGAACATCGCTGATGAGGTAGAACAAATAGTCAAGAAATTTGGATTTATAGCGAAATATGAGGTACTGGTCATGTTTTTCATGTTTTTTTAAAAATGTTTAGAATTAACACTACTGGGGAACTTAATAATTTATGGCTTTTCTGTTTTAAATTTAGGATATCTGGAAGTATAAAAGCAGACACGTAAAAGGACGACCTGGCAATTTCGAAATTCACACGAGCCATTTATAAAGAATCAATCAAATATGTTTTAATATATACATGTCTAAAAAAATGTTATATTTAATTAGCAATAAATATATATGCGTTTTAAGGCTTGTTTTTCTGTGTTTTTCTTTAATTTGCAATATTTTTTAGTTTAGTCCATGCGTTCACTAACTGTAAATATTCTATAGAAGTTTGAGAATGTTTTTCTTAAAATAAAGTTTGTTTATTTCTAACATATCGTTTACTAGAATAGGTTCTGGAATATCTAGTTCAATCATTTGAATCTTCTGAAACACATCGAGTAAATAAAAATGAGTTCATAAGACATTTAATATTTATTAAATATCGGATATATGGGCCATTGCCACGTGTCATATAAGCGGTAGAAGGATGTAAGCGATGAAGAGTTCTTCAATATCTCTCGTAGATCGCAAACTGGAGACTACAAAATCATTCCATGCTCTTCCACTTATCCAAAAATTGTTGCAAAATGATTACCACATATGGAAGAAAGTAGATGGTCAAAGAAACTATGGGACGAATTTGTCTGGAAAGAGAAAGCCTTGGAAAGAAACAAAGAGAATACATAAAAAGTGCCATTCGCTTTGTGAAATAATCTTCTGACAAAAAAAAGAATCGGGGGCCTGTTCGTGATTTAATAGAATTAGGCCCGATTTTACAATCGTCGGATAAGCATTATTATTGGTACAACGTGACGTAGGTGTGACGTAGATATGGAGGAACATTAAAAGATATTTGGCGAACAGTTATTCCGTTCTTATTCCACGATTGTAAAACTGGGCCTTAGTAATCTAAAAAAGTAAATTTAATTTATTATTAAAAGCTTTGTTTTTTTTATCTGTGGTGGTTGCCCAACGGGTTCCTCAGTCAAAGACTTGTCAGGAGCTCAGGAGTGGAAGTGTATTTTAGTGTGTGTAAAGTGTTCCATGGCTTTGTTACTTCCAACCTTCTCGCCGTTTAAGTGTCGAATTTTATCCCCAACACTGAAGGGTGCCTGAAGTCGATACCGACCACCTCCGAGAAAAATCCCGAGTGCGGTTCGAACTGACGACCATGCGATTGCAAGGCCGGTCCTCTTACCACTGGACCGTTAGTTAAATTACAACGTAAAATAAATTTACGTCGGACTGCATAAAAGAAACTGGGTTCCGACTTGCGACTTATTTTCAAAGACTGCAACCGACACTTTGACGTACCGCTCTTGGAACGAACGTAATCGAAGGCGAACCAATCGTTCCTTTTGCCTTTGTTTAATCGTACACACTGGCCAAATTCGCCTTCGGTTTTTAAAATGTTCGTTCGGTGTTCGTTTACTTTAGTGTATACGCGCAAATCGGCGTACTTAGGGAGCGAACACACTGTAGACGAACCAAAAGTTTCGTTTGCCTTCGTCTCGGCGCCGCGTATACATTGACTAAATTCGCCTTCGTTCATTCGACGTTCGGTGTTCGTTCGCTTAATATGTACCAAGCTTTAGACACAGGGTTAGAGTATCATAAGCGAAGCTTAATAGATTGCATCCTATATAGGAGAAGGAGCGCTTCAGTTTTCTTTTCGTTTTCAAAATTCAATTAGTTCCAATTTTTCCGTTTAGCACTGTACATTTCTGCACAATAATCACCCTGAATTTATGGAAAATAAAAATAATAACATTTGGATACGTACCTAACGTGTTATCCTTTTGCTAAAAATAATTCGGAAAGAAATTCATTCCAATCTTATTATCGTTATCATATCCCACTTAGAGATAAATTTAATGATGTCAGAATTCAACTCTCGTTTATACTGGGCACACTTTATACGTTTTTTTTTTTATTTCAGAGTTTCGTGTATCTCCACGAGGTCTACAAATATCAAATATGGCAAGGTAATTCGTTATCGCCATTGTGTTTGTTTTTGCTAGTCTGTTTACATTTCGCATTTGGTTTCGTCATATTTGCTACACTTTAATTATAACTGATTATCATTAAAAAAAACGTGTGCAACTATTTTTTATATTTCATAGTTAATTAATTTATTTACTATATTTGGATGTCATAATGTTAAAGATTTTTTCTGAAAAAAAAATATGTACGATAAAATACATGCAAAAGCTAGGAGAAAAGATCAAATCAAAATGTGTTATTTACAGTAAAGATAAGTATTAAAATTAAAACTGAACGATAAGAGAGTGAGAACTTCTTCAGTGTCATTATTTTTAATTTATTTATTAGCAACGTTATCTTTTAATTAATGATACGTTAAAATTTCTTCCTTATTACATGATGACAAAGTTCAACACGAAACTGAACTATCATTATTCATTACTGGTGTTATTTATCAATTTTTTTGATTAGCATCAAAGTTCCATTTGGAGACAACTTACGAAAACTATATTTTCTTTATTAAAGCACTTTTTTACCCGTTTTCGTTTCGGAAATAATAATACATATTTTCAAATATTTCATTTTATTTTATTGTTACTAAACTCCATCCAATTTTTTATGGTTCATCAAACGGTGTCATTTGTTTCATTAGTTCCTAATCCTTTTATTTTTGTCTTATAGTTTACTTTTCAAATTCCTACTTCACCTCTATTTTAAAATGAGTTCTTCAGTATTAAGGCACCAACGAATAATACCAATTAAATTATTTTGAATAATAATTTTTTGGCTAAAGAACTGCGAAATATTTGCGTAAATTAATAGATTAGTAACATTTTTGTCCAATTTACTAACTTAAAAGATTTTTTCAGTTCTAAATTCCAATACACAGACAACAATCGTTTCTTGACTGATGAACAAAGACAATTCTACGAAGATAATGGCTATATAATGTTTCGCAAGCTAGTGAGCGAAAAGTCGCTCGAAGAATACAGGTATTCTCAACGACTATTTATTTTTGACCATAACTTTAAACGAATCCAAATTTTAGAGAACGTTTCATTGAGATTTGTCGTGGTAAAGTTTCGACTTATGGCATGGTCGTAATGAAGGATCACGCCCTGAAGAAGACAGATGCTAAAGAAGAGTATTTAATAAATAAGGTAGTCCTTCGTTTTTCTTTCCCCTACGAAGTTCTAATTAATTATTAGAGAAATTGATTTACTCAGATACAAAATTTTCTCAACGATGAGGTCTTATTCAAATACGCGAGCGACGAAATCGTAGCCAACATTGTTTCGAGCATCATCGGAGACGACGTCAGGGCAATTCACTCCATGCTGATCAACAAGCCGCCAGATTCGACTTACGAGTTTTCCAGGCACCCTTTGCATCAGGTAAACTAAAGACCGTACCCTTCCCTCCCTCTAAAAATGGAGGCTGCTCTCCTACATTTCTCACTCCTGGAAGTTGTTTAATTCTCTTCTAGGATCTTTACTACTTTCCATTCCGACCAGCAGATAAGATATGTGCATCGTGGACGGCCATGGAAAAGATCGACGAAAAGAACGGATGCCTCTTCGCAGTTCCTGGTTCCCATAAAACTGAGCTCTACCCTCACGTATATCCAGATGTAAGTTTCGTTTCCAAGACGATATATCCCAAGTAGTGAAGTCAATGAGATTTGCAGAAAATCAAAAATCCAGCTTACCATGGCATTCAGGGATTTGATCATCTTCCTAAAGTCAACTTGATTATGGAGAAGGGCGATACGGTGTTCTTCCATCCAATCTTGTTCCATGGTTCTGGACAGAATTTAACCAAAGTAATAGTCTTTGCAATTACTGGCTCTTAATCAGTATGTTATTTTAACTGGTATCTTATTATAACAGGGATTTCGTAAGGCAATTTCAGTCCATTATGCCAACAGTAACTGCCACTTTATCAGTCTTAAAGGAACAATCCAACAAGGCATCGCCGAAGAAATAGAGGGCCTGATAAAGAAAAGGGGACTTAATCTGAATTATGAAGTAAGCTAATCATTAACTATTTTCTACGAAACTTAAAGACATTCGCTTTTCTTTTGCAAAACTGTTTTTATTTTCTTTAGGATTACTGGAAATTCAAGAGCAGGCAAATCTATGGCAGACCGGGAAATTTCGAACTTTCTAGTAATCTGTGAATCAATTCAGATGTAATTTTTCTCACAAATAATTTTTTCACAGCGCAATTTTACAAAATAACGTGTAATATGACAATGAGAAAAATAATTGCTTATTACACGATGACATTTTGTAAAATTGCGCTGTTGAAAGAATATTTGTAAGAGAAATCGCAACGTCTAAATTGGGTTAAGTTATATTTTGTACACTTGTGGATTATACTCAATTGTGATGAAATTGTATAAATAAATAAACTCATGGCTGATTTTTTATTGTTTAATCAAAAACTGAAGCAAAGATCGTTTATAAAAATAGCGAACAATACTGGTCCTAATGTAGAGCGCTGTGTCCACACGCAATGTAGCTTTGTGTTGAAAAATCGTAAGGAAAAGCTAATCCTTGCATTTTCTCAATAGGAAAAGGGAGGTAACTTAAAAATATTAAGAAGCATCCCACAAAAAATTGTAAATAATGTTTCAAAGTGGTAACTACTTTAAGAGATTTCTTTTTAGAATATTTGATTAGGATGTATTAATACGGTAAATCAAATTCATTATTTGCAATATTTGAAATATTCACCGGTGAAAGTAAACGCTTATTTTTCTTTCTGTTTTTTATTTAAAAACGAAAATTCACATTTTTTGTTTAACAGATGTAATTTATTTATTCTTAAAGATATAAACATCTGTTTTTACATTACAAAATCATATTTTGCAAATACATTATTTAAGCACCGGCCGCGGGCGTAGTCAATTCTTGGACTAAATTTCTTAGAAACTTTTTTTTGGATAAAAATAATAAACTGAGCACTATTAAATATAGAACTTTGTAGTTTCAAAAATAATGTATGTACGACTAGTTTAATCGATTTATTATGATATATTAAAGACAATTGTTTTAAATTATTTAGTAAGGTACTAAATTATTTACACAGCATAATACTATTGTAACATTTATATTAATAGTTAGTATAAATTAAAAAAATATTCTGTTTTAAATAAAAGATTATTTAATAACGAGTTGAATAAAATATTGTAACTATGAAACAAAAACTAACACTTAAAACTACCTATAACTAATGTACACAGTGACCGCCAAAAAGTTCGCACCATATGGGAAAATTTTTTATTATTGATTTTTCTAAGAAACTTTTAGCGCCAATAGTTTGTGCATGATCGATAACCAAATATAAGCAGGACTGATCGGATGAACAATTCTTAGTGTGTCTAAAAATGGCACCTATTTAAAATACGAAAATTAAAATAGTGTTATAATTTGAAATTGTTGGACATATTAGACAAAATTTTAGTAGGATCCGATAAGTTATTGCAAAATGTATCGCTTGGTACTCAGACAAAATTTTCTGCGGCATTTCGAAAAAAGAAGATTTTTATTTTTTTCGGTTTTGTTCAAGATGTGAAGCGGTAAATGGGCATTTGGTGTTTAACTCTTAGGAGTGATTAGCTTACTCATTTATATCCATAAAAATATTTAAAAGAATCAAATTTGCTCTTGGGTTCTTAACTGTTGCATGCACAAGAAAATTTGAGTCGATTTTTCACGTTTCTGGTGCAAGGCTTTTTTTACCAAAAATTTTGTGTTATCATTTTTGATTCCTTGGTAATGCAATTCTAATAACCCCAATTTAGCCTAAGGAGATCGAAAATTGCAAGAACTGTATGCACTTTTTATTTTAGATCCGTTTAATATCCGTACTTATAAAATCGATATTTTTCATAGTAGAAATATTTAAAGTCGATTTTATAAGTACGGATATTAAACGGATCTAAACTAAAAAGTGCTTGCAATTTTCGGTCTGCTTCGGCTAAATGGGGTTATTAGAACTGTATTATCAAGAAACCAAACATGACAACAGAAAATTTTATGTACCAGAAACGTGAAAAGTCGTGTCAAATTTTCTTGTGCATGCCACAGTTAAGAACCTATGAGTAAATTTGATTCTTTCAAATATTTTTTATGGATACAATTGAGTAAGTTAACTACTCCTAAGAGTTAAACACCAAATGCCCATTTACCGCTTCACATCTAGAACAAAACCGAAAAAATTAAAAATCTTCTTTTTTTCGAAATATTATGCCGCAGAAAATTTTGTCCGAGTACCAAGCGATACATTTTGCAATAACTTATCGGATCCTACTAAAATTTTGTCTAATATGTCCAACAATTTCAAATTATAACACTTTTTTAATTTTCGTATTTTAAATAGGTGCCATTTTTAGCCACACATAATGATTCGTCGACACCAGCCGGCGTCAGACTGTCTCTTGCGTCACAGCCGTCTAGCCGACGCGCCTTAGGCGACAGCCTAGAGAATTCTGGCGGCGGAATAAATTAGACCAGACAGTCTATCGTGCTCTAGAAAGTACGAGAACAACAGCTTCGGATTATAAATGCACGCGGCCGGGAGTGGGCGACAGTCCGGCAAGAATTCGGCGTTGAACAGTTCGGCACAAAAGTTCGCGTTAGACTTTCGCTCGGCTGTTAAAAAATAAATTAGGTATAAGCTTGTAAATAATTTAGTGTTAGTGTTACATTTAGTTTGCTTTTAAATAAATTAGTTTATTTACTATTTCGTGTTTTGTTTTCAAATAAAAATTAAATCGAACCCTTAAAAACGTACCAATATGAAGTAGGTATAATATATTCTTGGTTATTTCGAATTCTCTTTGCCCACAACAAAAATTATATTACCACTATATTTACCTTGAAAATCATTTTAGAAGTAAATATTATTTTGAACACTTCACTCTGTACATCTTCATAACCTTCACTTATGAATGTAGTGCTTTTGTTAAAAAAAATGTTTAGAATTAAGGCGTTAAAATAAGTAAAACAAGTAAAAATTTATCATAATGTCAAAAATAATTACATATAAACAATATAATTTACCATTCTGATTGAATCCGTATTTTAATTAGTCCTAGTGATTGAAATGCCTGAAACAAGAATCTAGCAAAGAATGACGATTCAGTGACCGTGCATTTTGCTAGAGTTTTATTGTTTTACAATGTGTTTGTAGAAATTGCGGACGCACAAATATCTCACAAACGAGCAGAGGTTTTCAAAAGATGCGCTCTTGTGATAGGTCAGCTTTTTACTTTTGAGCCAAACCATTGATATTTGCAGAATTAATTCTCTTATGTGATGAAGAACTTATTATATAATAAGGGAAGCTTAATCGATTACACCCTGTATATGAGTAGGATCGCTTCAGTTTCATTTTTCGTATTCAAAATTCAATTAGTTCCATTTCTTTCGTTTAGCACTGTACATGTGTACATGTCTTCACAATAATCATCCTGAATTTATGGAAAATAAAACTAATAACATTTGGATACGTGCACCTAACGTGTTATTCTTTCGCCAAAAATAATTCAAAAAGAAATTCATTCCGCTCTCATTATCATATCACATTTACAGATAAATATAATGACGTCAGAATTCAACTGTCGTTTATACCGCGCGCACTTTATACGTCTTTTTTATTTCAGAGTTTCGTGTATGTCCACAAGGTCTCCAAATATCAAATATGGAAAGGTAATTCATTATCGCCATTGTGTTTGCTTTTGCTAGTGTGTTTACATTTGGCATTTTGCTTTCGTCATATTTGCTATGCTCTAATTATAATTGATTATTATAAAAAAAGTGTGTGGAGCTATTCTTGACATTTTAGTGTTAATTAATTTATTTACTATATTTGGATTCGATGTCATAATGTTTAAGATTTTTCTGAGAAAAAATATCTACAGTAAAATACGTACAAAAGCCAGGAAGAAAGTTCATATCAAAATGTTATATTTACAGCAAAGGTAAGTATTAAAATTAATTTGAAAAATAAAAGAGCGTTAACTTTTTAAGTGTTATTGTTTTTCATTTATTTATTAGCAATGCTATCTTTTAATTAATGATATGTCTTGGAAAATTCCTTCCATATTACATAATGACGTAATGTTCAACAAGAAACTGAACTATCATTAAAAGTTACTGTTTCAAAGTTTTTCTGACTGGTGTTATTTATCAAATTTTTTGATTAACATCAAAGTTCCATTTGGAGACAATTTACGAAAACTATATTTTTATTATTGAAGCACTTTCTTACCCATTGGATGGTGTCACAAAATATGTTAACGCGTTATCTATGATATATTTTGTGACTAGATGAAAATAATTTTGAAGACGATATGCCGGAGGGTCACAAAAAACTACTTCGAAGATCTTGAGTTATATTTTGTTCGTCAGTACAAAAACTATGAATTAGATGACATGTTTCGGTTTATATACCATTCTCAAATCTGTTAAGGAAAACACATTAGCACGTGGCTATTATTACTTAAAACGTAATAAGTAAATAATGTCATCTAATTCATAATTTTTGTACTGATGAACAAAAAAACTACAATCTGACCCTCCGTCTTCAGAATTAAATGTGTTTGTCGACGTTACTTTTCGAAAAAAATAATACATATTTTCAAATATTTTATTTTATTTTATTATTACTAAACTCCATTCCATTTTTCATCGTTCATCAAGCGCATGGTGTTATTTATTCCTCATCATTACTTCGTAATCCTTTTAAATTTGTCTTATAGTTTACTTTTCAGGTTTCTATTTCACCTCTATTTTAAAATAAGTTCTTCAGTATCCTAGCACCAAAAAATAATACTAATTAAATTATTTTGAATAATAATATTGTACGAAATACTTGCATGAATTAACATTTATTCACGGAGCCAATTTCTTAATATATTCATGCTTAGTAACATTTTTGTTCAATTTATTAACTTAAAACTCTTTTTCAGTCTTAAATTCCAATACACAGACAACAATCGTTTCTTGACCGATGAACAAAGACAGTTCTACGAAGATAATGGCTATATAATGTTTCGCAAGCTAGTGAGCGAAAAGTCGCTCGAAGAATACAGGTATTTTCAACAACTATTTATTTTTGACCATAGGTTTAAACGAATCCAAATTTCAGAGAACGCTTCATCGACATTTGTCATGGTAAAGTTTCGACTTATGGCATGCTCGTAATGAAGGACCACGCCTTGAAGAAGACAGATGCTAGAGGAGAGTATTTAATAAATAAAGTATTCCTTCGTTTTTTCCCCATACGAAGCTCTAATTAATTATTAGAGAAATTGATTTACTCAGATACAAGATTTTCTCTACGATGAGGTCTTATTCAAATACGCGAGCGACGAAACCGTAGCCAACATTGTTTCGAGCATCATCGGAGACGACGTCAGGGCAGTTCACTCCATGCTGATCAACAAACCGCCAGATTCCACTTATGAATTTTCCAGGCACCCTATGCATCAGGTAAATCTAGAGACCGGACCCTTTTCTTCCTTTTAAAATGGAGGCTGCTTCCGTACATTGCGGTTTCTTATAGAATAATTTTTTTGCTTGATTTTCTTCTAGGATCTTTACTACTTTCCATTCCGACCAGCAGATAAGATATGTGCATCGTGGACGGCCATGGAAAAGATCGACGAAAAGAACGGATGCCTCTTCGCAGTTCCTGGTTCCCATAAAACTGAGCTCTACCCTCACGTATACCCAGATGTAAGTTTCCAAGACGATTTATCCCAAGTAGTGAAGTCAATGAGATTTGCAGAAAATCAAAAATCCAGCTTACCATGGCATTCAGGGATTTGATCACCTTCCTAAAGTCAACTTGATTATGGAGAAGGGCGATACGGTGTTCTTCCATCCAATCTTGTTCCATGGTTCTGGACAGAATATAACCAAAGTAATAGTCTTTGGAATTATCATCTCTTAACTGGTATGTTATTTTAACCGATATGTTATTTTAACAGGGATTTCGCAAGGCAATATCAGTCCATTATGCCAACAGCAACTGTGATTTTATCGATCTTAAAGGAACAATCCAACAAGGCATCGCCGATGAAATGGAGGGCCTGAATAAGAAAAGAGAATTTACTCTGACGTACGAAGTAAGCTATTTGTTTTCCTTTCTGCGAAATTTATATTTATTTTACTTAAAAATAATTGAATATTTCTTTCGCAAAATTGTATTTTATTCTCTTTACTCCATAGGATTATTGGAAATTCAAGAGTAGACAAATCTATGGCAAACCGGGAAATTTTGAACTTTCTAGTAATCTGTGAATACTAATTATAACATTATTATCATAAAGTCCCCAGTAGGCTTTGGAAGTGTGAACGCATGTCTTTTCTTAAAGTAATTAATTAATCAGAATGACATTTCTATGTAATCAATCGACGCATGTCAAAACGCTACAGACTAAAGAAAAAATTACAATATCAAACCGTATTCATACAGTTGAAAATGGTGTCCATTGCTGACGGCAAAGATTTTACACGTCGCTTCATATTGTCGAATTCTAATTCTAATGTGACGCATACAAATTATAAATGTCATTCAGTTTTCTACGACGTGCCCTTACATATCCAAGGCCTACTGGGGTCACGGGACTTTGTGATAACATGTGTGATAACACTTGTAATTACTGAATTGTGTTGAAATTATATAAATAAATAAACTCATGGCTGTCTTTTTATTGTTTAATTGAAAACTGAAGAGAACCGTTGATTTATGTCCTGGAATGAAGATGTATTTAGAGAATTCACATCATATGTATTTATTTAAGGAAAAAATTAAATATGTTCGTCAACAAATTTTTAATATTCTTGGATAAAAAGAAATAATAAAAAACAGTATTGCATACATATACACGGTGCTGATAAAGTCCCGTAACAAGCTCATAATTTGTTTATTTAATGTTTTTTCACAAAATCCTGAAACAGGTAAATTTTTAATTTTAAAAAGACACCTTTTATTGCAAAAATCTTTTCTCGATCGGCATTTGTTTTTTCGCTGTGACATCATTAATTTTTTTAAATGGCAACCCTAACTTTTTAATGTAGATTTGGATAGTCCTTCTTGCCGGCAAAATGGCGATGTAAAAAAGTTAGTACTTTCCACAATAAATTTTTCGAAAAAAATAGACATTACAATTCAAAAATACAATGTTATTTTATTTTAATGATAATGTTCAAATTGAAAACAAAAACAAGTAGAAATTAACGAACATATTGAAGCTGTTCTCCAGGATCCTATTGTTGAGATTTTCATTGCAGCAAAACATAAATATTTCAAAAAAATTCCAGGCGATGGTCTGGATCATGTCTATTTTTTTTCGAAAAATTTGTTATGGAAAGTACTAGCTTTTTTACATCGCCATTTTGCTGACAAGAAGGACTATCAAAATCTGCATTAAAAAGTTAGGATTGCCATTTAAAAAAATTAATGATGACGTCACAGCGGAAAAATGAATGCCGATAGAGAAAAGATTTTTGCACTAAAAGGTGTATTTTTAAAATTAAAAATTCACCTGTTTGAGGATTTTGCGAAAAAACATTAAATAAACAAATTATGAGCTTGTTACGGGACTTTATCAGCACCGTGTATACAAATTTCTTTGACTGTTTTCTACGAAACTTATATTTATTTTAATTTAAAATAAGTCGGTTTTGATTGCAGTGGATTCTTCGAGCATCCTCTATACAGCTGTTTCGGCCCTATTTCGTCAGCAGAAGCATAGCTGACGAGGCCCGATGACGATGACTTATTATGTAGCAAACTGGCTTCAATTTGTCAATCCCAATGCAATGTTAAACTTTTTATTCAATTTTTCCTTTGTAAAACTGTTTTTATTCTCTTTAGGATTACTGGAAATTCACGCTGGTTAAAAAAATGATGATAACAGAAAGGGGATGAATTATTATCCTTTACTTTCAACTCTATCAATCTTTACAAGGCTTCGTCGAAACACTATGCTCTTACAGATGTCTCGACGAGAGTAAGAAAGAAGTTCTATGATCTAACTAGATCTTAATTCCCAAAATTAATTACAACACAACAATCACCAATTTCCACTTCTTCTCCTCTCTCTTTTACTGATTTTAATCAGACCGTAAAGGACCCAAGTAGCAATTTCTTTCTTTGTAGGTATTTGGTTTGAGCCTTTTAGCCAGATGTTGCTATTAACACCCTCCTTATAGGGCCTGAGATTTTAGCCCTTGCCCGCCACTACATATAATTTAAAATTATTAAAATTACGTTCTTTCTTTTAAGAATGATTTTGACTTGAGAATAAAGAGAAAATTTATATAAATAAATATACTCAGAATAAGTAGAACAATTATAAATTGATTAAGAGAATTTTTTAAAACTAATTACCTACGTACTACACTAGTCAAATTACTAGAGATCACAAACTTAGACAAATGTGAAATTTAAAAGCAAGTTCAGATTACTTCACAACAATATACGAGACAACATAAAACAAATTGAAAATAAGTTTATAACGAGAGAAACAGCATTTCATAATTAAAATAAGCAAAGGTTAGTTTATAAAAACATAGCTAAAATAGTTAAATCAATAATTTAATGCTCACCCAACCATAGAACTAGATACAGAGACGAACGGACTTTTCTTGGAGATCAACAGATCAACACACACTAAGACATTCTGTAAATGTCGATCACGCCCTCGGGCCCGTGGAGACGCACTCCACAAGACGGGACTAGTCTGTCTTCACGACCAAACTGCTAGAAGCTGTGTGATACCTGTTGTGTTATGCCATTGCCATTTATATGATTTTTGCAAAGGTCATAACATAACAGATTACGTAAACAATGCAGCTTTGTGTTGAAAAATCGTAAGAAGAAGCTAATGGTTACATTTCTCTCAATAGGGGAGGTAACTTGAAAATATGTATTAAGAAGCACTAAATATAGAAGCATTAAATATAGAACTTTTTATGGGTTTAAAAATATGTATGTATGTATATATATGTAGTTTAATAGATTTATTATGATATATTAATGTAAAATGCTGTATTGATTGCATGCATAAATAAATAAAATCAAGTAGATTTTTACATGTATTTTTTATTAAAATTTGAAGTTCATTATTACGATTTTCTTCTAGGGGGAAATAGAATAGAAAAGTTCTTCATTTATTTATAGACGAATATGGGATTTATTGCGGTCGCAATTAGGTAATAATTGATATGAATTTTTAAAAATTTGTCAATTTTCACATAATGTTAGGTCAAAAATCGGTCACAGGATGTCACGACCTAAACTATTGATTACTGATAATATTTTTATATGTGCTATCTCGTTATTAACACGAAATTTCTTGGAAAATCGCGAAAACCAAAGTTAATGTTATTGTTTATGCATTCTGTAGTGTCTACAAAAAGCAGAAGCAGACAACATGTGGAGGTAAGGAATATTTCTCTTAATGTTTTAATTGTCACTTGTCGAATTCTTTATTATTTCTCTGTATTTTTGTTATTTTTTTAATATTAACAATTATTATTCTTCTTCTTCCCTCCAGTAAAGTCGCATTTTTACTTCGTCCAAAGCTTTCTGCTTCACCGTTCGATGCTGGATGGAATGATACTGTCTTAAAATGTTTTATTCCATTGATATTGGTCCATTTTTTAAATTCTCTTGATGTAAATTGAGTTCCATTGTCGCTAACAAATACATCAGGTAGGATTTCTATTTCAAAAATTCCCGTTAAACAATTTCGAGTTTTCTTTGAAGTAACGCAAGGCATTTTCTGCAGGTATACATATATAAAAATTTTATGGGCATCGACACAATTTAAACAATGTGTTTCCCAAAGGGGTCCTTCAAAATTGATATGAACTAGTTTCAATGGTTTTCGTGCAGATAATCATGTTTGAAATTCTTTGTTTGCTGGTATTAAGTGTTGACATTATTCACAAGCAGCAACTATCGACTCAATAACTTGGTCAGTTCCGGACCACCAACAATGTCTTCTTGCTATCTGTTTCATACGTTTATTTCCCCTATGTTCTTGATGGTCTTTGTTCGCAGAGAAAATCTAGTACAACAACTCTCAAATACAAGTCGTATATAAATCTTTGACAGTCAATGCCGACCAAAATATACTTGTTAGCGACTATACCCATTTAGCTATATATCATATTTTGTTCAATTTACTAACAACTTTTCTTCAGCTCTAAATTTCAATACACCGACAACAGTCGTTACTTGACCGATGAACAAAGACAATTTTATGAAGATAATGGCTATATAATATTTCGTAAACTAGTGAGCGAAGAGTCGCTCGAAGAATACAGGTACTGCCAACAACTATTTATTTTTGACCATAACTTTAGACAAGTCCAAATTTTAGAGAACGCTTCATAGACATATGTAATGGTCAAGATTCGACCTATGGTATGGTTGCAATGAAGGATTACGCCTTGAGGAAGACAGATGCTAAAGGAGAGCATTTAATAAATAAGGTAATTCCTTCGTTTTTCTTTCTACTATCAAGCTCTAATTATCAGAAAAATTGATTTACTCAGCTACAAGATTTTCTCTACGATGAGGTGTTATTCAAGTACGCAAGCGACGAAACCGTGGTAAACATCGTTTCGAGCATCATCGGAGACGACGTCAGGGCAATTCACTCGATGCTGATCAATAAACCGCCAAATTCCACTTATGAATATTCCAGGCACCCCTTGCACCAGGTAAATCTACAGATTGTAGGTCTAAAAATGGAGACTGCTCCCCCAATATTTCGGATTTTTATAGAAGGATTTTGTGCTTCATTTTCTTCTAGGATCTTTATTACTTTCCATTGCGACCAGCAAATAAGATTTGTGCATCATGGACAGCCATGGAAAGGATCGATGAGAAGAACGGATGCCTCTTCGGAGTTCCTGGTTCCCATAAAACGGTACTCTACCCTCACGTATACCCTGATGTAGGTTTCCAAGGCGGTTTATCTCACGTTGTGAAATGAATGAGTTTTTACAGGAAGTCAAAAATCCAGCTTATCATGGCATTCAAGGATTTGATCACCTTCCTAAAGTCAACTTTATTATGGAGAAGGGCGATACAGTGTTCTTCCATCCAATCTTGTTCCATGGTTCTGGACAGAATATAACCAAGGTAATACAGCGTTTTAGATTGACCGCACTAGTGCGCACTGAGAATATCTTCATCTCGTGTTGTCACATGAGGTTAGAAGAAGATGCAAATACACTGAGTGCAACCAGTGCAGACGAATCGAAAACGCTAATAGTTTTTGAAATTTACAATTGAAAATGTATTTGGAAAACTTTTATAAAGGCAACTTAACTTTAACTATCGGATTATTCCCATGGTAGCGATTGTGAACGCGATTGTTATTATTGGCAATAAACTGAAGGTTAAAGTTAATTTGTTTTTATAAAAGTGGGCCTTGGTGTGTGTTGTTTTAACTGATATGTTTTTAACAGGG
This sequence comes from Dorcus parallelipipedus, assembly GCA_958336345.1. NCBI lineage: Eukaryota > Metazoa > Arthropoda > Insecta > Coleoptera > Lucanidae > Dorcus > Dorcus parallelipipedus. The sequence goes on along the minus strand of OY284479.1, from coordinate 30,341,020 downwards.
ATTTCGTAAGGCAATTTCAGTCCATTATGCCAACAGCAATTGTCACTTTATCGATGTTAAAGGAACTGTCCAACAAGACATCGCCAGTGAAGTAGAGGGCATTATAAAGAAAAAGGGACTTACTATGAAATACGAAGTAAGCTATTTCCTGTTGTTCACGAGCTTTATATTTATGTTATTTAAGAACAATTTAATTTTTTTTGCAACATTGTTTTTATTCTCTTTACTCCTTAGGATTACTGGAAATTCAAGAGCAGACAAATCTGCGGTAGACCAGGAAATTTTGAACTTTCTAGTAATCTGTGAATAATAATTCCGACTTACATATATTTTGCACACTTGTAATTACAGAATTGTATTGAAATTGTATAAATAAATAAACTCATGGCTGGTTTTTTATTGTTTAACTGAAAACTGAAGCATCCTGGAATGAAGATGTATTTACATGAAGATGTATACACTGTATGTATTTATTAAAAATGAAATGCGTTCGCAAATTTTTAATATTCTTGAATCGAAAAATTAATAATAAAAAATCAGTAAGAAATTGCAAATTACAAGGTGCTGCGAAATTGACAGCACGTTGTAAAAAATTAAATTTGCATATAAGAAATATAAAAAAACAATTCTTAAGAAATAAACAGGTACATTTTTTTAATATTTCTCTCAAGGACCTTGTGAAATTCAGGACATAAAGTTTTGTAAAAACTGATTGAAACACATAAGGGACGTTTGCCTTCCAACTACCGACGTGCTATTTTTTCTTCAAACGTTCAAATCGATATCTGATACTTCAGGTGATAAAACGTTAATATTGTGGCGGTTCCTCGCTTCTTAGCACCGGTCAGTCTCGCTCGTCACAGCCGGCGCGACTTAGTCTAGAAGCATCCGTCGCTGGAATAAACACCACCCTTTCTCGCACCCACTGGAAAGTTCCCGTAAAAACAGCCCCGGCTTATAAAAGCGAGCAGCCGGTGAATGTAGAGTAGTTCCGCATTAGTCCGTGTAATGAATGTGAACTGTTTCCTAGTCAAAATCAAGAAAGGTACGATCTTGGGAAGCTGCGCCATGGTGTCCTCCATCTCCCGCCAACTAGAAGCAAACGTGCAAGAGTCGAAGGTCCCGAAGAAGTTGTTGGAAATTGTCATGTCGACAGCCCAGGAATTGACTCCAGAGCAAAAGTCAAAAGCAAGGAACTTGATCTGTCGCTCTCAAGATGTGTTCGAGGTGGAAATGGACCTAAAGGAAGAACCGACGACGTCGTCAAACACAGGATAGAAGCCGGGGAAGAAAGACCCGTCCGTCAAGCTCCAAGGAGGTTACCATTAGCGAAGCGTGAGGAAACAGAACGCATTATTCGTGAGATGGAAAAAGACAATGTAATTAAGCCATCGAGCAGCCCATGGGCGTCACCGATAGTGCTTGTGAAGAAGAAGGATGGATCCACACGGTTCTGCGTAGACTATCGAATTAAATCGATTGCTCAACAACGTCGCCAAAAAGGACAGCTATCGGATTGATGATACCCTAGACACCCTGGCCGGTTCAAAGATCTTCTCGACCTTGGATTTAAAGAGTGGTTATTGGCAAGTGGAACTAGTGTCCGAAGATTGAGAAAAGACGGCGTTTTCCCTTGGTATGGGTCTATGGCAATTCACGGTGATGCCATTCGGGTTATGTAATGCCCCAGCGACATTCGAAAGGCGGAGACGGTTCTGAAGGGTCTGTCCTGGACAACGTGCTTGGTGTACCTGGACGACATAATTGTGGTGGGAAAAACGTTCGACGACATTCTGAAGAACCTGGAAGGAGTGTCCCAGCGGCTTCGCGGAGCTTGATTAAGGTTTAGTCTCAAGAAGTGCCACCTGTTCCAGAAGAAAGTGAATTATCTAGGCCATATTGTTAATGGGAATGGAATCGCCGTGGACCCAGTGAAGATTCCGGTGGTGAAGGACTGGCCAACTCCCAAAAATAAACACCAGATAAAGAGTTTCCTAGACCTGTGCACTTACTCTCGGCACTATGTTCCTGAATTTGCAGACATCGCTAAGCCGCTGACAAAACTCACCGAAGAAGGTCACCCATTTAAGTGGGACCATCACTGCCAAATTAGTTTTAAGCAACTAAAGCAGTCCACTTGATAAGCGCTCCTATTCTGAGTTACCCTCTCCCAGAAGGCAAGTTCGTCGTAGAAACAGACGCTAGCAACGTTGGTATCGGTGGCGTAACTTCGTAAATAAATTAGTGTCTTATTGTTATGCGTTAAAATAAATTAGTTTGTTAAGTATACCGTGTTTTGTTTCAAAATAAAAATTAATCGAACGCTAAAAAAACGTAACAATATCATTAACACATTATAGTAGTTTATGTATCAAGTACGCAAAATAAAGTTTTAGGGGATGAATCGTAATTAAGGACAAGGCGACGAAAGAGCCGAGTCCTTAATGAGATGAGTCCCCCTAAAACCATTTTGCGTACGTGGTACATACAATATCTTTTGGTACACGCTCGCCAAATCACCAACATTAATGTTAAATTGCTCAAATTTCGAATTAGCAAGTCTAAATTGTCCCTCTCATCAGACATGGCAATGATCGGTAATCATAGCAACGAGTTGAATTTTATACTTAGTTACTTGATTTATTTCATTGAAACTTGCTCAAAAAAAATCCGCTAAAGTGTTGCCATGGCAGCTTTAAGTACTATGTCGCTAATAGTAGTTTATGTATCAAGTACGCAAAATAAGGTTTTAGGGAACGAATCGTAAATTGCTCGAATTTCAAATTAGCAAGTGTAAGTATGGTCTAAATTGTCCCTGTCATTAGACACGGCAATGATCGGTAATTATAGCAACGAGTTGAATTTTATGCTTAGTTACTTGATTTATTTCATTGAAACTTGCTTAAAAATAATCCGCTAAACTGTTGCCATGGCAGCTTTAAGTACTAGGTCGCTAAAATTTTTTAGCGGACTCTAAGTGTTGCTATGACGATTGAGGTTGCTAAAGATACGTTTTTCGTTCTGAAAATAGTTCTCTAAGCGACCATTTTGCGGAGCGTGTACCGTAAACAGCATTAAAGATGTTCTATCTGTACAAGTCTAATTTGTTAGTATACGATATTGCCATGCTAAATGCAAAATTGTTAGCTCAACCAACAACACACTCGAGCTCTCTTACTGGAACCAGTGAGTATAGAAAAAACAACAGAGTCACACAAGGTTTCTAGAAAGGGAGGTTGCCTGGTAACCATTAGCAACGAGTCTCAAACGTAACGAAAGCGGGAATACCGCGTCATTTGGACGAAACAAATTAGCTAATTAGCAATTTGTGATGCAGTCTGGTGGGTTGTGATCACGTGTATGCTCTTAGGGCGGTGTATATCGTACAGATTTATTGTGATAATAATAATAATAATAATAATCAATAACACTGACGATTAATTTAAATATTTCGTCCCCGTGACGTATTCCAGCTGCTCGCTCATTGGTAAAGAGTTTCCAGGCAACCTCCCTTTCTAGAAACCTTGAGAGTCACAGCTTTGGACTGAAAAATATGTAACAAGCTAAGACTGACAAGTGACAAGTTATTAAAAAGTAAACAATAACACGAAAGAAACGTGCAAAGTAGTGAATATATTTTTGCCCATTTTAAACCCCTACAACAAAAATTTTGATAAGATATGAAGTATAAAAAAGGGGAAATTAAGTTACAAAAAGGGAAACTTCGACGTGTTATTAGGGAATTTTTGTGGTAGACACTTGGTAACACTGATTCGTGGTTGTGGCAACGAGGTAAAAGAGAGAGGAGGCAATCTAGTTAAACAACCGCACGCGACGGAAATACATCATATAAGTGGTTTAATTAGGTGGGGGGAAGGCACCAGTGGAACATGGCTTATACACATAAAAAGCTTTCATGCAAAGATGCATTAACTGAATGTTATTCTGCGGTGTAAAACAAAACTTACCGATGAAAAGTGATTCCTATTTTGCGGGCGTTATGTAACGTAAACAACAAATGCTTAGGTATATGTAGGTTATAACTGACCAACACAAAGTGGTTTATAAAATGGCTCTTCCGTCGTGTATTTCACCTATCTCCCACTGGATTACATTCCCTCTCTCTTTTACCTCGTTGGGTTGTGGGCAATGATCTGGTAAGGCGTAGATACACAGTGCCTTATGTTACCTGCATTCTCGATTGATATCAGCAAGTGAGTGAAATAGCGAATATCTGTGATAGCGTTTTCATTTTACTTGCACCAGAAGAGTTCGGGCCACACTGATATTACGTCACGCACTCAGTCAGTTTTGCCAGAAAACGAAACTAGTGCGTGTTTCAATCGAATACAAACGTGATCTGGGAGCAAAATTATTGAGCGGGAAATATACTGAACCGTAACCTCAAAATTATCATTTGTTGCCAGAAATATAAAAATGCAATATTTATTTGTTATAATAAATTAAAAATCCTAAATACACTAATTATTCATATTCGCTTCTTAAGGAATTCACCCCGGACGAAGATTTTATGCACTAGACAAACTGTGTTTAGCAAATAACTTACTTATTAACAATTTCTTGATACAATAAATTGTTTTTGTTATCTGTCAATAAATCATCTGTAATATGCTTCTCCTGAAATGACAGAAAAGTTGCACTGAAAGGCTTGCACTACCTTCGAAGTCAGTTCCAAAATTCTTGCACTGAGTGCAAAACTGGTGCGCACTAACATTTCAATCGAACATAAAACACGAAGAAAGTTTGAACTGAAATCACCAATCGAACACGAAATCTAAACTCAGTGCGAAGGCGAACTGAGTGCAATCAGTGCAGCTCAATCGAAAACGCTATGAGTAATTTTAGCTCATTATGCGACAAGGATGTCACTCAAAGCCTAGATCACGTGACTTGAACAATGGTCGCGTTCAGATGACCACAGTAGCTGAGTTGCTAACTCAGCAATCGTTTGTGATTGGCTATTATCTTAATGTGAGTCAATCACAAACGATTGCTGAGTTAGCAACTCAGCTGCTGTGATCGTCTGAACCACGGGGTGGTATCTTAAATGGAGTAATAAAAATCCTCATTTTAGTTTAGCGTCCGAGCACCGAAGCGCTATTAGCAACCCGCGAAAAATTAATTTGAATCGTTTTTGAATTTAAACTGCAACCGATCAGTAAGACGATGATCGAGGTTAGGATGTGGAGCGCGCAACGAACGGATGATTCATTCTTTGCATTCTTTGTTTGCAGTGTTGCATGTGGTGGTTGCACGTATTCGTCAGTGTTCCTTGCATAGATAATTCCTTGTGATTTTACTAAATTTACTTATGAATATTATTAGTAAATCTTTAGTGGTGTAGATATTATTATTTAGTTTGTATATTATTGTAGATTTAGTTTGTGTATAGTAGTGGATTTTTGTTTAAAGGTGTTAGAAGAGATAATTACCGTGAAAATTTGTAGAAAGAGCTGAGGTGAGTGCTAAAATTTTTATTTAAAGTAGAAGTATGAATACTATAGTAATTATAATTTCAGTAATCTAAGCTCCTCATTACGGGTTACAAGAAATGTTGCGTACCAGGGTGTACAGATAAAACATCACCTCGATATCGATTTCCACATCCTGTCTCCGGGAAGGCACGTTTCCAAGTGTGGTTAGATATTATAACGTAAAGGATATCGACGGCTCGTAAATTAATTTTTAGCAAAATCAAGTCTTTAGAAGTTTCTGTACAATTTTTTGATTCTCCACTTGTTGGCAAATTTTTACACACATTATTTTCGTTCGTTACATTACTATATTCAAATAAAAAAACTTCAGACCCTGTAAAATGATGATCATTATTCAATGCTTATGAGGTACTACTTTGGAGCCGTTACATATTATGTAACGTGTCCAACAATTATTGTAGTCCTGAGTGGCTGTGGAATCAAACATTTTTAAGTAATTGTTGTTTCCAATTGCAATAAAACATTAAATACGTAAACAAGAATTTGTTTGTTGTTTGTGCCGTAAGAATGTACATTCATATTTGGTACCACAGCCACGCAGGATTACAATAATTATTCGACACTTGATATTTATATATCTGTATATTCAGGGCAACATTCCAAAGGTGTAGCTGGGAGTGGTTCGTCAGAAACAAGTAACACCACGTAAACGGACTCTGTATAATCAGCTTTCTCTCATGAAAAAGAAAATGTATGCTGTGAGCCGACAAAGAAGTATGCATTTTGTTGATGCAAAAGGTGCGAGACGGCGTCCCCCAACGTTGTCCATAAGTGTCTCAAAAGTGACCGTAAAAATGCTTAAGCATTAAAGAATTATTAAAAATGCTCGAGCATCTGCCATTATTATTTGTCATTAAAATCTGGACCTACTGTAGGTATTTATAGCAATAGATAAATATTGTTCATTTCCTAACGCAAGGGGAAGATTACAAATTCCAGATTAAATGATATTGCTTGTTCACAACTGTCATTTTCAATAATAACAATATAATGAATGTTACAACTTTATTTTGTGTTTTTCTTTTGAATACATTATTACTTTTCGTGTTGTGTTTATGATTTCTCTCCCTCGAATTTACATCTTGTTGTATTTCATAAGCATTTTCTAAAACGTATGATATAATTTTCATCGGACGTACAAGCAACAAATAACGCAAAATAAAAACAATAGAATTTAATTTGAAGGCTTCCGCGACCATAGTTCATGGTAGTAAGGGCTGCCGGTTTGCTCCGCGTCACGAACAAGGCAGAACAAACCTTTGTGACGCGGTGCAAACCTGAAGCCCTTGCTATCTAACACACGTCAAAATAGAATCACAGAGAAAGGATTTCATAATCCGCGCCTTTTGTTTTAGTTTTGCGTCTGAGCACCAATAAATAGCGCCTTTTATTATGCTTTCGCTGTTTAACGTTGACTGACTCATCTTTTATAGTTATGATCTGTGGTCTGAACGCGACCAATGCTTTTTAAATATGTATATGTGTATATACCATCTCACTGTTAAGTTAATATCAATTCCTCTTTCTCTACATGGAATCTGCTACTTGATAAATCTGTGGGTTGTGTAAAATTTTTAATATAAGCAAACATTTTTGAAAACTTATTTTTAGGATTCTAGGATCATCATTACATAATATTAAAGAAAAATGAAAACATGGGCTAAAAAGAATAAACATTTACAAACAAAATAACTCAACGTGTGTATCCTTTTATAAATATTTTATTTCCTGTAAACGAAATAATAGCAATATGCATACTCTTAATAAACTGCTCTGTCTGCATCTTCCTCTGCTGCCTTCTTTTGCTCTGCCGGTCGACTCGATTCGAAGCAATCTCTTCCAAATGTCTCTGCCTCTCCTTCACACAGTACACACATGACTCATTTGCAACGATTAATCGGTTGGTAGCAAAAACAGGTTCGAGTAAGGATAAGGAGGATGCATGCACAAGAAATTTATTTGACAATAAAATAGTACAGATCAATTCCAACCGAACAGATTTCCAACTCCGTACTGTTCCGAGTTCCAGATAAAATCTAGGATGAACAGTACAAGCGTCACGAGGCCAGTTTCCCACAAAAATTTGATAAGATACTCCACGAACTGGAAGAGAAAAGAAGGGAGCATTAGGAACGGATCGGATGGAATGGTGCTTTAGTTTGTAAAATAAAACTAAGTAAATAAAATAAAATTGACTTACGGCCAGTATTACCAACGTTTTAAGGAGACCTTAAATTTAAGCCGTGTTTATATTGTGACATTTCTACTTGGTTTGTATACGTACCGGAAGTGATACAAAGGCAATTTTATTTTATTTAAAGAGATCTCCACGGAAAACCCTTGCTCCTTAAATTTCAAATATCTACGTGAACTGCAACCTTGAAAACTTTTAACGAACGGTTTATGTGAATATCCCTGTATAATCAATCGCATTCTAAACATGAATTAAATTTAAGGTCCCCTTGAAACGTTAGTAATACCGGCCGTATGGCCCGGTTTTTCGAACACAATTTAACTTTAATCTTCAGTTTATTCTCATTGCTTCTATAGGAATAAACTGAAATTTAAAGTTAAACTGAGATCGAAAAACCGGGCCTGAGTTTAACTGTTAGTATATTAACAACATTTAATAATAATGAAACAAAAAAAGAATTAAATAATAACTCTATGGGCCAGTTGTACAAAGGAGGTTTAAATTGACGCTTAACTGAACCAGGTTGAAAGTGAACAAAATCGCATCAAATTTTATTATGAATGCAATAGCTTTGTTCCTACACAGTTCTAAATCAGTTCGGAACTGTACTGCTCATGCGCTCTTACTAAAAATGCTGTGTATTTAGCAAGAGCGCATGAGCAGTACAGTTCCGAACTGATTTAGAACTGTGTAGGAACAAAGTTATCAATTGCCATATGTCATTAAGATCCTATGCTAATTTGTTTACTTTGAACCTGGTTCAGTTGAGCGTCAGTTTAAACCTACTTTGTACAACTGGCCCTTAAGTAATGTTATGTAAACTCCATTCAATTATATAATTGAATTGCACTTCCATACATTTTAATAGAAAAATTAAAATGTCATAGTGCCGTATGTATTGGATGAAAAAAAGGGTGGTTCACAAATTCACTCCAGGAATAGAAAAGTTTGGATGGATCGATGGCTTGTTAAGTAAATTTCTAACAGACTTGATCAACATTATGGTCAAGCATAAGTTGTCTTCTAGAAACTTGAGAATTTTTCTCATAAAACTTCTAATGCCGTATCTCAACTAGTATCAGTTTTAGGTGTAACCAAACGATTAAGAGTAGACGGAGAGTCTGATTGGAATAGTTTCCAGTGGAAAGAGTATAAGCTTGTTCATAAATCCTTTGTCGATCTTCCAATCCTACCATCATCAAAATTTCTGATTTTTCCCTTTCCGAGTAATGCACCACACCCTCTAATGCCATTAAGGTCCAATTACAAAATTACAGTTCAATTTTAGTCAAAGCTTAAAAAATGCAAAATTGTTGGTTGCAAGTCGGCAGGATTGCAATGGGGCCCCCGAGCATACTCTGTATAGATATTTCGGCCTTAATTGGGGCCTCATCAGCAGAACAGTAGCTCGAGAACTCCATTGCAACCCCGACGACCAACAAGATATACGCACGGTTAGCGCGTAAATGCAAACATGTCAAATAAGTGCGCCGCAGCGCGACAATTTGACAGCTTAAAAAATATTGAATATTGAAATGATTTAAAAGTGGCATTGTGAAATTGGACCTAAGGGCCAGTTTCATATTGGAATTTAAAGGAATATTTAAAATTAAAGTCACATTCAGATGTGTAAACAATTGGGTTTTCATATTTGTTTTAACATTGTTACGCCTTTGGTCGTTAAAAAAATGTCACAGTATCTTAGTTAATTCATACCTACCAAATGTTCAGTTGCTGCATATCGTGGAGTTAACATTACCTGGGTGAAACCTTTTGTACCCGAGCTTAGTGAAGACGGTCAACGGCCAAAATGGGGACCAAATAGCGGTGACCACAAAACGTTGTTTTCGGAAAAAGGCTCCACCAGCGATTGAAGGTGCCCAAGCTACACCCAAGGTGATATAGGGTATTGAAATAGTTGCAGTTCCCGCTGGAAGGGACGGTCGAAACGTCGTACCACAGTTAAGAGAGCAACCGCTATAATATAATATATAAGGCTATATCCGAAATGAAACACCGAAACCAAGATAAAAATGTTGAAAGTCGTATATTGCACATCCCAGAAAATTTAAATCAGTGGTGCAAATTGTCGCAAAACGTGTCCAAAAATAGAAAATTATAAACCGAAAATTTACCGTTCGCGATTAGGCCTCTTCGCTAGCGTTTACAAATAAAATCCGTGGATTTTATTTCGTTGAAAGTAACATTAAATACGTGAATATTAAATAGTAAAAAATTCAGCAATTTCGCGACTATTAGTTCATTAAACGAAAAATACGTGAACAATAACTCAACGAAAAAGACAATACTAATTTCAATATTACCACATTCAAAACAAAGAAAATGTGTTCTTAATAAAACGAAAAAGAAATAGTTTGATTTGTTTCGACCTTAAAATTCCGTGGTTAACTATGCCTGCAAGAAGCGAAGTCTTAGGCTGGTGAAACGGCTTTAGCCCTGTAAGACTAGAGGTCTTCTTAAGTCGGTGAAACTGCTTTATGTCCTTTCCTCGATGCGATCAACGGCGAGTTCAAAGGGTCGCGTGGAAAAAGGCAATCACAGTCACGAAGCGCAGAAGTGTAATCAGCGTAGTAAAGGAGAGGGGTCCAACCAAACCAAAAGAAGAAACCCCGATGAAAGCCGGTTTTCTTGACGGAATGCGAAGAAGTCGTTCTAGTGCGAGGTAAAGCCACAATATCCGGCTTAAGCCGAGTCAATTCTTGCTTCGAGGAAGTAAACACGGTCCCCCCAACTTCAAAACCCCGAAGGATGGCCTGTTGTCACACAACAAAATCTGGTAATACGCAATTCAGGAAGCATCCAAATATGGCCACCGTGTTGGGACGTCGAACAAACTTGCACGTACACTTTGATGAACAACCAGACAATCAATAGTGGATCTCGCGTCGCAAGGGGAGCTTGGAAATTTTTGGCACACGCGCAACGTATTGAAAATTCAAGACAAAGGTATGCTATCCTCCCCCACCCTCCCCACAGGTATAGCAAGAGGGAAGTATACCTAACGGTATTATCTAAGTCGAAAATAAAATATAACATCTGAAAGTGACTTTAAATTTAAAGTCTCCTTTAAATTTCATTATGAAACTGGGCCTTAATATTATTTTTATATTGGTTAAATATCTCAATTAGAAGAATACTCAGCTATTTTGTTTGCATTTGCATTCCCACCCTCTGCCGTGTTGGTACCATTTCCCTGAGTTTCTGCATCCAAATTTTCTGTTGATACTGAAGCAAGCGATGCCCCTTCAGGCGTTGATGAACCAGAAGGCACTGCAGGCAGTTCCATTTCAGTCGAAGCTGGATTGGTCGTCGTGGACCCATCAGATTCAGCACTGTTTTCTGACAACACCACAGACTGACCACCGTTAACACTAAAAACTAAATTTAACAGACAGCCCTGGGGGTTTCCACCAAACTATTCTTACACCGCAGTTGCATTGAAGAAACTATTTTGAACGGCGGTTAAAACCTCATCGATTGGTTCATTTAACGGCATAATGACTCGTGCCTCAAACAAAGAGGTCACTTCCTCTGGAGGCTCGTCTGGTAGAGTGCGTTCAGATGGGCGGACACCGAGATTGTCCAGAGTAACCAGGGCAGCGTCGCGGTCGGCTCTCCGCAGCATCCTAACGAAATATAAATACAATGCCAGCAAGTTTTGTAATAATACTTAAAGAAAACCAACCGCCTGGCAACATTGAGCCTGCTTGCTGCCTGACTACGCGTAGATGGAAGTGGCACAATTTCCTGTGCATCCATAAGATTTGAGGGGAACGCCATGGAGCCCAAATTCATTCCGTGCTCGAAATCCCTCACATTTATACGTTGTGTTGGCGGAGATGCTGGCCTCTTTGGGGTTTGCGTGGATGAGGGAGGAATAGGTTGCACTAGGTGTACCATCTTTCCATTCACATCTGCAATGCAAATAATTATAAGCTCACGCTAGCTGAGCCCCGCCAAGTACTTGCCATATTCACTGAGTTTCACATCGTCTTTCAAGACACGCCCGCAGTAAATGATGCGTTGCGTATCCACTGGAATGTTTATAGTTTCGGCAATCTTCAGTTTGAAATCCGCAACAGTGATCTAAAATATGAAATTGATTGACGTAGTTAATGCAGAGGGACTTACGTTATCTTCAACTGTGAAGAAGTGACTCTGCGAGTCTGTCTTCACTGTCAGTTCAATCATCTTGTGCTGCAACATACAAGCTGTTTGGGTTAAACTGAATGGCTCAGATGAAAATTGCTGGGATGCTTTGCTGGTTTACGGAACGTAGGCCCCCAGCATTTAACCCCCGAACAGTTAGCTCCTAAGGCATTTCGCCTCCACACGGACGGCCCCCGGCATTTAGGCATTTGGCCCCCGGCATTTGACCCCCAGCATATGGCCCCCGGCAGTTATCCCGAATATTTTATAACTTTCTAAGGTCCATGCACTTTTGTCTGAAAATTTTATGCATATTACATACAGGAATGGCGTTATTTAACTAATGCGCCACTGTTTGACATTTATGCAATAACTACAGAGTTGTTCACGTATACGTTAATTAAACATTTTCAAAGAAGTTTATTTAGAATTTCGAAATTTTGTGATACTTCCGGTTATACTCAGAATCGATATCTGCTCGTTTAGGTTAAATGAAATGCTATCATTTTCATTGCATATTTGAAATCAACACGAAAAACAATTTTTTTGCGAATTTTATATCCTAATTTTTGACATATTGTGTTGCGAATCTTTTGTGTGCGATTTCCTTGGGTTAGGCTCGGCAAAGGGTGGCTAGTGCTACATCGCTTGACCGCTGACTAATAGGTTGGCGGAGGGTGGCCGTGCCGACGTAGGGTTTGTGACGTCAGTTTGCTGGGCATATTAATGCTCGTTAAGCAGTGTGGTGCATGTGACGGCCATTCCCGAAGGGAAATCGCACTAACAGGGTAAAAACGCAGCCGAGGGTGAACGACGTATAGTCGCGCGCAGCTTAAATGCTACAATTTGACAGTTCTGTGACCCTTGTATGACAAGGTTTTAAGAGTGAGGTTTCCGTGCGGGAGATGCATTTAAGGTGCGCGAGACTATACTGTTCACGGTCCCATAAGTGACGCCTTAGTGATCCGATGTAACAGATGGGGAGCCCTAAGGTTATAAATTGTCACCACACCTACGTGCCATATGTGAAGGGGTGTCTGGTAAGGACGTCGAATTTGTCACCTGTGAGATGCAGGTGACGCTGGATTAAGTCACCTGGTGGAAGAGTAGATTGGTGGTAGGGGATCTACGGATCGGATATGACAAAGACACAAGAAGGTTTAAACTGTCGCTCAACTGAACCAGGTTCAAAGTGAACAAAATCGCATCAAATTTTATTTATGAATGCATTAATTGCCATATGTTATTAAGATCCTATGCGAATTTGTTTACTTTGAACCTGGTTCAGTTGAGTGTCAGTTTAAACCTACTTTGTACGACTGGCCCATAGGGTAGAGTATATTTGCATGTCATTGAGGCTATCTGCGCTGCATGTGGCTTGTGTTTCTGGAAATAACATTTCAAAGCAACGGTTTATGAAAAAGCAACAGATATTATACTGAAGGCCCAAGGTTGGTCATCATCAGGAGCGATGGTGGAGGCGCTAGTTTGAGTTGTGAATTGACCAAGGGGTTGAGCAGGTGCAGACCGTTAAGGCCAGGGGACTGGGGTCCCCGGTGAGTAAATAACTGTTGTCTCTTGCAAATGATTGTAAACACATGTTATTGTTGCATAAACGCACCATGTCAGTGGGAGGTGAGTAGCGGTAGGTACCCAGTAGCCAAAGGAAATGGTGAGCGTTTTGATTACTTAAATTTATATATACGCATTACCACATTTTAATAATACTGAAAAAAAATGTGTTGGTAATTTTGGCAGCCCTTACAAAATATTCTGTCAATGTTAAGTTTCTACATGTAGACACACAAAGTTAAAACGCGAAGTTATAACTGAAAGTAACTTAAATGACATCTCTATAGTTCCAACTTTAAGTTATCGCGAAAACGAAAATCGTTCGTACTTGAAGGTTGTCAGTTCAAATAAAGCTTTTTTGAATTTCAAAAAGTATGAATGGAGTGCTCTGTAATCTATAGTATAAATTCATGAAATCATGACTTCGGATTTGTTGTGGAATAAGATCACATCTAACCAAATTTAAGCAGTGACAGTTCTATGACGTCTTTCACTTTGCTCTTGACCAACGTTATAACTTGACTGAAAGTGAACATGGCGGCACTTCCGGCTAAAGTTAAAACGTTATCCGCGAAAGCGACTTTTTGCTGTCACGAAAACTATTTTACTATCGCGAAAACTCGCCTACTATTCTGCATCATGTAGATCTTAACAAATTTATTAATTTTCCATGGTAGCATTTCACTAAAACTAAGAAGTATAACTTCCAAATTCTAATAGCAGATTTGAATTTTAAATTATTATAGAATTCATCATACAGAATAAATAATACTTGTATAGTTACTCGGAAGCCAAAGTTCCGGGCTAATTTGCGGGGACCAATTTTCGGGGGCCAACTGTCGGAGGCCAACTGCCGGAGACCAACTGCCGGGGACCAACTGTCGGGGACCAACTGTGTGTGGGCGAAATATCTTGGGGGCTAACTGTTCGAGGGCTAAATGCTGGGGGCGAAATACTGGGGACCTACGTTCCGGATCTTGCTTTGCGAGGGTTTTTTTGGGATTATTTTTGGAAAATGCGCGCTTTACACTGGAAATTATTTTGGGCGGCGATTAATTGCGTTACGAATACGTAAATCACGCCTAAGCAGAACTCAAAATGGCCAGTTAATCGGTGACACACGACGAAATGTTGTCAACTCATTTTTTTCATAAACAAGAGATGCTCATATTTTTGTTGGAGTTGGGGAACATGGCCTTCTAAATCAAAAGCGAGTTCTAACTGGCCTGGGCGTTTTGAAAAATTTACATTGAATTCGACACTTTGTCGACACAAATGTCGACGGCAATGAGTGAAGTACACTGTCATTAGTGTCAATCAAAGTGAGTTCACGCAAAATTAATTAATATTGTAATTACCGTAATACAAGATAATTTATGTGGTATAAATTTTATAGATTCATGCACAAATCATTTGATCTCATCGGAGTGAAGTATGCTTGCGCAATAAGGAAAGACTGGCACTTTAAAAAGCTTTCGTGTTATGAATAGGTAATTACAACAAGCTACATAAAAGAGTTTCGACTTTTGATAATGTAAAAAAGGCGTTGATAATTACGCACAATGAGAAAAAAAGCTTTATTATACATGTAACTTACCACAGAAATTCTGAGTATATGCAGGTAAGATTTTCATCTAAAACCGTAATAGTTTAATGCTAAATTAAGTTGTCGAAATAGGACATAAATATTCCAACGTAAATAATATCCAGTATGCTCAAATTTTTACAGCAATAACATTAATTATTCTTACACGAACTCATCCACCATTCACATGTGACAGAACTGTCCAGATTTTAGGTTAAGAAAGCGCCCTGTAAGCAGTGCTTGGCGGAGCACGCCTGAACTGCACTTTTGCGCAGGTCAGATAGAACTCGCTTTTCATTTAGAAGACCATGTTGGGGAAAAACTTTGAAAAAAGTGTAACGTTGCCTCGAATATACTTTATCTGAACTGTTTTTTTGACGGTGCACTATTTTGAAAGTACACTATTTTAAAATTATTTTCTGCTGGTAAAAGTTAAAAGTCCGGCGCCCGTCCAAACGTGCAACGGGGGGGGGGGAGAGAAAAAATTAATCGGTATACTTCAAAATGTGGATTTTTTACCGTTGAAACTACAGCTACTTGATTATCATAACCGACTCATCGTCCATTTTGGAACTCAATCAGTTGGTGTTTTGTATGTGTTAACATATTTGTTAAAATATGACCGGATGTGCAGCTCCTAATTGTTCAAATCATTCACGAAATGGTTTCAAATTTTTGAGGCAAGTAATTTCTTTTCATCACAAAAATAATATATTTTATATAACCTCAGATTGAGTTCCAAATTGGTCAACGAGTCAGCTGTCTTATGGCCGTTTTACACTATGACAAATCTAAAATTTGATACAATGTGAGTGAGAAATGCCAATTCAATCAATCAGAATTCACTGTAGTAGGTTATCTCTCTCACTTTGTACCAAAAAATGTTATAATGTAAAACAGCCTTTAGACAGTGCTCGTCAAAAAGTCGGCATCACATTTTTATTTCTGATTTTTCGAAAAGACTTTTTTCGGCAATAATTTGTGCTTGTCTGAAAACCAATTTAGGCCCTATCTGGTAGATATACCGAGTGATTTTTACTTAGTTAGAAAATAGCGTTTTTCGAAATTGCTAAAATTGTTATTTCTTGAAAATTAATCAAGATTTCAACGAGATTTTTTTACTGTGTATTAGTTTTAGCTTACTGAACAATCTCGAACACAACCTAACTATGATGGGAAGAATCGAATTAAATAATTCGAATAATTCGATGATTGGACGATTCGAATTATTTGGATTAATTTCAAAATATTTCGAGATAATTTAGTAGAAGGTATCAAAATTCATCAATAAATAACAAAGATATTAGGGGTGAAAGTATTGGCTGGGATGGGACACGTTGTATATCCTAAGAAGAATGAAATCAAGCAATAAGACCAAATGAAATAATAATCTTTTAAAACCACGTTTGAAGGAAAACGGCACAAAGGGAATTTTTTATTTGCTTTTATCTCTATCGCTAATACAACTTTCATATTGTTATCAAATTTTCATTTATACGTTAATTTATTAGAAACAACTTATTAAATGGATTTTGCAAAAATCAAAATTTGTTTGTGCTTTTTTAAATACAAACCAAAATATACAGATCTTAAAATTTAAAACGTTACGGTATTAAAGGTACAGTAGAAATATTAGAAAGATGCAATTTTTCCGAATTAATTTGATGACCATATGAACTCCTAAGAAGTAGGTACGTATCATTAATTCTTCTAATAGCTCCATTGATATCTGCTGCAGAGTTAAGGAAGCTTGGCATCTACATATACATTTGTATTCTACAAAATGGGGAACAATACTGGGCTCAATGTAGAACCCTGGGGTACTGCAACGTCCATAGGCAATGCAGCCTCATGCTAAATAACCATAAGATGCTAATGCTTGCATTCTCTCTATAAAAAAGGGGAGTGGCTAAAGAATCAAAAGGCACCACACATAAAAAATGTAAATGTTGATTAAAATTTTATTTAAAAAGATTTTCTTTTAGAATATTTGATCAGGCTGTTTTAATACCGCAAATCAAATTAATTATTCGTATAAACAAACAACAATAGTACAACAGTCATGTTCTGTCTTCAAGAAATATTCACCATTGAATGTAAACATTTATTTTTCTTTTGATTTAAAATCAACAATTCACATTTTTCATTTAACACATATGTAATTTGTTTATTATTGAAAATATGAAAACTGCTTTTATATTATGAAATTATATGCAGGGTGT
This sequence comes from Dorcus parallelipipedus, assembly GCA_958336345.1. NCBI lineage: Eukaryota > Metazoa > Arthropoda > Insecta > Coleoptera > Lucanidae > Dorcus > Dorcus parallelipipedus. The sequence continues at coordinate 30,323,761 of OY284479.1, read as the reverse complement.
TTCTCAAGTGCATACAAAAAAAATTGTACTATTTGAATATTCTGCCATATTTGTAACACTAATTTACGTGCAACCGTATCAGTAAACGTGCGGGTTAAAACTGAACGCTCGATTATTTAAAAGCCATTTTAGATTATCCTATTGTACAAGATTCGGTCCAATTTCTTGCACAATTTAAATTTTATAATGAATTATATTAAAAATTAAACTGGATTAATAACTATCTGAAAAAATAGAACGTGTTCTATCTACGAATCATATCTGCAGCCCTGAAATTTCTTGTTCCAAACATTTATTAATGAAATTGAATCAAATTTTATACAAGAAATAGGCTAGTCTAAAACAGCTTTAAGAGCTGATTAATCATTTTTCTAGAGAAGTAAAAATAAGACAGGGACCATCAAACTGTTTACCCTTACGCAAAAAAAACATTTAATATCTCTAAAATTTGTTAATATTTTATTATACAAAAAAGGGTTCATTATATTAATTGGACGACTTTCTGCAGAAAGGTACCAATCCACGTTATGGTCAAACTGAGAAAACAGTGATCTAAGTTTTGAACAGTAGAATTTTAAATGCTTAACACATTCATAGCCCGAAGAACTCAGATTTTGTCAATTTGCGGGTTGGTTCCTTTCTGCAGAAAGGCGTCCAATTTACAACCAAATTTTCATTAGTTGCATTTTTTATATGAAGTTTCGAAACTGTCTGTATAGTGGTGATGAAGACCCGAACCCGTACCCGTACCAAGCTCATAATTTGTTTATTTAGTCTTTTTGTAAATCCTGAAACAGGTAAGTTTGTAATTTCAAAATTTTCTCGATCGGCATTTGTTTTTCAGCCGTAACGTGGTCATTAATTTTTTTATATGTATATAGAATCTGATTTCAATAATATACACAATGTTTGAATTCAGATTTCACGCTTTATAGTTCATGTCTGCTTGGCGCGAAATTAATTTGTGTCAAATTTGACGTCGAAGGTTATTACTAGGTATTTCCTTCTATATAGAAGGAGATGTGTTTGAAAAACCGGCGGTAGCGATTCGTCCCTTACCTTAAATCGGAGATGCGCTGTCCTGGGCTTGAAAGGCAGGACGAAGAGGGTACACCCTGGATGTTGGTGTTCTTGTATAGTTGCACTTAGCGGCGAATTTTAATTTTATGCGAAGCGGCAATACGTTTATGCGGAACGAGCGGACATGTTCGTCTGAATCTTGGCCCGAAAAATGTAAGGGGGGTAAAATCGTTCACTGACGAGTTTTAAACCAAATAACTAATAGCGTTTTCGATTGACCGCACTAATGCGCACTCAGAATATCTTCATCTCGTGTTATTACATGAGGTTAAAAGAAGATGCAAATACACTGAGTGCAACCGGTGCAAGTGAATCGAGAACGCTATAAACTAACACGATACTTCTGCAACCCATAACGCAAATAAATTAATGAACTTAAAATGGATAAGATTTCTATGAAATAAAAAGTAACGCAAGGACGCAAGAAGATGAAAAAGGTCTTCATTTATTTATGCACAAATATGAGACTTATCGTAGATGTTTATGTTTAATTTTTGATAATATTTTTATATGTGCTATCTCGTTATTAATATAATATGAAATTTCCTGCAAAATCGTGAAAACAAAAGTTAGTGTTGCTGTTTATACAATCTGCAGTACCCACAAAAAGCAAGAGCAAACAACTTGTGGAGGTAAGGAGTACTTCAATGTTTTACTAATGATGAAATTGTCACTTGTCGAATTATTACATACTTCTTTGTATTTTTGTTATTTTTTAAATACTAATAAATGCATTAATAACGTATCTGAAAATAGTTGGATAACAATTTTTAAGATTCAAATGTTCCACGAGTGACTTTTATTTAAAGTGGCGATTTTAAGAAGTATGTTTTGAAGTTTTACAAGCGGCTTAAACACCTTCAACATATGCAATTCAAATAAATTTATTAATTTTGATATACAATGTGTAAATCATAGCAGTTTGCATGACGGGCAAGACAAAAGAGGAACTATACTATTGCATTGAGCGTGTTAATGTTAAAGATCTGCAGTAGAAGAAGGTCTGCTAGTGCATCACATAATTCCAAACCTGTTTGTTGCAGTCTTTATCGTTACCCTGTTTACTTCGATATAAGCATTTCCTTCTTTGTCTTACTCAACACACAGACTATTTATGTCACACAATTTGATTTACACGTTGTAGAATTTCACATATTCCTATAACTAGATTTTTAAATATAAATACAAACATAAATAAATATGTGTAGGTATGTAATGTTTGAAAGAAACTAAAGAATAAACATCGTTAGCTTCTGGGAAAAGGAGAAAGTGCTCATTGCTTAATAGTCTGAAATAAGGGCAAGATTTTTCCCAATTTTTATAACGAAAACATTACTAAAAATCAAATAACTACCAAAGGATAATTAACAAAACATTAACCCCATTAATACTTTGTTTCGTTTTAGTTACGAAATGAATTTCAAGTACACGCAAAACGGTCGTCATCTGACAGAGGCACAACGGCAATTTTACGAAGATAATGGCTACTTAATTTTCCGCAAGCTGATAAGTGAAAAGCTGATCGACGATTGTGAGTGCGTATTTTCTCATTTTTCTGCACAACTGACTTATCACTAATCGAAGGCCACAATAATAATAAGCCAACAAAATAAACAAATGGTTTCAGGAAGCGGTTCCTCGACATCTGCAACCAGAAGATAAAACCACAGGAAAACATGATTTTAATGAAAGACTTGACCAAAGCGAAAGCTGGGGCAAAAGGAGAAGACCTCTACTTCAAGGTCAAAACAGATATGTTTCTTCTGTTTCTAATTTGTTTTCTTTTCGGTTTTTAGGTGAATGATATTTTGTATGACGACGTTATGTACTGGTACGCTTCTAATCCAGAGATAATCAAAATTGTCTCGAGCATTATAGGCCCAGAGATAACTGCAACTCACTCTATGCTTATAAATAAACCTTCTGACTCGACCACTGATGATTCCAGACATCCTTTACATCAGGTGAGTACATTAAGTCTATGATTATATCTGAAACACTGATTCTGGTGCATTGTTAAGTCATGAGTCATATTTTTAGTCTGTCATAAATCATAATATACGTTGGGAGTGATGATTCATGATCTAAAGTGTACTTAATTCCGTGCTTTAGTTATATCATTTTACTTTGGAGCATTAATTTCAAAATGAATCTATTTCTCTGCAACATCCATAATTAATTCTTTCATTACTAGGATCAATATTATTTTCCGTTTAAACCGGCTGAAAAGATAGTCACTGTATGGACGGCCATGCAAACGATCAATGAAGAAAATGGTTGCTTATTTGCAATTCCAGGCTCACATAAATGGCCAGTTTTCCCCCATACAATTCCGGAGGTATGTATATCGTTGTTCTTGTCCGATGAAAATTGTATCACAAACTCTTTTAAACGGGCACTAAATGGCGCACAAACACTTAACGTTTCGCAGTCGTTCTGACGAAGCTGTCGAACGACTGCGAAACGTTAAGTGTTTGTGCGCCATTTAGTGTCCGTTTAAAAGAGTTTGTGATAATATTTTATTTACCTATCGAATTTTAAGAATGTTAAAAATGCTGCCTATCATGGGGTTCAGGGTTTCGATCACATTCCAAGGCTGAACTTTATCATGGAGAAAGGAGACACTGTTTTCTTCCATCCGACTTTAATTCACGGATCTGGTCCAAATCGTACTAAGGTGAAATTTACAAAGGGAATTTTCAGGGTTTAAAAACACAATGATGTATTTCGATAGGGGTTCCGTAGAGCCATATCTGTTCATTACGCCAACACAAACTGTGAATTCTATGATGTTAGTGGCACGGGACAGGAGGACATAGCAAAGGAAATCGTCCAAGTGTATGCTAAGAAAGGAGTTCACTTGGTTTATCAGGTGCGAACATCAATTAATTTTTTTAGAGTTTTGATTTATGCATGAAAGTGAACGAACCGTTAAGAAAACTTATTTTTGCGTTAGGATATCTGGAAGTACAAAGGACGATTGATGTCCGGCCCGCCTGGGAATTTTCAACGATTTGTAAGCAGATTGTGAAATGAAAATCGTGATATATTTTATCTCTTTTGTTCACGTCTTTTTAATAAAGCTATATACTATTTCTACCCTTTCCTTTTCAATTTTTTAATCTAAATTACACTGAAATGAGATGTCATCGAGGAGTAGGTATATTAACAGACGAACTAATTCGTTCTACTCATTTCGTAATAACCATAAAAGAAACAAGGAATTGAACTCAAGTTTAATTTTGAATTGAAGCAATTTGAACCATCTATAACAATTTTTTTCTAAAACTATCACAATAGGAGAATGTTCAAATTCTAAACCACTTTACATACCAATTAATGAGTGTTAGCGACTCTACATCTCAATGAAAACTTTTTTTAAAATTTTTGATTATTTGGCATAATTGTTTAAACTAGCGTTACTGCATTTGCCTTAAAAATTGGTTATGACTGAGCCACAGCAATTACGTGAAAACCCAAACGAAAAGACCCTGTGTCCGATGTCCTACCCATGTCTGTGAATTAATTTTCTTCGTGCTAAAACACCTTTGATGCTTTTGACTCATCTCATGAGCAAGCAGGTTCTAAACTTATAAACACGTATATTCGCCCCGAACATCTGTTATTTAAAAGAATGTATAAACTGTAAATAGATTCTAATTTCACCGAAACCAATCATTTCTGTTGATATCTTGGCATTTACTAGCATTTCGTAAAAAATATCACGCACACTTACTTTTCGTTCCTAGCTGACAAATGTGTAATCAAATTCTAATCAATCATTTCTGAAAATATCTGAAAGATCTTCAAGAAACTGAAAATACAAGATAGAGTCACAAAATTCGGTAATTTTATATTAAATTCGGTAGACAATGTAATACAATTAAGAAGAAGAACTAAGTTAGGATTGACAGTTTCGCAGAAACGAATGTCAACTGTTTTTTTTTATGGGTGCTTACCTTAGATATTCATAGGATTCATGTGATGCAAAAATATAATCTGAACACGATGATATGACGTATGCTTTTGTTTTAAAATAAAATATTAAATTAGATCTAAGAAATACATATTTTCGGAAACATTGTTTATGTAAATACGCAAATACGTACTATAATTTAATGCGATTTGTTAAATTAATACTAATAATTTAGATTAAAAATTTTCTAAAAATATTATTAATAATAATTAATAATTTAATATTTTGTTTTAAAATAAGACCATAAGTGTGTCATATCATTTATCATAGGATATTTCTTGCACATTTTTGCAGATCCCAAATTTTGTACCTATCTCTTATAGTTTTCGAGATTCCCAAAGTGGGTGTTTAATTAGTCGTAATCCTGTAAATAAAATATAGGATTGCATCCAAAAATCTTCAAGACTAAACTCTTAATTTATTCTAATTTGTTACTTAAAATTATTAAACATTTCATTCATTCATTATTAAACATTTCATTCATACTCTGTAATACAATACTGTATTATTGATTTTAGTATTGGTTTTACTTGGCGAAATAATTAAGAATTACACTATACATTAAAATAATTGTTTTTATATTCCAGCGCATACGTAAAAAAATTAATGTAGTCAGAAAATTAAAAGTTGATAAGTGTGTACGAAGTTTTAATCAAGTCAAGGTGATGCTTTAATGTTATTAATAGCCATAAAAATTTGTTGTACTATTTTACCTGCATTCATAAAATGTTGTGTTTTATTCCCTTGTGTTTCAGAGACAAAGGTCTCCGTTACTTCTAATGAAGTCGAGACAAATGCCCAAATGCGAAAATTTTACATGACGATTTGGATATGAAGAAATTTCTCAAGTAAATTTCGCCGCGTTAGAATAGGACAGAAATTTTCTTTCTCGAATTATCACTCGGGCATGAAACTTGGGACCCTCCTACTAAACGGGACTCATAAAAAAAAATTCACCAAAAAAAAGGCAAGACACAATTTTTTGGAAAAATACTGATGGCAACAGTTTTCTGGCATCCTGAAGGAATCTTGCTTGTTCGTTGTATACTGAGGGGGCGTAACATAAATGGAGAGGCCTATGGAAACACAATCGAAAATTTAAAAACTGCTCTGGTGGAAAAACGCTCACATTCTTATTAGCAAAGGCAAACAAAAGCATAAGGCAAATAAAGTCCTATAGATAAGTAATCAATAATTGTGGGTTCATAAAGCTAAGAAATCCATCTTACAGCCCTGACCCAGCTCTTTCTATTCAAAAACTTAAAAAGCTTCTCAAGGTAAAGCGTTCTGCATTTGATGAAGCATTTAAGGAAGCAGTGGCACACCCAGGGGGGCTATGGGTGCTCTAGCTTCCCCCAGAGTCAGCTACGTGATACTAGAATTTACTAATATAATTTTAGTTTTGTAAGAAAAAGAGCATGCCGACTTAATTTCGTTTGGTAACATTAGTTCGGTATAAATTTATATTATGTATCTTTATTATTTATATTATATCCTTGTATACTTACTTTTAAGCCCCCTCCAAGGCAAATTTCTGGATGCGCCACTGAGCTATTGAACATATTTTGTAGAGTCGCAGAAGGAATTTTTTTTTCTGAAGGTTTGGAAAAAATGGAATAAGTAGCTATATGTACAGCATCAATCAAAAGTTATGAAACGTTCAAAACCGAAACGCTGTAATCTGAGGGAGAAGATATCGAGTGAGATGAAGCCTTATGGCGAACGAATGTTTCCGAAGTCGTTCGGAACTCCACAACACGTTGCGCTCTCTCTGACTCGGCACTGTTGCACTCTGGCTACAGCGTTTCGGTTTTGAACGTTTCATTACTTTTGATTGAAGCTGTACATATAGGTGTTGAAGAAAGTTACATATAAAAGTAAAGGGTTTTAGTGTGATACGTGGTTTATTCATGGCTAGGTGGATAACATAAAAATAAGTTTATATAAATTACATAGAATATTTTAAACATTTTTCCTGTTTTGTGGCATCAATTCTTTTACTGATTCCATTTTGACATCGTAAAGTGGCATATTTTGACCAATCAGCACATAGTAATACGTTGTATTCAGTGGCGGCGATTCAGGGGCGGGGGCAAGGAAGCAGTTGCCCTAGTTTTTGAATTTTTTTTTATTTAAAACACAGCTATGTCTGGGATAGAATTTCAACAATAAGGCGTTTGCATATTTCGTGTTACAAAATGTTTTGTTCCAGTTGTTTTCCTTTTTATTAGTACAAATATATTTTCAGCCCACTTCCTTTATAAAGGCAAATTCTTGTCCCCCCCAGTTTTGGCACACAATCGCCGCTACTAGTTGTATCTAGGTACTGATTGGTCAAAATAGTTCACTTAACGATGTCGTTATGACTTACAGAATAAGGGGATAACAGGGAAAAATTATTTCTAATACCTAACAGTGTATCTAAAAAATTAAAAATTGCCCTGAATAAAAATAATATTTATAGTAAAGTAGTAGTGTATGTATGTTAATGTACCAAAGATTTATGATGACAAGATCGATTGTAAACCAACTGCTTAGCACACTTAAAAATGTAAAAGCTAAAGAAATTATATTCAAGAAATAGGTGGTCATATAGAATCTATACCCGTATGGACTGTGAAAAGTTATAGAAATAAAGTTTTATTCGCACTTTTCTGAGTGGTGGTATTATTCTGAACAGCCTATACATATATTGTATAGACTAATAAACGGAAACGAAGAGGAACTGTTTTATGTTTTCTTGAAACTGTTCCCGTATTTCGCTACCCATAAATAAAGCGTCGTAAAATACTTATTCCCATCGATGCCCGTTTTTCATCTCTCGTTCCCCCCATTCGTCGGCGCACTTTTACAACACGTCTGATTGTTGTAATAATATACATATCCACGTAGGAAGACGTATGTAAATTTTATACCCTGTTATTTACGCAATTCAATGGATAATGCATTCAGAGATGTTCGTAGGAGGTTGACCCTATTGTTACCTGGGCGCAGGCGCAAAAGCCGGGCCTGTTCCATACAAGGGTCTCGTAACTTGCTTGCAGCATTCGACGTCCTGACGTCGTGGGTTTTGCATGTAAGGATCTTGCAGGAGCACGCACGTGCCCGGAAAAATATTACGCGATTCTGAAGCGTGTTCGGGATGGTGTAATAAACATATTCGTACACGGTTACACATAACGCCTGGCGTAAAGTAAAACAAAAGAGCTCGGTGATTTTATGCAACTTTCGTAAAAATAATTTTCTGAACAACAAGAGTACATTTAAAAAATATGTGAGATTTGTTTCCTGGTTTTTATGCGATCGCTCGCCGGAAGTATGCGCCTCGTCATGCGGGACTATGATTTGAATCGGAAGTTCTATTATTAGGGTAAGTGAATTTAATTACATATATGTATTCGATTGATGAAGAGCGAAACTAATTTTATGTATATAAATACATACATAATAACATAATTTTCTGTGCGGTGATTCAATCAGTAAATTGCGAGCGATTGCGAAAATTTAGAAGCGCTGACGCACCGTTCATTGAATTTCAATAAAAAAAAGCTTGACTGTTTACGATAGCAAAAAATTCCGGTTCCGCTTTTTCATAATCTTTTCCGCATGCTTCTCCTAGTTTTATTTTGTTTATAGCGTTTTCTATTTCCTCTTTCTTGATACCTACTATGTATTTACTTTTTCCGTTTCTTTCTCTTATTGAGCTTCATTTATTTATTATCATATCAACTCTTTCTTTTTTTTTAATTTCCTCCCATCATCCTTCTTATCCTATTCTAAAATGTCTTCTATTGGTTTCTTATGTTTCATTAATTTCTTCACATTTTAAAAAATAAATGAAATCGTCAGTGTTGAGTGTTCCTGAATTAAAGTTGAAATATTTATAACTTGCATAACCGAAAATGTCTTATGTATTTTCTAAAGTCTCCAATAAATTTTCATCATCCTATTTCTCGCTAAATTAAAGACTGAAATGATGAAATAAAGTAGAAAACAATCGTTTAATTTTAGATCAGGAGGATATGGAAACGATCTATCAGGAACTATAAACTACTGGCCAAGAAAATAAACAAATTGTTTTTATTGTCAAGTCAATCACAAATTAAATGGTTTATTGTCTTAGTATCAAATATAGTAGTAACAGTTATTATTACGGCAATAAACTGAAAGTTAAAGTTAACTTGTGATAGAAAAGCTTGACCTATAATATTAAACTCGAAATGTTTTTTAAAACGACCATTTCTTTCCAGAAAAGGGGTTTTTGTTTTTGGAATGTGTTTCATTTTCTTATTAACTGAAGTTTTCCACAGATTTTCCTGACCATTTTCGAGATAAAATTGCGATGATTAAAATCTGAACTTAAAAGTTTTTACAATGATGTTACTAACCAACTGAAAAAATATGTAATTACATTTGGACTTAAATATATTACAGTGAAACTCGCTTATAACGAGCACTGGTTATAACGAGAACTCGGTTATAGCGAGGAAATTGAAAAGTTCCATTTCTCGTGTTTATATGTATACTTTTTTCGTTTATAACGAGCACTTGCATATAACAAGCAGTAATTATGGTCCCTTGAGCCCTCTTATATCCGAGTTATTTGAAATTAGTTGTACTTTATAAATATAATGTTAAATATAAGCAAGAAAAAATTATTGAAACACGTATTTTTGAATCAAATATTATACAGTGTGTATTATAAATACAGGTAAATGTTCATGCGCGATTCTTTATGGATACAAAAAGTTCGCACCATATGGGAAAATTTTTTAATATTGATTTTTTGAAAAAACTTTTTGCGCCAGTAGTTTGTGTAAATTCAATAACCAAATATAAACAGGACAGATCCGGTGAGCAATTCTTAGTGTGCTAAAAATGGTACCTATTTAAAACACGAAAATTAAAAAAATGTTATAATTTGGAATTGTTCGACATATTAGAAAAAAATGTTAGTAGGATCCGATAAATTATTGAAAAATGTGTCGCTTGGTACTCAGACAAAATTTTCTGAAGCATAATACATATTTCAAGAGAAAGAAGATTTTTCTTTTCTCAGTTTTGTTGAAGATGTGAAGCAGTAAATGGGCATTTATCTCTCACGAGTTAGCTTACTCGTTTATATCCATCACAAAAATATTTAAAAGAATCAAATTTACTGTTGGATGCTTAACTGTTGAATGCACAAGAAAATTGGAGACGATTTTTCACATTTCTGGTGCAAGGCTTTTTTACATAAAATTTGGGTTCTCATTTTTGATTTCTTGACAATACAGTTTTAGTAACCCCATTTTTAGCCTAAGCAGACCGAAAATTGCAAGAGTTTCATGCACTTTTTAATTTGGATCCGTTTAATATCCGTACTTAAAGAATCGATATTTTTTATAGTAGCGATGAAATATCTAATGTGGATTTTATAAATGCGAATATTAAAGGGATCTAAACTAAAAAGTGCTTCAATATTCGGTCTGCTTAGGCTAAATTAGAATTATTAGAATTGTGCTGTCAAGAAATTAAAAATGAGAACAAAATTTTATGTAAAAAAAGCCTTACACCAGTTAGAACAGTTAGAACCCAAGAGTAAATTTGATTCTTTTAAATATTTTTTATGGATATAAATCAGTAAGCTAAATAAATACCAAATGCCTATTTACCGCTTCACATCTTGAACAAAACTGAGGACATGAAAAATTTTCTTGTTCTTGAAATATTATGCCTCAGAAAATTTTGTCTGAGTACCAAGCGACACATTTTGCAATGGCTTATCAAATCCCACTAAAATTTTGTCTAATATGTCGAACAATTCTAAATTATAACATTTTTTAAATTTTTGTATTTTAAGTATTTAGGTACCATTTTTAGCTACACCAAGAACTGCTCACCGGATCTGTCCTGTATTTGATTATCGAATATGCACAAACTAATGGCGCAAAAAGTTTTTTAAAAAATCAATAATAAAAAACTTTCTCATATGGTGCGAACTTTTTGGCGGTCACGGTTCACTTTTGACGAAAGAGGGATTAACTCAATCAATTTCATAAACTTAGAGCTAAAAGGAGCTAATAGCCAGTTGCGCCAAACACTTAACTTATGTGTCACTTAGAAGATGATTTAACATAATGCTGAGGAACCTAAAAATGTCATTATAAATATTATAAACACCACTTAAATTTAAGCTCAACTTATGTGTTTGGTGCACATGGCCATAAGTGGTAGTATTGTATCGGGTTTATGGTCTTGCTACAAAAAAGCAGCAGAGACCCGTACTGCGGTCTCTTTATTCGTCTCTGTGTCACTTTTTTATAGCCAGACCATAAAGCCGATACAAAATTGGGATAATTTTCTATGTTTTTAACATACAGGGTGGGCCAAATTTAATAATTCTAATAAGGAACACGTTTTTGGAAGAGTTATACAAAAACTGACCCCGGCTTCTGAAGCTCGATTTTTAAGACAAAATGAATGGTGAAGACCGCATTTCGATATCTTGTACCGCTTAGAAGCTACAGGGTGTTTTTCAAAATTCTACGATTTCTAAAAAACGGAAGTAAATAATTAGAGGTGGTCACAGTTTAGAGAGAATAACCCACTGCAGTTGGAGCAAATTCCAGGAACGGCTAAATGGTGCTTCGCATGCCGCGTAATTGTATTAATCACCACTAGAGGCGCTTTCGTTCATCATTCAAATAAAATACGGTTTGGGTTTTTAATACGTTATACTTAATTAAAAATGTCGGCAATGTGCTTTATGTGCGAAAAAATATTTTCCAGCCAATCTTGCTTAAATAGGCATATAAGGAATGTACATAAAGATAGAGAAAAACATGTGGTGAATTACGAATATAATGTGTATAATACAAAAAGTTTAACTTGCTTACCTAATCTCATTTAGATATATTACTTGTGATTTAAGAAACCATTTAGTGAATAAACACGAATTAAAATTAGAATTAACGACTCACTATTTACTGCTAACTTTCTTATTTTTAAAGTTAGAAATTTGGTTAAATTGGCAGATATTCTATTCAATTATTTAGGCAATTTGATTTTATATGCAAACAAAGTCTATTTATTCGAAAATGAATTTTTTTTAAATTTCTTTGTTCCTTTGTTTCTTATTCCTAAGCAAATATATTTTGGAATCGCTGTAAAATAGATTACCAAAGATACCTTGCAATTAAATAAAAACTACGTATCGTACCTAATTCTTTTAAACGGACACTAAATCTAAAGCGCCCTAACACTTTATGTTTCGTTGTCGTTTGATAGCTTCTTTAGAAGTGGAAAAATATAAACAAGGTTGTCAAAATAAACAAGGTTGTCAAAATAAACAAGGTTGTCAATAGAAACAAGGTTGTTAATAGAAACTGAAAAAGTAAATGATCTTTTTTTTTAAATTTATTTTATAAAGTCTAAAAATTAATTTTAAACATAATATAATTTTTTATTTTAATAAATGTTAAAAATTGACAGATATATATCCTATTTAAAGAATCTAGAAAACTGCAAAATATATTTAAATTTGCAAAATCTGTACGTTTATTAATAGAATTCAATGACATTTTTATTTTAAATATGTATGTATTTCTATAAAGCGTCTTTTGAAAATATTAGACTCGCAGTATACAATACTGTCACTTCAATCTTTAAGTTTGAAATTGGCGTAAATACATTGTCTTAAATGAAAGGTCACCAAACAATTTTTTAAATAAATTTGAAGATATCTCAAAATCGGTTACATTTAGGTATAGGGAAGCCTTAACATTTTTTATTTAAAATAATGTGTAGAATCAGAATTTGTAATAGAAAGTATAGCATTCCATTAGTAGATCCATCATTTGTTCGCAAAACTGGAGTCTTCTATCCTGATCATCTTCGGTGAGCTCCTGGAGGATTGCCATTTTATAAGGATGCAATTTTTGCGCTTTAAAAATTCTTGCCACTGATGACTGGCTAATTTCGACTTCCCTAGCTATCTGTCTAGTGGGGATATGACAATTTTCTTGAACAGAGAGAAGAACATTAAGTTTGACCACCTCATTGAGCGCACTCTGACGATGATTATTGGTTTTTCCTTAAATGCACTTTTTCCCGAAACTGTTTTTGAATCTTGCTTACGGTACTTTGCGATATGGGTGGTAAATCAGGATATTTCTCTCTGAATAAGTGAATAACTTCGTTTTGTGTTCTTGTCCTACCTCCGTAGCCAATCATCATTAAAATTTCAATCTTGTGGGTTTCAGTTAAGTAAGGCATTTTGGCCGATTTTTCAACAAACGGTGTTTATCACAAGACGACAAACTAATAATCTCCTCACTCAATACGAGCCGAATGCGATGCTGCTTTTTTACTTGTTCTTAATAACTTAAGTGTTTTTATAACATTGTGATAAGACGTCAACCCAGTTTGACAAAAAATTAGTTGATGTTTGTTAAATATCTTTCAAATGACTAGGAATAAAAATTTGAAATTTGGTACGCATGTGTAACTTGACTATACACTTTAAGAATAGTCATAAAACAATAGGATTGCCATTTAAAAAAATAGTCGATGACGTCATATCTCAAATTTGGGACACGCTGTATAAAATGTTCTTAGATGAGAAAGAGCGCAATTTAAAATACTAATCGATGTGTCCGAGCATATTTCCGAAAAAAGACTGTCTTTGCTTTACTGAATTTATTCCAAGTTAGAGACTCGCACTGTATAAAATATATAAAATAAGAAAGTTAACGGCGACTTCCGGTATAACCGGAAGTAATATAAAAGTGAAGATATTTTAATCTGAAGGATCGCTTTCCCTTAGGGCAGTGTACTAATTTTCAGAATTTTTGTATATTCCCTTCCCCGAAAACTTTTAATAGGCCACTCTATTTGGGTGACCCTGTATTTAACACGATTTTTAATTACTGAAACTATAAGATTTATTGGATAAGAATTTTGAACAAGAGTTTTCTTTATTAAATTTAAATTATTATAAATGAAAAGTTTATCTGAAAGGAAAACAGCTCGATCTGTTAAAGAAATAATTGTTGCAATTTTATAGTTTTTGGATGTGTACGAATGAAAATTAATATATGTATCTACCTGACCACGTAGGTTTATGAAACCAATTCGTTATTAATTTGTTATTATGTCTGATAAAGTTACAAGTCTACTTTATCTGAAGGCAAAATCTAAAGCAGTAAGTAATTTCGGTACACTAGCAAATTACAACCATTAACATTTTTGTACATATGAAAGTATGTACCCCTAGTACTCTATGCAAATAAATAATACACAAAAAGACAACTTTGAGTATGTGGCCAAATTTTAAAATTACCGCGGAAATCTTGAGATGAAAGCCAAACGAAAGCCTAGCGAAGATCCGAACCCGGCACGCGAAGCACCATTTATCCGTTCCTCAAATTCCAGCTTAGCAAGAACTTCTACAGACGAATTTTAAAGAAACAAAGACTCCGACCTTATCGAATAAGAAAAATACACCACCACCTGCCCTTGAATTGGTGAACTCAGCTCAAACCATAAGAAGACGATGGCATTTTTGTTTAGAACAAAATGGCCGACAATTTGAAAACTATTTAATTTTTGTGAATTTCGATTAAACTAGCCTTTATTCGTTATAACTGCGTTATGTTTATTAATAATAAAGCAATATTTTTCATGGTTCATTGAATTTTAGAAAAATATTTAAGTTATCATCATCCTTAGCCTAAATTAATCCTGCAATAAATTAAATTAAATTAAACTTGAAAGCTCTATATCTCAAAACTATTTGAATAAAAAGTGTTTTATATTTTTATAAATAGAATTTTATGCTCTTTTAACAAATATTAAAATATATAGGGTGTTCCATATAAAAAATCAAAGTTCTTGCTTATATGTCAAATATTGAGCACCCTAGAAAAAAGTAATTTGAAACAATGAATTCGGTATGAAAAAGTGCCTAAAAGAAGTTTATACAGAAATCAAAAATTTTCATAAACAAAAAAGTTGTAAAGGTTTTTAGAAATCGTAGAATTTTGAAAACCACCCTGTAGCTCCTAAGCGGTAAAAGATATCGAAATCCGGTCTTCGCCATTAATTTTGTCTTAAAAATCGAACTCCACAACCGTGGTCAGTTTTTGCCTAACTCTTCTAAAAACAGGTGTTTCCTATTAAGTGTTAAATTTGGCCCACCCTGTACAATCGCGTGGCGACACCACATACATTTTAAAATATATTTTCTAGAAAGTACGTTACAGTGGTTAGAATTTTGAATCTGAATCTCCCTATTATATTGAGCCAGAGGAAATTTCAATTTTTTTTAAATTTATTTTGAATTACTGAGCTCGTTCTAGTGGCGTGCATTATCGATTTTGCTAAGAAATTTACTGATTAAATTAAACTCAGAATTTCACAGGGCAATAAAATTAACGTATTATGTAAATCAAATATTTTATTGCTACTAAAAAAATCCGTTCATACGTCTGCCACACGCTGAGTGATTTTCAAAAGAAGCTTGCGTAGCAACTACGCGTTAATTTTGGTCTTTGCATCCTAATTGAGCGCAATTACACAATTTTGTCGCATATAGCAGGCGAACAAAAAAAATTCACATCTCCTTTTTCTCAAAGTTTCAAATTTATTTAAAGCGTATGAATGGAGGTTTCATTAAGTAGGTAATTCAACTGCAAGAAATTACAAAACCACATCTACGTTTCCGATCTTTTAACAATTGCGTTTCGCAATGCTAAAGTTAACAAAGGTTCAGTTTCATTCGCAGCTGCGATTATTGGTGTAGTTCTTTTAATATTTGCTTTATTGGGTCAACATGTCGGCGCCGGACGGCGAGCGAAAAATTAATTCGTTCAATTGCACTATCATCTTAATTGAACGGCCATAAATACGCGCGAACGAATCGCCTAATTGATTAAGTACGCTCAACTTTGTTGACTCATTATTTTCAACATTCAAGCCGCCGCCTATAAGCTAAGAGCTACCGAGGGTCGACTAAAAATAAATCCATTATAGTCGAGACTTTAATAGTTTGTCGTCGATTTGAATTCTAAACCGTAAAGTCTTTTCTTTGGTGTTTTTATTTTTACACTGTACAGGTACACTTTGTAATTTATTTTTTACACTTTGCAGAAAGTGAACGAACTTCGCGTTAGGGGTTTTTAAAGAGAGAAAAACTGAATAATGTTACAAAGTAATTTATTTAAAGCTTTCGACCAAAATCATCATCATTTTGTAGAATATGATAAAACTTAGCGACTAGATTCGGTTAGTAATAAATTTGTTGCATAAAATCAAATATTTCTTTGCATAACCTAACTTTCTAACTTCGTATCCTCAAAATTAACTTAAATTATTCTGTCTTTTTTTTTAAAGAATTACTAAAGTAAATTAAATGTCCTCTGTGTCTTTCTGACTCTTAGGCCTGGTTTAACAAACACAAGTTAACTTTAAGTTAAAGTTATCATTTAATTAACAGTTAATTACCATAACAACAATTGTCTTCGTAGTAGTTACTATGGGAACAAACTGACGGTTAGAGTTAACTTGTGATTGATAAACAGGGCCTAAATGTGTTAGAAAGTTAGGTTTATGCAAAGAAAGATTTGATTTTATGCAACAAATTAATTCACTTACCTGCGTTCGTTTATTCAACTCCGTTCACTCTACTTAATCTTCTCGCACTCGAAAGAGACATCTAAAATTGAAAAAGAAATTGTATTGAAAATGTTTTTGTATCTTCAGTAGTTATCGAGATATTGCCCGAGAACACACTCTTGGTATACACTGTATAAAATTATACCGTGAATTTGAGATTATTATCAACAAACGGAGAATCCAGTCATCAATCTTATCCCACTTTTTCTT
This sequence comes from Dorcus parallelipipedus, assembly GCA_958336345.1. Classification (NCBI taxonomy): domain Eukaryota; kingdom Metazoa; phylum Arthropoda; class Insecta; order Coleoptera; family Lucanidae; genus Dorcus; species Dorcus parallelipipedus. The sequence continues at coordinate 30,306,840 of OY284479.1, read as the reverse complement.
TTAGAATTATATTCTCTTCAGTGTTCCGGGTAGTTGATTTGCAATAAGTTGATAACACATGTACACGGAAGGTTCGATAAGTTTTGATGTTTGGCAATATCTCTTAACTTCAACTGTCAAATTGTATAATTTTTTGACTTCATTAACGCCTTTTTCCCATGAACTGAAATATCTATTGCGTTCAATTTTCATTTTATAATCACTCTCTTGAGTTTATAAAATTCAGTTTTGTTTCTTAAATAGTCGACCTTGTTTGCTTGAATCTAAGGAATTGAAAATGTTCATTTTCAAGGTAAACTTTCTGTAAAATTCTTAAAAATTCCCAGGGCACAATCTAATTACGAAAGGAACTACAATTAAAATTACAATTTTGACATCTCAGATCCTGGAAAGGAAGCACGTACTTCTTAACGATCAATCTCCGCGAGTTTCAAGTGCTCTGGTAAAGTTTTATTAGTCGTTACAGCGATTTGCTACCACCGGAGGCGAACCAGGAGGTACGGAAATAAACCGTGACGACTGTTTCAACAAGCCGCTTCACTCTCGTGCTCTTGTAACGTGCAATTACATCTGTCAACGCTGGTAAGTCAGGACTTCTTCGTGCCCAAGGCGGCGATATTTTCAGCGACGTCTTCGTTCTGATCTTTACTGCTCCTGCAGTTAATTTCATGATGATGATGAAACGGATAGTGAAGCCCCTTTAATCGCTTTCTACTTTGCAACGATGGTTATTAGTGTTTTAAAAAGATTCAAATTTTTGTTATTATAATATTCTCTACACACACAGTAGAAAATTAAAATTTAAGAATACGCTATATAGAGCTCTATGATGACATTTCACGCCAGTCGTCTCTTTTATAGCCGAACGATCTAGTGCCAAATAAAAAACTCACGAATCTTCTAGAAATATCTACGCCATTCTAGATGCCTTGTTGTGTGGGTTGGCTATACATCAGGGTATAACAGTATCACGATAAAATTATGAATAAAGTATGAATGTCTAATTACAAGGAAAGTTGAAGGTTCAATTTAATGTTTAAGTTGAACTGACTTTGTCATTTCTCTATCGTGATACTTAAAACATATTTGAAAAGTTTTGAAAATATCAGATCGGCCCGAAGCTGTCTCGACTCAAAACTCACCCTCTGCGACGTCGATTAAGACGAAATAACCCGAACTTAATTTTTATCGCCGCGACGCCGAATCGAAAACTTTAAAGCTCGTCGACGACGACGTCGGAATTTAAGCGAATTTCCGTCCTTCTTGCGGGGATCCGTCATAAAGTTGATGGCGAGATTTATGCCCCAATCCGGGAGGAGGTCGCTCGCCAAACTTTGAATAACCTCTCGTTAAGGCTCTTAATGAGACGAACTTTCGCGACGAATTTTATAATTGCGGGTGTTTTGAGGAAAGTTCAAGTGTTTGTTTACTGCTGCTCGCATAGAGTTTGATGAGGTACGAACAGATTAAACTAAAAAATTTATAGATTAACATTTTTGAGGTGAAATATATGAATGTAATGGAAAATAATTTTGGTAATTTTATGAATTTTGTAGTAATTTTAAGTTTCTGTTAACTGAGAAGATATTTTTTCCTTTTTCAATTAAGTTTTTTAAAATGTACCCTCAATAGATGGCGCTCGAATGAAATTATTAGTTCTTGTTTTAATACTGAAACATTAGGTAATTCATGAAGATACTAAAAGAAAAAGAACTGTTTTGAAAAAAGAAATCCAAGGCAAAAAAATCGCACAAAGAAATCTCCAAAAAAATTTATATTTTACAATCGAATTGATAATTGAAATTACTTAAACGTACCGTTAATAGCTGGCTCATGAACGAAATTATCAATTCTTTTTTGACACTCAAACTTCAAATTAATGAAAACATTTACAATAAACAATATTTACAAGAAGAGCTGCGTTTTTATTTTATCTGCTATGTCCATAGTTTCCAGTTCTTAAATGAAGTTGCTTAAGTTTACCGTCAGTAGATATACACGAAATACATCTTTTGCTCAAAAGTGGCAAATTATATTGAAAATAGGCAAAGCCATTAGTAAATTTATGATGGTATGCAGTGAACATTTTCTGCCTTCTGATTATAGTTTTTTTTATTTCATTTTTTAGCTTGTAAGTGAATATGAATTGTGTAAATTAGGATTGCAAAGTGTCCGGACATTTATTTTTTGGACAGGACACGAATTTAAAATTTCGTAATGAAAATCAACTTCGAATTTTTTACTGCACATAAAGAACTTTTCAAAAATATGCCGCTACTTTATTGTACTTTTAGCAGAATTAAAATTCGAAAAACAAAAACTGAAATTTTTTTTTAAAATGTGGAAGCATAATAATATTAATTGAACTTTTTAAATACATAATTTTCTAAAACTAAAACCTTTGGATTTGCATATGATGAAGTGCTACGCATATCAAGTGTGTCATCATTTGTAGTATTCTATCGATAATTTCATTAATTTAATTTCTGATAATATTACATGTGTTATGTCATTGTAAAGAGAAAAAAAGAGCGCATTCAATTCTTCCAAAGCCTACTTGATGGTCCATAAGAAAAACTGAAGTTGGGGGTGAAAACTCGAAAACGGAAAGTGAAAACAAAAATCTAAAAGCACATTTAAATTCTGCATGAAAAAGTGCCTTAAGAAAGTACAAATAACAAAAACATATCGATTACAATAAAGAAGTTATTACAAAGAAACGAAATTTGAAAATTTTGGTTCTTTGGCTATAACTCCTGAACCACATGGAATTTTTTAAATTTCAAAACAGTTTATGACTACCCTAATACTTAAGAATAATTCATTCCATTTAACCGAATTCGTATCTTTTATAATAAGCGAGATCGCCATACTGGAAAAGTTATCTGGGACATATTGTATAGGGTGTTACATTTAAAATAACCGAGTAAAATAAACATCCGCATTTTGAATCACCCTGTACAAAATGATAGGAGTATTTTCAAAATGAATATTACTTTTTGATATAGACAGGTTATGTAAAATTACTGTAAAGTTTAAAAACCTAATTGTAACAAATATCTGATCTATTAAATACCAAGAAGCACCATTTTTTTTTACATTTAAATGTCAATATTTCAAAAGCTATTAGTTCTAGGTGCCATAGTACCGTTATAATAAATTGATCTACTGTTGAAGGCAAATCGATATGGGCCATAATATACAGTATGTTTCATTTGAAAAACTTAACTTTGGTGTGGCACAGCCACACGATTTACCCTGTACAATTGTAACTAATTTTAAATCATGTACCCATACCATGCGTAAGTAATAGCCAAAACAGATTTTAAAAATTTGCAATAATAAAGACATTATCTTCGGAATACGCACTATTGGCTCACCCTGTATACGTTACATATAAAACAGTAAATTGTTAAAACGTCTTGAGTACTTTAAATAAAACCTATCATTTCTATTTTAAAGTCGCCCCAAAAAAAAAGAAAATTGAAAGCCAAGACATTTTAAAGTCGAATGCTTTTCGAATGCTATTCAAAGAATTACAGTACTGAAGATAAACATGAAACACGTTAGAACTCTTTGTTTACGAAAACACCTACTCTCGTGTATCAGCGTCAATGTTCTATTTGACTTCAAGAAAGCCAGCGCGCCGATGATACACCAAGCCCAAAATACATTATAAATACACCGTGCTGACATAATCGCCGAGAAACTGCAAACACTAAACACGTTCAACGTTCGTTCGTTCAAGGCGTGACTAGCCACCACTCGGACTGTACCTCACCATATGTGTAGTAAACGCGCAATTTCACCCCAGACTCCGGCAGTAAATTGTATTATATTCCGCGGGGCGCCTTCGCCGCCCGGAATACGCCCGGTTTGCCACCGGACGCGCCGGAATTCTACCCGGAGTGGCTGTATTCCGGCGCGGTTTGATGTTTCGCGGCGTCATTTTAATTTTAGATTGAGGTGTACGGCGTGATCGATGAGCGTTTCATTGTCACGCTTTGTAAACAGAACGGGACGGGGTTTTATTTAATTTTTTTTTGACGCGACGATTTGAATGGTGCTTTGCTCCATTATGCATGAGCGATACCGGAAGAACGAACAATACGATGATCGTTAGAATAACCGCGAATGGTTTTGCGTTTGACATATGGAATCATTTAATTTTGTGAATGCCATCAACTTATATATTATTGCATTTTGAGTTTCAAATATTTAACTCAATACTCTATGTCGCAACAGGCTGCAAATAAGGAAACAGAAATTAAACAATTCTTTCTTTCTTTTTTATTTTTGATTACCATTACGAACTCTAAGCTTTATAAATTTGTAAACGTTCGATTCTTTATTACAATATAGATCAACTGAGCCAAGAAAGATGTTATTGGAAATCTATCCCATTTCAGTTAAATTTATATGTCAATATTTCACATTATTTATTTGTGCAGGAACATCGTAGAGCGAAGACGCGATCTGATCTTTATTATAAACTTTGTTTTTTTTGTTAGGTTTGATGTGTCGCTCGTTCAAGTCTCGCGACCAACCCCAATGTCGTTATTCTTATTATGTAAATACACTCATTAATTATGAAACTATAAGTGTTACTTCCCCATTTATTCTTATACTTCAGACGAACAACACGTATCGTATATCGGAAACAGTGCAGATTACTGTACATACTAGTTACATTTAATCTTGGTCGCAAAATTACAACAAATGTAAAAAGAATAAACCTCAAAAGATTTAAGATATTGAACTTTATCTGTCACCTTTTCTAGAAAACTGGAGCAAACATTGCAAACACGGATTTAGATAGAACTGTCGAGTTGTCTACATGCAATGTGATCTCATCTAAACGCAATTATATTCAAATTAATATTCGGCAACAGGAACTTTAATTCTATATCTCTTTCATCCTTGACCAATATAATAGTAAATGATCATATTCTATCCTATGAAATCTCAATATTAAGTATTTGATTATAACATATGTCCAAATAAATTTCAGATAAAGGTAGGCCATGGAAGATTAATTATTACATTATTTACATTAAAATATTGTCCATTTCTTGAGTAATGAAGTAAAATTGAAGTTTAATTGGCCATGTCTTACAGCTTGATATGTCACTAACTTCAAAAACTGTTTGGTCTTGTAGGTTTTTACACTACCATGACCTACCTTTATCAAAAATTTATTTGGACATATGGTATTACACTTCACTCGGTACGTTAACTCCTACTGAGTAAAGTCCTCTTTATAGTTTAAAATTAATTTACAAACGTAGTTTCTACTCGGACTTAATTCACAATGCAGTTATTGATACTTCAAATATTTACATATTTCAAGCTTACCAATTATTTTCATGGCATAATTTCCTTTAGTATCAAAGGGAAGAATTTTTTTGTCAAAAAGCTCCTAAACATACAAGTCAGGTAATGTTGAATTTATTCAATGCTATTCATAAGCTGAAGCTCCTATAGATCTTTTTTTTGTTAAACTTCGTTTTGGTGCATAGTTTTATGGCACACCGAATAGGAGAATATTGTCACTTTCAGTAATGAGAGAACTGGAGTATTTTTTTTTCGAAAATCGGACGAATGACTTTATTCATGCTTGGTGAATACAGCACAGCGGTCTAATACCGTATGATTTTTAAATTTTTAGATCAAGGGAGACCGTGAAGAGGAAAATATATAGCTTAAATTAACTCATACGTACGTTCTGGTTAACACCACTACGAAAATATGTTTCAATTATGAATGCCTTTTGAAGTTTTGTAAATATCATTTTGAATAAATTGTTGTATTTGCTAATTTATGCCATACGTTTTGCTTCCACGACCTCCCTTTATCTAAAATTTAAAAAATACGGTAGAAATAATTTTTCCGGAGAAATTTGGATAACGAAAATTAAGGATGAAGCTAAAAATGCACACTTTTGTTGGCCTTGCTTCTGTCTATTTTTTCAATAGAATTATTTCGTTACAGTTGTTCCAGGTTTAAGCTACCATTTTGTATGTATGATGTATGATGACGTTTAATTAATAATTCTATTTTATATACAGGTTGCGAATGCCTCCTAACGTCAGTAAACGATTATCCAACCGCAAACGAACAAAGCTCATCACGGCATGTTGTAGGCGGGCATTAAGTGCTCCTACAGGATTTCTATAAATGATTCTAACATCAAAGTAGCCATTGAATATTGCTTTGGATATTCCACCTCCTTTTGAATGTGTATTCTACTATCTGAGAAATGTCAGTGTCAACACTTGAAACTTTTAGGTTATGAAGTGAATTAGTAAAACTTCGTTTACACAAAATTAAAAAACAAAATTATTACTTAAATTATTTAATGTTATGAAATTTACAACACCTGCTTTTTATGTCAGTAATAAATAATTTTGAACAGGCATCACAATGAAAGTGTTTTGCTCCAAGGAATAAACCATTATTGGTAAAACGCAACTCCAGTATAAAATGTTTCAATCACTAAATATGCTTCTGAAAAAGATGTTTAATTATTTAAGACCGATGAAAACCGATAAATGAAAAAGAATAACAATTCCGTAATAACAAAGCTTGCTTGAATCGTGATTAAAAGTAAGGTTACATTACCAGTGACTGTTCAGTATCGGTAGTTAGTGGTACATGTTCATTTGTTTATCAGAGGTAATGCGATGTTAGAATCATTTATAGAAGCCCTGTATAACTGCGTTGAAAAATATGTTAAAAGCTAACAATAGGTCAAATATGCAGTGTTGGGGATATACATATGATATACAATGTATATTATATGTACAGAATATACTTTGTAGGTGTATTGTATATGTATTCAAGTTTTTACGGCGGATATGTATATTGTTATTGTATATTAGATACTTTTACAAATCGAGGATATTTAGATAAATATCCTTTGTTTTTTAACAACTAGAAATTATAATCAATAACATTCATACCATAAAACTTTCACTTTTTTGTGTCCAAAAAAATATTTATAGACGACGCTACATTATTTATCGTAATACATGTATCATTTATTATTCAACAAGTGTTTATTATGTTATTTCAGATTAATAATTTATTTATTTATTTTTGTTTTTTCTATTATTTTGGAAAATAAGTGTTTATTGCAGCATATCATTGAACGCAGAAAAGTTCTTTCGAAACTTATTACAATAAGTATACCATTGCATTTAAAAAACAAAAGTTGACAGCTGTCACGCAACTGTCTTAAATGTATTAAATGCGCAAGATAAGGATTCTTTGTAGTCTTTTCTACCATTTCATTTGATTTTTTTGACCGCTGAAATCCGACAATAAACACTGACGCTATTCGCGTAGACTTTTTTTGGACTCAACCTGTATGTAGGGAAGGTCATTGCTGTGCAAACGCGTGACTTTACCTTCTTAAAGAAACGATTATCAGATTATAACAAACAAGGGTGGGAGTGACATATTTTTGTCGTGCAAACACCAGGAGATTTGTGTGTAATCTAGTACTTGTTCAAGAAATATGAATTTCAAAATAATCAATAAAACATAGCAAGTATAATGAGCGATAGAATTCAACGTTAACATTAAGAACCGAGTTTTTTCCGAATTTATTTTGCGTATTACATTCTAAATATAAAAACAGAGTTTTCTCTTCCTCCCTTCCGTCTTTTATTTTTGAAAAATATTAAATAATAAATAATTTTGTCACGAGTTAGTCTAGAAAATGAGCGCGTGTTGCAAACGCAGCTGTTCAGAAAACTCTCACGCGATTTAACGCGCGCATCTCCGACTTTCTAAGTTTTCGTATATGGGCAGAGAAGTTTCCAACACGATGTTTATGCAAACTTAATTTCCATCGCCTTAATTGACAGACAATTTTTACGCCTATTTGGAAACCGACCGTGCGACATCACGCAATTAATTACGAAAAACTCAGTTTACTTAACTCGATTCATTTGATTTTTCTTTTACAAAGACGTATTGTAAATATAAATTAAATTTTCATTCTGTTTGAACGTCCGGCGTATCGATCAGACACAGCTTGAGTTTGTGAATGACGAAAATTGTGCAAACAAATCTGAAAGTCGTTGGATTTCTTCTGGGCGATTTTATTTAGATATTCTTGAACATCGAGTATCTTGACGTAACGATAACCTGAATTTCGAACGCCCACGACCTGGGGCCGGCCGTCGTTGTTGCCAAACAGATGTGTGTACACAAATATACACACACACGAAATCTCGAAAATTCGTTTGTTTCTTTTTATCCTTAACGTTAAAAACGAAACGCTAGCAATTTTGATCAATCCAAAGAATTGCATTATGGATTTGAAGTTCCTCTTCTAATAACCAAGAAACTTGATTGTTGTTTGAAGGAAAGGACCTCCCAGAATATGAGAAAAATGTTAAAAAATTCTGTGTAACGATTTATACTTAATAAAAATTTACCTTAAGTGCACGGTACACCCATGTATAAAACGAGAACAAAAAGTTTACATTTTTATAAAAGCGTGCAATAAACGTTTATGGTGTGACGCAGAGAATCAGAGTCGTTCATTCGTCAAACTTGACCGTGAAATAATAACACGCAGTTTCGCAGCTGATGATGAATGTGTCGTACAAGTGTATTAGCTGTTATAAAATTATTTAAAATCAATCACGTTTTCAAAGGTGTATCGAAGGGAATAATGATTTACGACAAGTAATCCCGTCGCCTTAAAAAATAACACACCGAACGCACGTATTGAATTTTATTACAATTTGTACAATTTTGTGTTAATAACTAGTGAGCGGAATTTGATATTTTGTTCGATTAAATACAAACGAAGCGGCAACGTATAAAGCTACAGCGACGGGTTAATGTGCACGCACTCGTTGCCGCCTTGTTCGAAATAAACCGAACAAAATATCAAATTCCGCTCACTATTGATAACTCCTCTTTTATACTAATAGAATTTGTTTCTCATTAAAATGATAATAATAAATAATTTAAAACTCCGTCTTAAGAGGCCGGAGATTTGAATTATTTTCGTGTTGTAGTGATTTATTTGTTTACCTGTCAAAGCAGGTATTCAAGGTGCGGCCGTTGTTATCCTTATTTTATGCAGTTTGTATGTATTTACCTCAAGTGATCTGCATGCATTTGTCAAGTATAGTCGTCCCAGTTTTGTATCGGTTTTATGATCTTGCTATTAAAAAAGCAGCAAAGTGACCGGCACTGCGATCTCTTTGTCGCCTCTCTGAAGTTTTTTTATAGCAAGACCAAAAACCGGTACAAAACTGGGACGACTAAATATTTTGGAGTTCTCATTTTAGCTGATCCGTCGATTCCATTTAAAAGTCAATTTCACACCCGTCGCCCCACCGTGACAATCATAAAACTGTAAAACACTTTTATGACAATCATAAAACTGTAAAACACTTTTATGATTGTATTTATTTCGTTCATCTGTTGCTCTTTCTTAATCAGGGACATATGGTCATTTTGGAGATAATTTTTCATTAATTATTTCTGTATTAGCATTTTGCTAACTTTCACCAGTGATCATTAAGAATATTAATAGCTTTATTATTTAAGCGTAAATAAATCCATTCAATTTGATTTTCTCCTATTTTCTTAAATGACCTTAACGTCTCGTTTAAATAAAGGACGGCGTAGGTAGAAACAAATCGTTTTAATTGAACCGTCTGCATTGAAACAGCAATTTTTCAGTAATGTCCTTGTCGATTTGATGTTGCACTTTGTCATCTGTGTGCAGATTAAATTTTACATATTTATTAGGTCGATGGCACACCGTGCACGCCCAGCACGTGATGTGTGTAACGTTAAATGAGAGGATTATAATTTCAGATGCAATTTTCGGGCAAGCCATAAATTTTCCTCCCGGAAAATCGCAGGAACCAGAACTGAATTACACGCTCACAGCGTATGATTCTGTTTGTCTTTTAATTAAGGCCGATTTTACATTTCACTGTGGTCGAGTGTGGGCACCGCGTGGGACGCACCATCGGACACTCCTAGCTCAAATATCTCGTATTATTATGCATTTAAACGCGATAAAACTTTGCCCAAACAAGCGGGCGTCATCGCCGTTTGTCCCCCTGCACAATGTTGAAGACTTCTTTCCACCACGTCGAGTGAGATCTCTTTCGTAATTTTATTCGACCTTCTCGTATCGAAATATGTTAATTAGTTGTAATTAACTCGTACGCTGCATTCTTGTAGATCAAATACTAATAATTATATGATTAAAAATTATTATGGGCTATTTACCATCTGGAATTTTCTCGCTTTTTTAATTGGTTTTGTAGGTAGAGTGGGCGCCGAAAATGTTTAAACGATTACATAAAATTCAAATTGTGCTAAAGTTATGGGTGTTTCGACAGACTTTCGTTTTTCATGGGTCATCATTTTCCATCATCAATGTTATTAATAAAAAATCGTGAAATAACTAAATTTTTCTCGCGGATTAGAGAAGAAAAAAGACAAGTAAGAATTTCATATTAAATTTCAAGGACAGCTATATTCAGAGTAATGATTTTACCTTACCTTGTATTGATGATCTTTTCCATCCATATCGAAAGTCTTTCCAGTATACATACAATCAAAACTTCAAGAGTGTTGCCACTTTATTCAAATGATATTCGAAAATAATCTTGAATCATTTTTCTGTCGGAGCTTCAGTTAGAAAATAACCTATAGTTTGAGTATCTCTGAATGCGTATGCATGATCGATGAGTTTTACAACTTTTCTAATGATGCTTGTACTACCCAAGTACAAGCGTTTATTGTTTAATACACCATTGTAGATCTTCGTTGTATCCACTGGACTTTGATATGAGCCCATTCTTTATCTTCACCATTGTTTTGTTTATGTAGCACATAAAAATAACGGTTATGTCCGATAGTTTTCAATTGATTTTCTTCAGAATCAAATTTATGCAATGCAGTGTTTTCGTCGTTAAATTTTAAAAATCAAGGTTACCTGAATATCTTTCCATAATTTATAAAATATCTTTCAGAGATGGAACTGTTTGAAATCTTAAAACTTTTTTTGAGACAAATCCAGACCTGCACGGTAATGGATTCGACTAATTATGTATTATGGAAAATCTGTTATATTATAAGAAAAAGAGTACCGAGAAAGAATCGGTGAAAAAAGGTTAAGAGATAAATTAATTCGACGAAGATGAATGAATCTAGATGGCCTAAAAATCACCTCAGTTGTTTTTCAATTCGATGCTTATGTTTTGTTTCCACTGCGTGCTCATATACATATTATTGCTACAAGATGAATCAGCGAAATTACCTTATTGTTATTAAATATACAGCATGCGAATCGCTGCTAAAGTCATACCCATACTTTGATCTGCAGTGCGGAAATGGGACGGGTTAGATGAAAGAAGATGACTTAAACGACGCTCTCGTATCATTACTTGCTTAGTTACTTTATTTTAGTTTTGCATAAGGAGCTTGATCATTGCAAACGTAACTGTTACATAACCCATTGTTTGCTTAAGTAATATTGAATTATTTTATTATATTTGTTATCTGTTTTAAAATTTACCAGTTATGAACATTTTTCACACGAACGAAAAAAAAATATTATCACTGCCGGCACTTAATTTACAATTTACAAATACGGTAGCAAAGGACTGTATTGCGTTTTTTTCTTTCAACTAGAATAACAACGTATGTAGCTTTTTACTTAAAAAGTATCAGGGTATCTTGCTTTTGCTTGAATTCCACTTCTTCTCAACGGCTGACTTTGATGACGCCGATGGATGTGTGGTAGATGCTTCCGACAATAAGTTGATCGGAAGAGTATGTGTTGCTCCTGACAATAGATTACACGGAAGTCTTTGGATGTGCTTTCGACAATAAGTTACACGGAAGGGTTATGTATGTTGCTGCTGACAATTGGTTAAACGGGAGGCTTTGGTGAGTATTCCCGACAGTAGGCTGCTCAGGATGTACTGATGCTAGAGCGCTCTATGCTCTCGCTTTTATAGGGCTTTCTCTTACCCGGAGTGAAATAACTTTGCTTCATTGGTCTAAGGGTGTAAACGAATCACCGATGATCGAAACTGTATCTCAGTCGTCAGAGATCGGTTTTTTGAATTTACTCCTGGGGTTGTCATAGCAACCAAATTTGAGGATGCGATCCTATTTGCGGGTCAATCATAAATGAATGTGGTTTCGCTTTAATTCGTCAAGGAGCTCGTAAAATTTGTTTATTTGGGTCGATCGTCATCGTTGCTTTTTTACGCAACGTGACGCTTTGCCCCTACTTGTTTATCTGACATTGTCTGATGTTGTCAATCACAATACAGGGTGTCACTGAATGACTTGACCAAACTTTAACGTCATATTCTACTCTTCAATTTAATGGCCGCGTCCAGGTAAGTGCAGCGCTGCAGCGTTTTAATGAAGCGTAGTGCAAATTAGCGTTGTTCTGTAGTGTTACAACTAATTTTCTGTTTGAACTCTTCCAGAGACAGCCATTCAAAGCGAGTACCACAAAAAAAGACGTCACATGCGTCCCCTGGAGGCTTATGCTTTATTAATGCGTTGCAGGGCTGAGGCTAACTGAACGCGACCAATGATAAACTTATTGTCCTAAAATAATTCTTTAAAAAGTTATAGACTCTTATAATTATAAATTAGAATAAAATAATTCAATATTATTTAGTGAAACAAAACAATCCATTAAGAGAAGTTGTAGAGAAACAACGAATATGCCATGCAACTGTTACGTCTGTACAGACCCAACTCGTAACACGAGCTAAAGCAAATACGAGTGTTGCCAGACGAAAATTTGCAGTGTCGGTGAAACTTTACTAAAAATAACGGTAGTTGGCGGCAGAACGCGATTTTTCAAAATTATGGTCCTTTCAAGCATACCGTTTTACAATAAAGGCTTTTTAAAAGAAGGGAGGTAAATTTTTTTGTGTATTTCAAGGAAAAATTGACCAAGACCGAGAGCTGAAAGTTATTTTGTTCTAAAAGTAGATTCCGTAAAACAAATTTTCTTTTTTTGCGCAAGAGATTTTCTTTCCAATAACCTTATCTTACATTCAAGGCCGATCAGTCAAGGCAAGAACCGAGCGTGACCCAGCGAGATATTTTGTATTTTTATCAAAATACTGCAACTTTGAAGTCTTGTAACTCGAAAAATACTTAATAAAGAAAGATTTTATTATGGTGTTTTGGAAAGATCTCGAGGTAAGCTATAAGAATATCTAAAAATATGTAGGATGTCAAATTTAAAAGATTTCAAGATTACCTTCATATGACCTTCAAACGACTATTCAAGGTCAAACAAATGGTACCATTTTATGGTCCCCTTGAAACCATACAACTTTTGTCTGAAACATTTTTCTCTAAACTGGTCTGTTTCCGAAATAAAAGGGATGTACGGGTGGTCTCAGACATCCTGTATATGACAGAGATAAAACTTATTTATACTTCTGCCGCTTAAACCATACGCGTGTGATTTATGACGAGTCTTCATCTTTCCTGGTTACAACTGTAGATCGTCTTTAATAAATACTATAGGATCCGCTAACCGAAAAAGCAGCACATAGAATTAGGAACTTCTAATATTTTGGTTACAGAAAATCTACGATCTATGCTAGTGAACTAGAATTATTACAATTTGTCAAGTAATAAAAATTAATTTTATTAAAAAACTGAGAAACTGTTCTATCGCTGCAGAATGAAATATGGGTATGGCCTTAGCGGCGATTCGCAATCTGCATACTTTGTCATATTTTCCTTAATGTGTTCTAAATATGATCCTTCAATATCTTATATCTATCAGCAGTTCTCTTTGTCTTAACAGGTTTTTATTTCTAGTTTAAGGAAAAGTAGGTATGTACTGACTGTTTCGAAGTTGAAATTTTTTACAATTTTCCAAAATAATTTTTGACTTGACCTATTTTCGATGGTTCGATGATTATCCTATAATTTAGTAATCACCTCACTTTTAAGTTTATGTTTCTTTTTCTTGCGAGATTTTTTTTACGAGTATATTGATATTTGTTTCTTCCCTTCACCTCATATAATATTGTTTGTTAGCTTCACTATTACATCGTCTATATTTCATGTAAATTCTTATTCCTATACAGGGTGTCCCGTGACGTAATGTCACCACTTCACCTGCGTGATAATCAATTCAAACTAAGTGAGAAAGTCTAATAAAGTTTTGTTCTAAAGTAAACGGTTTCAAAAATACTGAGTGTTTAACGTTTAATTTTTTAGTTTTTAAAATTTTAAAGTTCATCTAATCATTTATCCGTTCACCTAATAATCAATTCAAACTAAAAAAACTCTAATAAAGCAAATCGTTTTTCAAGGATATGATGTGTCGTAATTTTCAGAATTTTTAAACTTTATCTCAAAAGGTGTTCAAAAGCACTTAGATCTCTTTTGAAGCGCGTTAGAATATGTTTAGCAAACAACGGGGGTCATTTTGGACACCTTTTGATATAAAGTTTAAAAATTCTAAAAATTACAAAACACGTTGTATTCCTGAAAGGCGGTTTGCTTTATTAGAGTTTTTTTTTCAGTTAGAATTGATCATTAGATGAACGGATAAATGATTAGATGAACTTTAAAATTTTAAAAAATAAAAAATTAAACATTAAACACCCAGTATTTTTGAAAGGGTTTACTTTAGAACAAAACATTATTAGAGTTTTTTACTTAGTTTGAATTGATTATCACGTAGGTCTAGTGGTGATATTATGTCATGGGACACCCTGTATATTTATTTATTGTTTATTGGAATTTTAGTTCATTATTTTTGTCGAATTTTGACTAATGCACAGAAAAATTCCTCATCATCATCATCACAACGTTAGGTAAATTACTTTTCGATTTAAATTCTAGAACTGAATTTATTTTTAAAATTTTCTGTTTCAATCTTTGTCATTTTCAAAAAGTGATTGTAAAATTTTTAACTAATTTAATTAATTTTTTCTAAGTGTAGATACAATTTAATCGGCTGTTTTTTTTGGCCTTTTTTCACTGTTTATTCCTCGAAACTTTTTTTTCAAATGTAAAGTGATGCCACTTGTCGAATTCAGTACTGAACAGGACTTCATATAGGTCAAAAAGTAAATCATTTATTGAAAAAAAAAATGAAATTTCAGATTAAAAATTTCAAACCTTTCCAATTCAAAAAACTTTTTATACAACATAAACTATGCAAAGAAACTTGATTTTTAAACTTCAACTAAAACATAATAGAAGACATATTTTCTTTAATACAGTCACTCGAACTCTCTAAACTTTCGAGGCGACATACACAGTTGGCTAGTTATAGTTACAGATATGCTTCGACATACAGATATTACAGTATCCTTCGATATTCGCTTTACAAACTGAGGAAGCGCAGAAAACTCCTATCAATTCGAAACCGCCGGTGTGAAACTAAATGCAGTCTAAGATATGAGGATTCAATTTCCCACATAGAAATCACATACCGTATGTACAATTTTGAGTTGGAAACGTCACGCACACTTATCCTAAATTCCCGGACTTAACGCAGCGAAGCAGATGTAGCTTAGCTCACATTTGATATCTACTGTACCTATACATACAGCCGGCGGTACGTCTCTGTGGTATTGCAGCAGCGTTGTTGTTAAAAAAAAAGTTAAGCAAGTTACGCTTACATCGGACTTGTATAGGTTGGATGACTATTAAGGGGGCAACCTTACACCGAAAGGTAGAAAAGGGTTACGGATTATGTACGTATGTTTTTACAATATAGCCATTTCTGTCTTATCTCCGCCTTTTTTCAAGATTCAATGAAGCATTCGATACACCAAACCTTGATCAAATCCACACTTTTAGTTGCCTCCACAAACGAATTGTACCATATCAGAAGAAGAAGAAATTCCTTCGATATATGTAGGTTTCTAATGATACCTTTCTTCTTTTCTAATAATTTATTTATACAATGTCAGATAAGTAAATCATTGTTTATTTTCTTTGAAAGTTGTCATTTCATTCTGTTTAAATATCCTTTTGGCAGCAGCATTTTTATGTTAACTTTAACAATAAAAATTAATTTATTGAATATACAGTGCTCGTTCATTTAGAATTTTCCATAGAGAATTCAGTTTCACGGTCTCTTTAACGTTGGTTGCATCACACTTGTAGTTAGAACTTCGTGTAGCACTAAGCACAGTTTCTTAAGACTGTTTCAATTCCGAGAACAATGGGCGATTTAATTGCCTTAAACGCTCACTTACGACAACGTTCCCGATTCTATTCATAACGCGCTCGTATAATCGCATAAATTTAAATAAATATAAACGACTGTGGTAGGTAACGCCGAAGAGCGAAGAAAAATTATTAAAATGCTCATCTCTCGAACATGTACTCGCGTACGTGGGCGAAAAATCACTTAACTTTCAAATCAATAATTCCAGCTTTCAAATCGTATTTTTTTAGTTTCGAGTTGGTTTCTTTCATCTGCCCATCCTGTATATAAACATTACATGCACACATGCGGCAATTAAGATTCGTCAACGTGGGCAGAAGATCTGTTGGTTTCGAAAGGCCTGTTTGCTCAGTCATTTATAAGGTGTCCGTATTTCCGTCCGTCCGTTGGCGGAATCCGTCTGTAACCGTACACGTAGGAAGCCGTGTACCGACTAGAAAGTGCCGGTCAATTCCGAAAGTCAATACGTACTACACAGTAAATATTCAATATTTACGAAAAACCTGACGAACAGGAAGCTGTACTTGTTAGGATAATGTGGTAGTTTACACCCACGACTTGCAAACAATCCCAGAGTTCGGTTACCGACAAAGAAGTAACTTAAAGACACAGAGAATTGATCACTCAGACAAAAATTGAAATGAAATTGAGATGCATTTGGAAACCTCAATATTATTATCATATTTTACTTACTAGATCTCCGGTCCTTCAATAGATTATATTGAATGTTTTTCATGAAAACAAAGCGTTTTCTAGCTCTTGATGTACAGGTTTTTTTTTTATATATTTTGCACTCCACCTAATAGAGGCTTTATTTTAAGACTTATGCCCAATTGCACCGCATTTTTAATCATTGATTAAATTTAAGTCGTGTTTAGAATGTGATATTTATCGTAGATCCAGCATAATGTCAGACGCATTCTAATTGACACTTAAGTTGAAGTTTAAGTGTCAATTAGATGGCGATTGATATTATGCTGTCATGTATTCACGATTGTCACATTCTAAACACGTCTTAAATTTAATCAATGATTAAAAATGCGGTGCTATCAGGCATTAGTTATTATGATATTCATTATAACCTAAGTTGATTTCTAATAAAACATATCGAACTAAGCTGTGACTTGCCATATTTAAGTAAGGGAAGATTGGAATCTAAAATAGCGGACGAGTCAGCTATCTTGTATATAGTAGCTCTAGTTAGTACTTATAAAAAAAATATATTTAAGTGACAGTCCCAAATTCAAATAAGATCCCCTACTATTACTGGCTGCCAAAATATTTCAATGGCTTCCACTTTATACCTACTTTTTAACTAAAAAAAAAAATCAACATGAACCAATTTATTATAATGATTCGAGAATTTCATATTTAAACTCTCATTCTTAACTAAAGTCAGTTTCATTCATACACTCGCCATGTAACTCGAAGAAAGAGCAAACTGTAATTGCGGCCTACGTTCATGGTGTGGGCCCATTTTTATACGTTTGAGTTCCCACATCCCCGTCACTTTGTCATTTCATTTAAGACTTTCAAACTTGTGCGTGAGTGTCACAGAGTTATATGTACTGTATTCTATGTTTTGACTGCAAACGCAAATACATATTTGTTACAATTACCAGATGTTCTAAAATTAGTTCACAAACATGAAATCCTAACTACGTACATACATATTAGTTCATCAACAAGAAACTATGAATTTATTTAAGGAAAAAGCGAAGAGTCTTCATGGCGATTTGAATTCTAAATTTAGCAGCAGAAATATTTAAAGTAAACTTGCTGTATTAATTTAAAATGTTAAGCCAGAAAACATTGACCTTTTATCCACAAAATAAAAATAGACTTTTTGGAATAATACTCACAAGATATTAAGCAAATTGAGCATATATCATCAATCAAATCATGGTATTTTACAAAAATATTTGTCTTCATCTCTCTAACTTGTATGTCTTAACTTTTATACCAGTTTTAAAATAATATAAATTCTGAATTTAATACATTTGAAGCAACAAACAGTTTTCTTGCTTGCTTTAAACAATTTCAAACCAAAAAGCAACCACCCATAGCGAACCATGTTTGATGTGCCAATCAATATCAAAGTTGTTTTGGGCAATTTCAATGCCAAATTTAGGAGACAGAAGATATAAATATCAATAATTCGAAAACACAAGGTACACAACAACAATAACAACAACAAAGACAGTGGAAGAAGATTAATAAGTCTTATAATTGGGATGGAATCAATACAATAGAAAGTACGAAATTCGCATGAAGGGAAATACACAAAGGAAAAGATCCACACCTTTTCGCAGACCCATTATCCAAAAGATATAAACTTTAGAAATGCAGATCCTTCAAAATATTAAATTAGAAAGGAAAGAGAAAGAACAAATTCTAAATAAGAGAAAACGGTGCACAGATAAAGAAATTTAAAAACAGTTGAACACATTTGAAAGTTGTTGTGAAAACAGTTGCAGCGGGAATACTTTTCCAAAGAAAGAAAAACAAGTACAAGATGGTCCAAAAGCGAATTGAGAAAAGGAAGGAAATCCAGGAAAAAATTCTGCAGATTAGAGAAGAGGAACATTAAAGAAATTACGAGGACCAAAAAAGACGTGAAGAAAATTTGCAATCTAGAAAATAAAATTGAACAAATAAAACGCAGATTTCTTACATATTACTAAACGGGACAAAAATCAGAGTTAAATAGTACGTGAAGATTCTTTGACAGGGCTGCAGACAAAAGGTTACAAATGATACTCTTTTAAATTTCAACCGAGCTTTCGACAAAATTTAATTTCTGCAAAAAATAGAACTGTATAATGACTGAGGGCATTAGAATAGATGGCAGCTTAGAATGTTGTTAGCTTTTCTGCTGCGGTAATGCCAGTAGATGGCAGCTTAGAATGTAGTTAGCTTTTCTGCTGCGGTAATGAAGAGTGAGAAAGAGTGAAATAAACAAAAAAAAAACAAAGGCTAATCAGAAATTAGCCTGTACGGACGACCAACTGCATATCAAAACCAAAGCGAGAACTGCCAGACGTACGCAAGACTAAACACCAAAGAGAGTAGCAAAGCAATCGAAATTAGAGTATATGAAAATGAGAATATTACAAGAAAGACAGGTGTAAAGAAAAACTGCAAAACAGAAGAAATATCAAATTTGAACGAGTTGAGTTTTGGGTATCTGGAAATAGCCTTCAAGAATACGAAGAAGAATGAGAGCAAAGTAGGAAGGTAAAATACTAAAATCAAAGAATATATTAAGAGGTGCCAAGCTACTTAATATAAGACAATGAAAAGATCAACAGCACTATGTATACAGTAGAAGGAAGCCTAGTTACTACAGAGATGATGAAAACAAAATTAATGTATAGAAAAAGAAAATATTAAGAAGGATTTGTGAAAGAAGGAAACACGGAGACGCATAAGTAAGGATAAATCAAGAATTAATGAATTTTGTTAGCACATCTGGAGGATACAGGTCAGAGTACTCCCAAAAAGTGAAGGGCACAGACTTGGATTGAAGACAAAAGAATTGAAAGGCCAAAGAAGAAATGGTATGACAAGGCATTTAACGAACCGAGAGAAAATAAGGTTAGGAAGACTGCAAAGTGGAATTCAACGTTTGATTAAAAGCCTAAATGTCTTGCGATAGCAAATTTATGATAGTACATTATTATTTAATACATTATTTAAAAAAATATAAATTCTGCACTTGGTACATTTGAAACCATTTTGTATACGAGGAAAAGTCAGTAAGTAAGTATCGAGATATAAATAAGATGTCTATGGTAACTATGATAACAAAGTTTCATTTTCCAACGTTATCAGTTAAGCACTTGTGCTATCTTTACACGAGTGGTGTAAATTCTTTTTGGCTGCCGTTGAAACCAAATGATAGCTTCCTCAAAAAACTTCTATGGTACCATTCAACCAAATCGATCAAGGTCCTTCACATCAGTAATCTTACTTACTTCATTTCTATTTAGATTTATTACTTGCTTATTCACTTTCCATTGCATTTTAAAATGTATTTAATAAATTAAAGTATTGGGCACTGTATTTGTATAAGTACCTACATATTTTGGACAGTATTTTGTACACCTTTGAAATATTTTTCTCTATAGTTTGATTTGTTTTTTTTTTGTCTTATTTTATCTAATGCAAATGAATCCTTTCGTTCTGAAAGTTTTCGCTGCCAAAGCCGTCCTTTACCTAATTAGAAATCCAACACGTGCTGACCGCCGAAGGCAACTCCGAAGTAAACACTGCATCGGTTGTTGTATAACGATCCTACAGCATGTATATTTTTTCACAGGTGGAACTTACAAAATCAATTAATATTTATTCGATCGGCACGCGTAGGCGGCTGTGAATGTGATCGAATACTTTTACTACAGAGGCCGTGAAATGTGCCACTTGCTTCTAATTGGTGAGTCAAGAAAATGAATATCCTCCGGTGCCTTGGACATGACGCAGCGATTAATTAATCGGAGATAAATCACAGGGAGTTCATTATTCAGAGCGCTGGTTATTAGATTAAGACACCTGTTTCTAAGTCGTTAAATTAATGAGATCATTTTTAATCTGCTGCTTGGATATTTTTATCTTTATCACTACGTGGAAGTGAATAATTTAAGTTGATACTCAATGGAATTCCAACATGCAATGTTTTAGAGGCTAACTACTAAGGCACAGTTGTGGGACTATTGGTATTTAAGGTTGACCATACACCTGCAAACATATTAGTAAATGTGTTTGTGCATTTTAAAAATATCATAAAATTATCATTTTGTTTATATATCGCAAGAGTTAAGAAGTGTTAAGCACTTATGTGAACTACTGTACAATTTCATTTTGTAGTGTGCAACTAAACCCAATTTGGTTTTTCTGCAATTATAGTTACTTACAATAAATTTGGGAAACACTGTACAGGGTTTCCAATTTAACTCGTCCAGGTACTTTTAGAGACCCATCATTGGAGTTTCTTCCTTCATTCCTTCATAATTTTTTATAAGAAATTAAAAAATGTATTAGGTAAATATTACGTATGTATTTCATTTAAGTATTTAAGGAAAACTGAAAATCGTTTATATTACCGTGAAGCTTCGAATTTAATTTAATTTCAGTTCATCTTGATAGCCCTGCGGACATTTTAATTTATATTTCTTATGCATCCCGAACAAATTTTTAAATCAAACTTTAGCTTAACTCCAAACTTTCCAATTCCGATTTATTCCGGCGGTTTTCCGGCGTTGGCGAAAAGTATCAACCCCGCAGTGCGCAAAAGCACGTCGTCAGCAGGCCGTGTCCCATATTGCCCCTGTGTTTTGAGACCGAATTTTAATCTGTACGTGATCTGATTTACGCGCTCGTTTGCCGAGTGTGTTTATCTTTTATATTATGTATACGACGCCGGGGAAACCCCCGCGCACGAAATTAACTTTCGGGGACGGCGATATCGGGGGGCAAATCGATCTCGTTACTCGTCCCCGCCCGTGTTCGCCTAATTTGAAATGAGAGTGTGGAAGGCGACCGATAAAAAGGCGGAGGCGCGAAGAAGGCTTTATCAAAAAACGTAAATCGCCGAGTAATTTTCGGCGATGTTTTTATGAGCGCTGACACAAATTGGGGTTTATGAATTTTTCCTTTTTCTTTCGGGAGAAAGCCCTAAGGGGGATGTTACGGAAAATTAATCTTAAAAAGCTCGATTAAACCATCGCGATGCTTGTGCAATTAGAACGTATCCGCATTCTTAAGTTCTTTTATTTTTTTAAGTTCTTCTATTTTTGTTTGTATTGTTTGTATATTTTATTTTGAAAGCATACCCTAAAGACCTACTTTAGAGAAACCATAACCTAAGAAAAGAACAAAGTTCCAAGTGAAGATGAAATTGTGGTTGAAGTCATTAAGGAAGATAGAACAGAACTTGTTGAGTTTTCGATTAAAAGCTTTTTAAATGTTTTCTTTTCCTTTTTATATAACAATCATTATTGTGCCCAAAATATATGAAATTACCGTGGCAAAACGAATCAGAAGTGGAGAAAAGCTCATTATTTAAAAACTTTAAGCTTACAAAATTCTATTTAAATTCTATTGGAATTCATTTCACAGTCTACCTTATTTCTCTTATTTGTATATTGATTGGAACGTCTCGATTCCATCGGCACGAGTATATTTTTATAAGAGACGAGTGGTTCTACTTCTACATCACATCTCCTCGTAAATCAGAGGTATGTCTGTGTATTCATCATCTTCCTATTTGTACAAAGAAAACTCACAAGAATAAATGTGACACTGCATCTCACTACAAAAATATTCTGAATAGTCTACAAAATATTATTCAAAGTATTGTATTTTTTTTATCTACACGAACAATTGAAAAGTTCATCAAGTTGGTTTTATTTTTTTGATGAAAGAAGAAAAAAGAGCTACCCAAACCGATTGACGTTTAATTAATGGATGATGGTTGTCGAGCAGTTGTACATAGTGTTTTGCTTATAATCTAATGTGACATAACGTAAAGTGATATTTCGCTTTAATCTAATTCAAACCTCTTCGCATTGTTATGAAAAATTCAAAACCTACTTGATGAACTTTTCAATTGAACACTTGATATACTAATTGAAGAGGTTAGAACTATAAAGAACGTGACACTTATCCTTTTCAGAGCTAAAACATTTAAGCAAATTGTTCATATAGTATATATTTGACAGTTTATAAATGACATACCTTCAAATTAATTATATAATAGTAAGTTATCATATGGTTATCATAAAGTCCCGTGACCCCAGTAGGCCTTGCATGTGTAAAGGCACGTCTTTTCTTAGAAAAATGAATGACATTTATAATTTGTATGTGTCACATTAAGATTAGAATTCGACAATATGAAGCAACGTGTAAATCTTTTCCGTCAGCAAAATGAGCACCACGTTCAACAACTATTAAGAATATGCTTTAATATTGGAATTTTTCGTTAATATACACGTTTCATTAATCTGTAGCGTTTTGAAATATGTCGATTGATTAAATAGAAATGTCATTCTGATTAATTAATTACTTTAAGAAAAGACATGCGTTCACACTTCCAAAGCCTACTGGGGTCACGGGACTTTATGATAACATGTTATTTCAATTCCCATTTAGCACTTACGTCAGTTCACAAAAAAACTGCACTTAGATCATTATGGTTCTAGCCCCGCACTTTTAATTTTATCATTTTACCATAGAAATGAGATAAATTTTGTTAATTCAATGTGTGGAAATGTGCCATTTACATTAACGAAATTCGATTGATAAAATTCGATGATCACTTCGCGTACGGTTGCCCAAAAACAAATTTACACCACTTTTTCTTATCGAGTGCAGCCGTGCTCATTGTTCCTTTTTTTGCAAAGTCTCTTAAATATTGTCGTTCACGTTTTCATTGGCCTTCTTAATTTATGTTATGTATATAGATTTTTCTATTTGCCAGACTCTCCTTGACTATTTATCTAGGAAATCTGTCAAATGCCTTTTCTAGATCTTTAAATTCCCTAAAGTTCAACCTGTTTCTCTAGCATTTTCTATGAGTTGTTTAATATAATCCTGGATGCTTCTGTCCTTTCCTAAATCCACTCTGTGATGGTCTAACTGCTGTTCTGTTTGCTCTCAATCTCCGTTGTAGTATTCTTTCGTAGTGTACCTAATGCCTTTATAAATTTTGCAGATTGTTTTGTCTCCTTTTTTAATTATTGGCAAAATTATAGCCACTTCCCAAACTTTCTGTATCTTCTCTTGATCCTAAGCTTTATTGCAAATATTCGTGAGTCTTTAACTCCCATATTTTTTAGCATTTCTTCGGTGATCTGATCATGTTCTGCTGCCTTTCCTTTCTTTAATTTTTTAATAGCGTCTACCACGTCTTTGGTTTCGATGTTCATTTCTTGTTCCATTTTTGGTGGTTCCTGTTCATTTTGGTTATGAGAGTTTAGGAACATCTATTACGAAACTTGTCCGACAACACTGGCCACAGCTTTTGATCGCGAATTATTGCGACACTCAGTACATTGTATTAAATTGTCCACTTGTTGGCCGTGGTCTTTCAATTTTATCTTCATCAGACCGCCATCGCCAGTATTGTCGTCGATCCTCCTACTTTGTGTGCAATAAGTCACTCGTCCTGAGATTGATGAAATTAGTAGCAAATTGGATTTAGAAATAAACAGAGGATTTAGCTCGGGGTTCTATTCGAATGACCTGCTAGACTTACATAGAGAAAGTCTAAGTTGAATATCTGCCTAATAAAGGAACATTGAAAAGTAATTCTATTGGACATCGATTCATATCGCTAGCCTTTTCTCTCTTTGGTACTAGTAAAGAAATGCCATATTCTCTTCTGTTTTTGACAACATCACGTTGGAGAAAAAATGTGTCCTAACTCCATTTTACTTAAAAAAGAAAGAAACTCTGCCATCTTGCCCTCTGTAGTTTTCCTTCGATGTTGATATCGTTATATTTGAAGCACTTTTCTTTGTTTATCTATTGTCCTATTAACAGTTAAGACTATTTTTGTGAGAAATATCTTCTGGATTGTTTTATGACAATCAACTTCAGATATCATAGAAATAGTATACGGTGAATTCGAAGGAGCTAATAGGAAGAGAAAGGGCTGCCTCTCTTTTTATGATTTCTACAGTTTTGAGAAATAACTTTCTGCGTTAATTTGTTTGTGTTTCAATTTCGTTTCTTCACAGATGGCAAAGAGTTAAACGAAAGAATTTTTCCTCACCATCTTAATTGACCTCAGCGACTTCAGAAACTCTTAAAAGCCTCCCACGATAATTTCGTTGCGTAACGCGCGCGTGCACGCAGCACATTCGAGCTAATTAGCATTCTCCCGTTAGTTCGAGGTGCAGCTTGGACAAAAATTTAAAAAGCGACCCATATTTTTTCCTAATCAATCACTCACCCACGAATCTATCTATTAATTGCAATCGGAGCTGCTTACAAAACAACGACCGGAGTTTTTCTGCGCTCGGTGAGAAACACGCGGCAGGAACACATGTCATAAGCGCTCAAAAACAATGGCCCCATAAATAAGGGGCGTCTTTAAAATTCATCGATTTTTTACTGCTCTTCGGTGGATGATGTACGAGGCCATGTTACGACATGCCGAACGCTCGTCAAAAATTTATTGGAATCCGTGGGATTTTAATTGACAGATTTTTTGCACGCCGACGTGATCTTTGTTTGTGGACGGATTTGTTAATTCGCCACAACGATCGTTCTAGGTATAAGAGTTGGCCTATGAGAGGTGTGGGTAGAGAGGTAAAGTCGTGATTTATGATATTTGTCGAAATTTACGTAGTATTTTTTGCTAAATTTAAATCCTGTTCTGAAATAACGTCAGCAGTTCCTAATAACATATAATGATATAATTAATTGAATATTAATAACTAAAGCGTGCTTCGTTCATTCTGATTAACAAGAATTTATTTTTTATTTACAGTCGCGGCAAATAAAAGTGGACACTTTCTTTTGTCATCAATTTTATACAAAACTTTTGCTGTGTGGTTGTAATTATGAGCTGATACTTACAAACACCCAAAAGTTTTAGTACATAAAATTGACGTCAAAAAAGTGTCCACTTTTTTTGGCCGCGACTGTACATTTTTTTTACAATCCTGTGAGCTAAACAGTTTCGTATAGATGTATGTATGGAATCGATTTCTGTATAAAAATGGTCTCACGATTTGTTAGAGAAATACACTCCGCTACAGTAGGTTAATAATTCAAAAGTTATTCTCGAGCAAATAATGTTATAACTCCGAGTTACCACTAGAGTTTCAGAGTATTCATGTATGATGTATACAAACTTTGTGAGGTAATTTAGACAGCTTGGAAAATTATTCTCGTTCGTTGTATCCGTTTAGCTTATTCGAGACTACAGCAAAGTTATTAGACGCAAGAATTTATGTTCGTTGTTAATTCTGTTGTTTTACTTTACATAAATACCTTTGCTTTTTACACGATAACAAATGAGACAACACAAAAGTTTTTGCAAATTGTAGAAATATAGTTTATGGTGTGAGTTTCCATTACAAAAACTAATTACTTCAAGACAGAGACGATTTTATTTAAATTGCTCGTTTGAATTAAATTACAATTAATGTAATTGTCTTGATAACAGTAAGATTTTTTGATAACTTCAAGCTTCGACTAATATACAGTTGTCCCATGACATAACAGCCGTAGCTTAAGGTAAAACTTTCATTTGGAATTGAATTTGAATCATGATTATTAAGACTTTGTATAATCGTCAAAACAGATATATGATGGTTCTACCAAAAGTCATTAAAAATAGATTTGGTTAGAATGTGTGTGATTGTAAACGATGCTAATTAGTGGTTAATACATATAGCGTTTTCGATTAATTGCACTAGAGCACTCCCTGGGTAAACTCAACTTGTTTTAATCTCATGTATTAATAGAAGACGGAGATACTCTGTGAATGCTCTACAGCAGTGAATCGAAAACTCTGCTAGTTTCATGTCTCCTGATCAACTACTCGTTCGCTGACTTCACTTCAAAACATTTTTGATCTGTTTTGGTCTGTAAATAGATTTCACCAACGATCACCATTATCTGTTTAATGATTATGCATTCTATAATAATTCTATTCGTTATTTTCGCTACAGATATCTATCTGCACAGAAAATTAAAATTCAAGTGAAGTCCATGTCATCGCCAAACGCGAGGTATTAAAACAAGAGCATACGTCGCCGTCATAAAACGCTCAAGATGAAGTCAGCGATTGAAATCTTATTGATGATCTATCGATAAAGTCGATACCATATCGGACGTAAGTTATAGTCGTGAAAAAGCCCGCGAAATCAAGCCAGATGCGCAAAAAGGCCGATTGTTCTTGGGCGGCGAATATGTTGTTGCAGAGGAAATATGCGCACGTAGGTAGGCCTGCATCGTCCTTTTTTCGCTCGTCCTGCATGAAACGAGACAGGACGGAGCAAAGCGGATCGAATTAATATCAGCGGGCTTTTTTTGGTCGCCGTATGAATTATAGATAACGTATTGTATTCTATGACGCTTATTATTTTATGCCGGTCGTCATAAGCGGGGCCTGGATTGAAACTGGGCGTGTGTTTTGCGTCCTTGTTTCCGTTTCGATTTATGGCCCACCCGACGCAATAAAGTTAAGAGCTATGCGAAAAATTTTAAGATAAGAGCTCCTCAGATCTCTAAATTCTATATTTTATCAATCTCAAAATGTGTGACAAAAATGTTTGATTTTCTTTTATGTTTTTGTTTTTCAATTAGAATCAACTCTTTCTTTTACGATGACTCCAATATGTTATTTTTTTATTGTAAACAGTCTGATTGCTTTCGTTATTATGATATGATAAGTCGAAATTCACATTTATTTTGTTTAAGAAATAATGGATTTTCCAATCAACCATTTTCTTTTTTCGAATAGGTTCAACTTACAAAAAAGAACTGTATCTATACAGAGTGATTCTTGAATAGTCTGACAAAAAATACTGACGAAAGAAGAGACTTCACAGAATATGGAAAAAATGTTAAAAAAATTCTGTATAACAATTTATAATTAATTAAAAATTTACCAGAAATGCACGTGACGCCCATGCATAACGACAACCAAAAATTTACATCTTTAGAAGCGTGCAATTATGGTGGTGTTAAGAATCAGATTCGTTCAGTCGCTAAATTTGATCGTGAACTAATAATACACAGTTGCACAACTGATGATGAATGCGTTGTACAAGTACATCAACTGCTATGTGATTTATTAAAATCAATTGCGTTTTCAAAAGTGTACAAAAGTGAAATAGGTAAACGAATTGGGATAATCCAGATATTGGTTTTTCGAATATCCGAATAAAAGGTTTTTTGGATATTCGAATAATCGTTTTTAACCATTATTTGGATAACCGGTTATATTCGAAACCGGTTTTTAAATAAATCGATCTTTCAGTTTCAATTTTTTTCGGCTTTTACCAGCACTACTAATAACAAGGAAATTTGAATTGTTTTCGTGTTGTAGTAATTTATTTGTTTACCTGCCAAGGCAGGTGTTCAAAGTGAAGACGTTGTTATCCTTGTTTTACACAATTTGTAATAATTTGCATGCATTTGTCAAGTAAATATTTTGGAATTCGTATTTCGGCCAATCACGTCAATTCCGTTTAAAGGTCAAATTCACGCCCGTGGCCGCGCCGTAGTAACAATCATATTTATCACAATCATATTTATTTCGTTCAACTGCTCTTGTTTCTTAACCAAGGGCCTATCGTCGTTTTGAGAATAATTTTTGATTAATTATTTCTCGAAAACTAAAATACATTTTTCCTGTGTTCTGTGATGTGTATTCTTTCACCATTTTTTCTTTGTTGGTCTCATCTTCTTTACTAAATAGGAAGGCTTAGCTCGAAGCGAAAATTAATCAATTACTATCTGGCGTTGATCACGTAGAAGGCTCCGGAATTAAAGTAAGCAAGTTTCTCTCGTACGTTTACATTTTCCGAAGTCGTGTTAACCCATTTTCTCTCGCACGTTCCTGCGTTTCCTTGTTTTCCGCCGGCACGTGACCGATAACTTTGCTCATTTGTACGGTGGTAGACGTGGCAAAAGTTCGAACTTTGCTATGAATGGTCTTAGAAAATTTATGGAAGTGATGGAAGTTATAACACACTTATCTACATCTTGAAAAATGTGAAAGATAGGACAGGCCAAATTATAAACTTCATCACTGTGTATTCTAGACACGGTTCATACAAAAATCAAAAGAATTATGACAACTTCATCTTAAAATGAAACACATAGTATATGACTCAAAAAGAGTAATACAAATTGCATAGAAATTCCACCAGTTTAGCCTACACCTAAAAACAGGTAGATTATGAAGTTATGACGTGACTTAACAAAAGCCACAAGGCTGTTTCACGAAAGTTAGAAGGAGATAGCTGCATAAAAATTCTTTGGCTTATCTATCGATCGAACGGCATATAGATAGAGAAAAAATGAACTGTACCTACAAGTCTTTTGAAGGAAATAAAACAAACTAAGTGCAATTTGCACTTGCGCACCTACGCCGCCTTCAGAAACGAAAGAAAAAATGGGTAAATAATAAATATGATAAGCACGATGTGATAAGGCGGTTTTGAATGAACGAGGCGTACTCGTTTACCTTGTGTATAGAGCGCTGCTTAAGTGTTTATCATCCGCATGTGTGGTACCTGCTGCTAAGTAAAGGTAATGCATTTTTTTTGCGCTTCCTGTGGCGTTATTAAACCATTTAGTCAATGTATTACTAAAACTTTAGAAACTGCGATCAATATTTTTTGCCTGAGAAATTCGAACACTTAAGAAAACGAAATTTCGAATTATTTCTGCAATTTATGATCGAACTGGTCGAATTTTAAATCGAAAATAAAAAACTGGGCGAGTGTTGGCCTTCGAAATTTACGGTCAAATACTGTCGGGTGCAAATTGTCATTTGTTTGTATTAGGTACATGTCATTTGTTTGTATTAGGTACATACATTAGGTATCTGAAGTAGAAACAAGAATTAGTAATGGAATAAAGTCCTGATAATCAGAAAGATCATCTTCTGAAATTTATCAACGGCATAGCTAAAAGATTGAATGGACTGGAAGCAAACAATCCCACTCTTATCTCAAGATAGCCAGAGATAAGAATTCTTAAAATCTATAATGAAGCAAACTCTTGGCAAGAATTGGTCACCTCCGGTGTCATCCTCGAATAAAAATATTATAGGGCATCCGCTAAAAGTATCCAAATAGTTTTTTCTTTATATACAGTGTGTTTCACTTTACATGAAGACACCTGAATTACTTGTTGATTAATAACGCAATTAGTATAAAATTTTTACCAGAGATAGAGACCATTAAGATTAATCTTTTTGTAGGAATGGATTCTTTTTGGAGTCTAAATCTGGCCAAGTATGATTTAAATAAAAACTAGTGTTTCAAGTAAAGTCATAGTAGCGATGAAGATAGAGCAAAAAAGTATTTAAAAAAGTTTCGATGAAAAATTTTAATTTTTAATTTTTCTACATTTTTGTGTAAACTCATAGAAAAAATTGAAAAATACATTAAACATGTGCTTGAAGGTGACTTAGTTGAAAAATCTCATACTTGATACTCTATCAAGTATGAGATTTTTCAACTAAGTCACTCTATCTGATACTCTATCAAGTATACCTTCAAGTATCACCTTCAAGCACATGTTTAATGTATTTTTCAATTTTTTCTATGAGTTTACACAAAAATGTAGAAAAATTAAAAATTAAAATTTTTCATGGAAACTTCGTATTTGGAGTATTTTAGTGGTTAGCAACAACTTTCTTAAATACTTTTTTGCTCTATCTTCATCGCTACTATGACTTTACTTGAAACACTAGTTTTTATTTAAATCATAGTTGGCCAGATTTAAACTCCAAAAAGAATTCATTCCTACAAAAAGATTAATCTTAATGGTCTTTATCTCTGGTAAAAATTTTATACTAATTGCGTTATTAATCAACAAGTTATTTAGGTGTCTTCATGTAAAGTGAAACACACTGTAAGTACAGTAAAATTTTAATTCATAAAGACGATTGGTTTTATGAATAAAATACTAGCAGTTACTGATGGTAAAAAGTAAAAGTAAAAACAAAATAGTATATTGTAGACCGAGGCGGTAAAATGCTTGTTTTCCAGGTCGAGAAAAGACATGGCCACTTCTCGAGACCTCGAAAACTACCGCCATGGTTTACACATTATTTTTTTTCCTACACAACATTGTAATTAATTTTGTTAATATCACACAAACGTTCTTTTTCTTGAAGTAAAAATATTAAATTGAGTTACTATTAAAATTATTATAGATGCTTTAAAACACGGTGTTGTATGTCCTAGCGTGGCCGAGAGATCAAGGCGCTGGTTTAATACACCAGTCTCTTCGGAGGCATGGGTTCGAATCCCACCGCTGTCGAGCTGATTTTTTTTTTTTTGATAATTTTAATCCTTTTTAAAACCAAATACCAGTGGAATTAGGAACTTGCTTACCGATATCTCCAGATCTTAATGATGATGATGAATAAGTATGGGATGAATTGTTGGTGCTATCGAGCTGATTGCCCCTAATATGTTGCAGAATGTGGAAAATTCAATTCCACACAGGATGGAAGCTTGTTTACAACAAATGCATCATACTTTGAGCAGTTGTTATAAAAAAAATCGTTGTACTCCTAATAATTAATAAATTATTAATAAACATAGCAGTCTTAGTACATATCGCTGAAATTTTCATTTTATTTCTGAACTCCGGTTTTTGAATACTTTCAATCGCCGAGGTGGCGACGGCTCCGACCTATTTAGTTTGATATTATTGTGCAGATAAATAACTTTTACCAATTGTTTGATGCAATGTTGCCTAATCATCATGTTCTTTTAGCTCTGTGCATAGGCCATCGAAGGCTCGTACAATATTTTTGTATTGAGATTTTCTTCTTAGAATCATGCAAGGAACAGTGCTACTACCACCGGGTCCACTAATTTTAAGAATACAACTAACTTGAAAATGCCATAAATCGGCGAAACGGTCGTTAATTTAATAAAAAAATAATAATATCTTGTGCCAAGACGCAGCTTTTGATTTACATAAAAACCAGCTGTTAGTGTACATCATTTTATTAATTTTAGTAATTTTAAAATTGTTAAGTTAAATATACATATATGTAAACACTGGTCGTCTTGTTGTTGGCACTCTCCTTTCTGTAAACGCTACGCTCCTCGTCAGATATAATTCCTCCATCGTTCCCCAGCAATTCTCATCATTTCACGAGACGAATCGTCTGGTCTGTCTGAGATGCTGGGTCGCGCCTCCTCAGTACCAAGGAAACATCGCCCATGGAATTCGGAAAGTCCTCGTGTCTTCCACAGTTCCATTAAAGGCCCATCTTCACAATACGTCCAGAACATCATTGCGTCCAGGATGTCATGCGATCCAAAAGGTATGCGGTAAAGGCAATGTATATTTACGAAAAACGATCCTGCAAGATAAACTTCAATTAAAATTAAATAAAATTCATTAAAAAATGCCGAGACTATAAAAAACACAATTCTCCAATTAGCACGCAAAAAAGAACTGTTTACGAGATTTTATGATGTCGCGCCGCCGCCGCCGAACTGGGCCTTTTTGTCCGACTTTGTCGATGAAATAATAAATACATAAAAAAACCTTTGATTCTCACCGCTCTATCAACTCATCGGGTCCAACAGCAGATTTTTCGCGGAGAGAATTTAACCAAATCGTACTAAGCGCATGCGAAATAAATTTTTTTTTTAAAACTCCGCCTACCTGAAACCTGAAGGATTGTTCAATGGATTGGGAGGAAAACGGAAAGAAACAAGACCGGAAACCGTCTTCCTCAAGAAGATCAAGAATCAGAAAGAGAAGAGGTAAACGTAAAAACCCGTTTGTGAACTTCTTAAACCAGCGCATTGACAATATGTCCGGGACGTCATTGCCATGCGTTCGTAAACTCGCAAGAAAGTAGGCGGAGTTTTAAAAAAAAAATATTTCGCATGCGCTTAGTAGGATTTGGTAAAATTCTCTCCGCGAAAAATCTGCTGTTCGATCCGATGAGTTGATAGACCGGTGAGAATCAAAGGTTTTTTTTTATGTATTTATTACTACATCTACAAAGACGAGGAAAAGGCCAAGTTCGGCGGCAGCGGCGCGGCTTCATAAAATCTCGTAAACAGTTCTTTTTTGCGTGCTAATTGGAGAATTGTGTCTTTTTATACTGACGGCATATTTTAATGAATTTTATTTAATTTTAGTTGCACTTTCTCTTGCAGGATCGTTTTTTGTAAATAGCTTTTCGGTCTCATTGAAGGCCTGCGAAAGAGAGCACTGTATTTAAAGAGATTTTGGAGTATTTTTGAACTACTGATTTTTTCCGTATGCATGCCATACACGGAAAAAAATTGTATTGTCGATGCGCTGGCTTTAAGAAGTTCACAAACGGGTACTTACATTTACCTCTTCTCTTTCTGATTCTTGATCTTCTTCAGGAAGACGGTTTCCGGTCTTGTTTCTTTCCGTTTTCCTCCCAATCCATTGAACAATCCTTCAGGTTTTATAAATGTAGTAAAAATGACGTTGTTTTGAAAAATAATAATGTCATTGTTTAACAAAACATTTCGTGAATCATGGAATGCTTGACAGCAGGAGTTACTTTTTCTAGATCTTCACACACGTTAAATTCTCTTAACGAGAACGGCTGGATGTAGTTAGAAAGTCATTTGCTTTATCTAGGATATAAAGGTTGATTTGCAATCCATTAATGCTGTCAATGACACTAGAAACGCATAAACTCATTGATCAACTGCAAATTTGGTATAAATGGATTGAAATAATTTGGAAAAGAAATGCCAGTGGTCACAAAAAACACTACGTCGAGAAACGTTGTATATTACGTTAGTTGGTACAAAAGTCGATCTTAGATAACATGTTTCGGTTTAAGAAAAACCATTTTCAAATCTACAAACAATGAAATTGCGCTACAAAACGAAGTTAAAACAAAAATTGTAAAACAAACCTGTGAGTTGATTCACACTAGCGTGCGGCCATTATTACTTAAAATGAATGACATGAACTGCAAGAGCCTAAACATGCGGCAAACAAAATCCCTAACTCGTACCAACTTAAAGGTAAAAATCACGTTAAAAGCTGATGGCAAAATTTACAATTAATTATTGAATATACAAATTAATAGTAGCAAATGAAAGCTGAAGGCAGAGTAATAACAAGTTAAAGGCTGAAGGCCAGTAAATAACTAACATACCACTTAAGGGTAACAATCGAGTGACAGCTCATGGCGGGAAATTTAAACAAATTTAGAAGTGAATGAAATTGAAACAATTCAACATACCACTTAAGGGTAAAAATTAAATAACAGCAAATGGCGAAATACAAAATATAACTTAAATGACGAACACCAACAACAATCTGTTGTTGCTTTACCCTTAAGTGGTATGTTGAATTGCTTCAATTTCATTCAACAATCTGTTGTTGGTGAACCTCATTGTGAAACTGTTTTTGGGGAAATTTTAGTCAATTTGTAATTGAAAATATTTAATAGATTTTACAAAATGATTCATTATTTATTTATTATTTAACAGAGTACTCACAATGAAGCTGGATAAGAAAAATTAATAACTTGTCAATGTGATTTTTGTTTAAAACGAAGGGTTGTCAGTGTTGCCACGCATTACAACTAGAATTCTCCATATACTAAGGAGATCCAATTTTTGACAGTATTTTTCATATTTTCGTTCAATAATGCCCGGTTGCGCCAACTTCTTAAGGACAGCTTAATTTTAAGTTATGTTTAGAATGTAACATTTACGTATGGTCAGTATAATGTCAAATACATTCTGTTTGACATGTAAACTTCAACTTAAGTGTCAATTAGAATGTGACTAACATTTTGTTAAATTTATAAATAATGTCATAGTCTAAGTGCAACCGGGCATAAGTGACGCAAAGTAGAAAAAATAGTATATTTTACACGTTTCACAAGAGGCAACTCGTAAAATAATATACTATTCTACTTCAAAAGCTATAAAAACAATTTGGAAATTGAAATTTCTTTTATTTTAATTTTATTTACAATTGATGTGAAGTAAGAGTGATTACACGATAACGATATCATACGTAAACTTTAATATCGTCTTCCATCCTATGCTCGCAGGTTATTTACTTTAAACCATATCTAGTAAACTATTCGTGCCTTTATGTCGCCGTCTTCGCTTAACGACAGCAAATTTCGATAATTAACGCCGGTTTCGCGGCGAATACCGTGAATATATTTCCCATGCAATAACGAGCAGTCGTAATTGTAGTTACCAGGGCTTAGGGCGTTATATATTATGCGGGTATTACCTTGCAGTGTTTCGTTCAAAACCTCCGGAGCTATATTGCAGCACATTATTAATTAATTCAGGTAATTATTGTTGTAATGCGGTTTGGAAAATTGCGAATACGTTTCCTTAATCCTGCGTGTTAGAAAGTTAATTAAGTCAATTTTATGTCAATCGCCTTTTCCTTTTTCTCTTTTTTTAAGATTTATCGTTTTTCGTTAAATTGTAGTAGTAGTAGTAGTAGTAGTTTGTTTTGTCTTGTCATCAGTTCCTTATGATTTGAGATTTGAAAAGTCTCCCCACTTTCACTGCTAACTCAGATTTCCATTATCGATGTTTAAATCACAAAGTTGAAAAAAGGATAAGCCATCTCCATTCTAAGAGGTTTTAAATAGTAGCTAGTCTTCAAATCTTTTGTCTCAAAAATTCGATTTCCACAGTATTGATTGTTTATTATTGATGTAATTTCTTGCTCTTTGAAATTTTATGCAACAAAATTTGAAACACTTATGACTCAGATAGCCCTTCAAACGCCATCTAATTACCTGAGAATGAATATACTTAAGTTTTATCCAAGGTCATCCAAACCATGACAAATAAATCAAAATTATGTTTACGTAATCTTGTACATCTATTTTCTGTTTACTTATCCACACTCATTCAACATCTTGTGAATGACTTATTTAAGGCTAACTGCCTACTTCTGATATAAAAAAACCTAAAACTTGCCGCTCTCTGCTAAGTATTTGGACGTTTTGACACACACCGGCTCCGGTTTTGCCGGTGTGTGTATAAACGCCGTTGATATCTCTTTCTTAACAGTTATTCCTATTTCTGTTGCATTGGACTAAAGCTTGTTTTTTTCTTCAGATGGTGTTGTTTAATTCAATCCGGAGAAATTAAGGTAAGTGATCAATTTATAATAATAAAGAAAGTATTTTTTAAGAATACACTTACGTGCAAAGAAATCGACCCTCTTCATACTTTTGACTATGAATGTTTTTATTGTTAATTGAAACAAGATATCATTAAAAAACTATGTTGTTTGAAAGACCGTTTAATAATAACCTTTAACATGAAGCCAAATTTATTAAACATTTTTTCGACTTCTGAAGTGGATAAAAAAGTAATCAACTCAAAAGATTGAAGTGGCTCGATTTCTTTGCACGTAGGTGTACATGTTCGGAAGATACAATCTTGATATTTTATTTTAAAATATAGAGATTTTTTAATTTAATTTTCAATTCATATGACTGATATATTTAAATTTTTTTATGTACTGTTAAATGTGAATTTTCTGCTATTTGTAATTAAGAAATTAGAAAAAATTATTGTGGTTTATCTTCTGCATCCTATTTTGGTTTTTTCCTATACTTCTTTTCACATCTCCTTTTTCTAAGTAACAGGACGAAATTAATTAATTTATAAAATTATAAAGTTCAATTTCACTTTTCATTTTTTCTTATAAACATTTATCTAAATTTGTTTCTTCTTTGTATAATATATTTTTTGTCACAGTATTTAGTATTACGATAAATTTTTTATGGTTAAAACTGATGTTGGCAACCGAAACCGGTTTTTTGGATAATCGGTTTTGGTTATTCGCAGTTTTGAAGAAAACCGAAAGTTCGAAATATTTCCCTTCACTTGCAAAACATCCATTTCTTTATCTAAACTTTCCAATAAAATCGACTTTTGTTCGCTAGAAAGCATTCTGGTCACAATTTTTAAAATATTTTAACGTTTATTCTTTGACAAATCTGGATATTAATTGCCATAAGTAAATTTATTTAAGACAAACGTTTAGAGATTCTAAAGCCACTCTGGCCTGGCCTAAAAAATCGTATGGTATAAGTAGTTTATAATTAATTACGAAACCTTCGAACTATTCTTTAAAAATAAAAATTAGAGAAAATACTGGAAATTCTTAACACGGAAGTTTGAATTGTTTTCGTGTTGTAGTGATTTATTTGTTCACCTGTCGAAGCATGTGTTCAAAGTGTTGTTGTCCTTATTTTATGCAATTTGTGCGGAATTATTTACTTAAAGTGATTTGCATGCATTTATCAAGTAAATATTTTGGAGTTAATATTTCATCTGACCACGTCAATTACATTTAAAGGTCAAATTTACGCCCGATGCTGCGCCGTAACAATCGTAAAACTATAAAGCACTTTTATGACTGTATTTATTTCGTTCGTCTGTTGCTCTTTCTTAACTAGGGGTGTATCGTCATTTTGGGGATAATTTTTCATTAATTATTTCTGGAAAACTAATATACATAAAATTTTTCCCATATTCTGTGATGTCTATTCTTATTTCTTTCACGATTTTTACTTTGTCAGTCTATTCAAGAATCACTCAGTCTATGTCTGTGCTAATTTGTATACCACGTACAACTTCAATATATAATTGCGATTCAATGTCTGGAGCTTCAAAAGCTCCGAGTTCGATGGACTAATTTATTAAATTCAAGCTGACCCGATAGTTTTCAGCAAATCCACCGTCTGAAGCTGAAATACTTCCTTCGCAGAATAAATCAGCCCGCGCACTGATTTATGGACTCCTTAAACCGTTTTGTAGAGTTTTATGCATCGCCGTGCCATTTATTTCGGTGCTGGTGAAAAATGTCGCGCGCCGCGGCGGAGTGCGTCGCCGGATACTTTTTTTTAACGAAATAAATCATAAGCGCTCGCGCGTGCGAGCGTCGAGACGGCAACACTGCCACCTGAAAAACGCAATAAATCGTCGTTACGTCTTTGTGCATATTCTCCGTGTTCGGTTAACGGATATGGATTACAGGCTGCGGTTCTTGCACTTAATGCTTCCGAGGTGGAAATCTTTGTTAAGTAATAAATCGCCTGTCATGAGTTTATTTATTGTTGTAGATGGAAGTATAAGTTGAAGAGTTCGGAGAAATTTATTCGAAATCACATGTGACCGAAAGCACTTACAACTAAAATCATTAAATTTTTTCAAAACAAATTCTAATCCAACACATGCTTACGCTATAATTTATTCGGACAACTTATTCTACTTCCTTTTAACTTTTAAAACAAAGTTTATGCAGACGATCAACCTGATTATCCCAACAATTGACTCATTGTTTTCAAAATAACAATTCTTTCTTTCTTTGTGAAGACCCATAAAAATACAAACACATTTATTGCGCAAAAAAAAAGAGAACGGACATTTAAGTTACATATAACCACATCTCCGAAAGGAAATTACAAAAGTCCGTCAAGCTCTCCGAAACGAGTTAAACCTTTAAGAGCAGAAAATTACAAGCCAGAGCTTCCGACGCGCAACACGTACGAAAAAAGAAGAGAAAAAGAAGCAAACTCCATTCGAAATTAAAACTCCACTTAACACAAACTCCGACGACACTTCCGCCGGTGTCGTGAACGCGTTCTCCAAAACGTGATCGGGACCGGAACGCGATCTCCCACGTGGGTGGTCTCGAACTCGATCTCAATCCGATTCCTTTCAGACTTT
Organism: Dorcus parallelipipedus; assembly: GCA_958336345.1. Lineage (NCBI taxonomy): Eukaryota > Metazoa > Arthropoda > Insecta > Coleoptera > Lucanidae > Dorcus > Dorcus parallelipipedus. Next base: position 30,268,161 of record OY284479.1, on the reverse strand, counting down.
TTCCTTCAGAAGCACAAAAGAAGAACATTTTTTGCCCCCGTTGAATTACCATTGACTCGAAGGAGGAAATTAAACGATGACAATTGCGTCGAGGAATTTTATTATGTAACTGGAAATGCACATCTCTGGATTCTCGGGAGCGTAAAACACACCCGGCCTGTTCTGATGAAAAAAGATCTTCTTATTAAAAATAAATCAGGGTTCTCAGATGGACGGAAGCTTATGTAATTCGCTTGTTTTTGCTTAGTTCACGCGAATCACGTTGGAATCGTGCGAATTGCGTGCGCTGAAACTGAAACGGCCGGGCTCCGGTCGAAATTGCTCCCGGAATTTCATCTCGAATGAATTATGATGCGTGTTATTTGGATAGTAAAATCTGGACGGCGTCTCAGGTTTCATGATCTACGTCTATAGCGCTGTGCGAATAAAAATTTATTAGATTTGAAAATTTAATGCACCCTTATTTTTTCCTGAGAATAAAAATGTAACGCTAGATTTGATTAGCTACGATGAAGTACAACTAAAGATAACGCAGAACAAGAAGATAACTTCCTATTTCAGATAAAACAATAAATGACAAGGACGATAAAAGTTTGAAAAATCTTGGTTGGCCACAATTATTCAAATATAACTGAAGAACATGATGTGAAAACTGGGGCACAAAATTCTTGCTACAACTTTTAATTCCATGAAGTCAGATAAACTGAAAAAGGCGTTGTTTCTTCCTGTAATAAAAGATGCTCTTATCAGTATTTCTGTCGTTAATTCTTTTTTTCTGGTAAAGGTTTGATCAGGGTCAACCTATAACTCTCGGTCGAGTAAGAGCTATGGTGTATTATCTGTTTACGAACACGGTAATAACTCGCGCGTGTGGGTCACCTGCGAGGTCACGTGAACCGGGTCTCACTCTATTTGGGCATGTCCCAGCCGGGCCGGTTGCAACAATCCGCAGATAAGAACTTGCACATTGCAGACCATCGTTATCCACCGCATATTCCCGCCCGTGAAGCCTCAGCTGAACATGGTAGCGTGTTAATTATTCCCGCAAGGTTCGCTCGTGTTGGCGAGATGAATTCGGGAACGGAATTGTATGTATGTACGATGTTGCTCGGTGGTGGTGCATAATTTAAGTTTGTGACGGCGAGACGGGAATAAATTGCTTTAATGGCTGTGGTCCTTTATCAGACTGATTGTAAACAATGTAGGAACTCCGAGACGTGTTTTATGGCAGAGCCTGTAAACTACGATTTATCAAACAATTTCAAATTTACTTTACAGGATGAAGCAGAAAATTTATTTTAGTTGTAAACACATTTTTTTTAATTTACGTAATGGTTCGTTCATTGACTAGATAACGTAAAGTTACAACGACAATCAATCTACGAAACTGAATCTCGTATTAATTAATCTGCTCGGGCTGTTTGATTCATCGACAATCCGTCGATGAATTAATCGAGGATTTGATTGGTTGGATTACTAATTGGGGTAGAAATGGATTGAAGCTTATTGCATGTCCACGTGCACAAATTTCAGTGAAATAGCACTTGAGTCAACCAGACATTTGCGACAAAAATTTTATGATATACCGGGCAAAATCTCCACCCTTCAAATCCTCTTGCAGTATCCAATAATTAGTTAAAAATTTACGTCGATAACAAATCGCGTCTAAGCTTCCAAATTTTTGTGAAAGACATTTGGCTCGGTCCACTCCAACTATGACGAACATACATCACTTTCTCCTTTGTCATTCGCCCTACAATTTAAAGTAATGTAGAAAACCCAGTCCAGACAAGCCAGTATAAATCTGAACGATTATATTTGCTACGTCAAGACGAGCCGAAACTTTTTATAGAACCATACATTTGTAAGTTTGCTCCTAATTTTTTTTAACTTCCAATTCAGAAATAATTCAAAGCTACTTACGTAACAGAATCTTCATAGTTCCTGTTAAGTTTTGCAAGTATTACCAAAGTAAATCCTCGTGGAAGTTGGGGCACTACCGGGAGGTACTTGTTAGAATTTTATAGGTAACTTATTGAACCGTTGCCCCGACTTTTTATTAAAAATTCCTCGCCAGATGTTTCAGAATATTGCGCTTATAAATGATTTATTTAACTTAGAAACTGCAGAGCGCGCAAGGGGACACGTGGAGTTGCACGGGGCTTTTTCAGCGAATTTAAATAAAGTTAGAAAGTGTGCGAGCCAACAGCTGTTACAGGCTCGTATACAAAAAAGGAAAGTTACGTATCTGATATCAATTACAAATTTTTATTATTCTTTCCGAGTAAAGCCTGATCACTTGTTAAATCAACAACTAGAACAATCAATAATATCTTCAGAGCACACATACGAGTAGTTCATGTTCTCAATTTAGCCTCGTAAGGAAATCACGTACACCACCACGATCATCTAATATCCTTGAGCGACTTCGAAATTCCATTTAACACAAAATAACGAACGCCATTATTGAAGACCATTGAAACGTAACATCCCCAGTCTTATCCAATTTTTTCTCTCCAAATTAACTAAACGAAGTAAGTAAAGGTATAAAATCTTAATCTCATCTCCACTTTCATTAGGAGTAATGTAGAAATTCGTGATGGTATTGTTCCTATGAGGAGGCCGACGGATTGCGTTGGGACGTGGTTTTTCGGCGCCGGGTGCCGAATTGGGTCGACGGGATTGGTCGCTGAATAATGTAGGACGATAATCCGAAAAGAGGAGGAAAATTGCGTCTGTTTCCGGCCGGCGGACTTAGACTTGGACGCCGATGGAATTTGCGCTTCGTCGAGCACAGGTTATTGAAAAATCTTGTTGACAACTCGATAAAATTACGAACAGAAATTGCACTTTAGCAACATATATCTTTTTGTGTTAATAACCTTCATGTATACCATGAGATCAAATTAATTTAAATACATAATTGGATGTACATAATTCCCAACACAGACTGACGTAAATTTCAATCATGAATGGAGGTATTCCATAGAGCCATGTTTGTATTTAAGCCAAGCTATTTAAAAAGCACAAATCTCTCCTGTAACGTGAAATGCTTTGAAATTTCTAGTTTGTTTTCCTTCTTATGTGGCCTAATTTATAGCAAAAAGCATGGCCTAATCTAATTATAAATTAAGTTGATCTCATACTACTCTCTACCAGGATGACATGTAATACCTAGAAGAAATGAATACATTTTTTGCTGATTGACATTAGCTGATTGAAATTTCAAAACCAATAAATCTTTCTGTATTTGTAGTAATTTTTAAACGCTTTCAGGTTATTTGTATATTTGTATTTATTGTGTTGTTATATCTAGAGAAGAAAAGAACATAGAAATTACATCGACTGAGAAAATTTAACAAAGATCAAATTATTGATTTGAAGGGAATCGGTTTTTCAATCGTCATCAAATTTTGCGCTGACACCAATTCATTGTAAACAGATGCTATCCTGGTGTGGTTTGAAGATGGTCAGGTACGAAAGCTAATAGAATCTAAAGAATTAAGTGCCAACAAGCCTACTGCTCCAAATTATTGGCTTTAAGGACTCAGTTTTCAAATGTCAAGCCAGGTTTTGCGATGAAAGCCGTCAAATAAAATTTTTGCCCTCCACATCTTAAATTTACCACTCACTGCTAAACACCGAAGGCAACAACAAATTTGTAAATATAATTCATCGGACAGGTTGTAAATTCAGTTTAAATATCAACGTTTGGCTGCACCTTAACAGCCTCTTCCGGATAAAAAATAAATACCAATGACTATGTTTACAAAGACTGCGACAATAAGATATGGAGTACGCGACGCGTGAGCCATGGACTCTATTGTGGTCTTTGGGGATCATTCTAATGAGGTTTGCGACCTAGCAATGATGGTACCTCCTTAGCAGTATTAGTAAGAATAATCTAGACCAATATTCGGCAGTAGTGGATACAATATTGTGCAGTCTCAAAATTGCTAGGCAATAAGATTATACAGGATGTCTCAGCAAAAGTGTTTCTAACTTTCAAAAGTAGTAGAGGGCTTGTAATTAAGCAACTTTTACTAATAAACTTGTGTCCGGAAATGTTTCCACATCAAGTTAAAACGAGAAAAAGATGAGGACTAGAAATAATCTCGATGTAAGGCCCGTGTGACGCCATGCAAGATTTGATAACATTTTTGTTACAAAGTGAGTGAGATGAGGTAAAAGAGTGAATTCTGATTGGTTGAATTGGCACTTCTCGCTCACTTAACGTTCACGTAACAAATCTTGCACAAGAAATATCATAGTGTCACACGGGCCTAAGAAGTAACTTTTCTATTTATTTCTAGTAGCTACATAATTTTAATTAATTTCAATTTATTAAGAAACTTGAAAAATTATAAGAAATGTTCAAAATTAAGGCTACCATTTTGGATGCATAAGTTATAATGATGTACGATTGAACGACAAATACTTCGAACTATCTGAAGACGATAATGAAGCAAAATCAAAAGAAGAAGGATTCGAGCCATTAATTCCGCTTCTGTGTTGACTTTCTGTTGACGTTCGATTTAATATGATCCCAAATGTAAAACTGAATTGGAGTCATATCGAGCTAACGTGCGGGCCAAGGAAAAGGACAATCACGATTGTCCTTATCCATTGCCTGTACGAGCCCGAATTATGATTCCAATCCAATGTTGCATTTGCGGTCATATACTAAATGCAACAACACTCGTCAACGCAGAAGAGGAATTAGTGCCTCGAATTCTTATTACTTTTGATACCATTCGTAATCACCCTCTGATATTTCGAAGAATTCATCGTTCAATCATACGTCAGCATAACTTATGCATCCAAAATGGTGGCCTTAATTTTGAACATTTCTTATAATTTTGCAAGTTTTCCCAATAAATTGAGATTAATTAAAATGGTATAGCTACCAGAAATAAATAGAAAAGTTACTTCTTACATCGAGATTATTTCTAGCAATTTACAAGGCGTCGCCAATTTTTATGCGCGAAATCTACGATTTCAATTCAAACTTTACAAGAATTTTACACAGAAATAAACAAACTATTTCTTCCTCTTCTCCTCACTCTTATATCAAAGTTTTTTTATGAAATGCACGAATAATTTATACAAAAGTCATTCTTTACACATAATTTTCGTATTATTTGATTTACAAAACTTTCTTTATCGTCTTATTGCGGTGTTTATGAACAGTACATGTTTCTTTGAAAATTTCATAAGAAATAATTTTGAAAATAATAAAATAAATTAAAGAATAGCGCGTTAAATGTATTTTAGCAAATTTGTTTAAGAAATAATTTAATTCAAGTTGTTTTTTCAAATCTCTTATTTTGAGTAAATATTTTTTGAAATAATCAAATTAAATTAACTATTTATTATAAATAAATTATTTAGATTTTTTAAGATGTAAATAGGTAGGAATTAAGTTAGAATTCTAAATATTAGGATAATTAAAATAATCATGTATAAAGGAAACTGTAGGTTATAGTAAGAAGTTCGGAGAATAAACGAATGAGGGCGCAGTGTTAGTGAGCGCGTGAACCTACGACCCATGACGCTATGTTAACACCGACGCGCGATATCGGAACATCGTATAAACCAATGAATAACTTTTGGAAAGGTTTTGTGAAAAACCTGACCTAGGCATTATAAATTATCCGTTAAAACCCGAACTTCTTCCTGCGGAATAATAATTAATTTGTGAAAATTAATTATTTAAAGTGGTGCAATGAATTGTGTTTTACGTTTTTATTCTACGACATTTTTTTTATTCACCCACACACACACAGACATTAGATAATTTTGAATGTTAAGGCTCGCGAGTGCCATCTACATCCAAAATTTATCACACAAAATACACGCTACAACAAAGAAATTGGTCTACGAGATACAATGCAAAATTCTTCATCGAAGAAAAGCCTCCGGGAGAAAAAAAAACAACAAAGTAAGAAAGTAAGGAAAGTAAAATAACAAAAAAAATTAGAAAATGTGAGGTCACAGCATAAAATTGTCACCCAAACTAAGAGCATATCACAGCAATATGTTCATCTTTTAAACTCTCTTGTCTTACTAGGCGCGATTCGCTCCTTAATAAACTATAGCCATTGAATTAAAATATTTTTGTACATTTACATTATATTTTCTTATTCACCCTCATTCATCTTGTAAATGATTTATTTAAGGCAAACTGCCTCCTTCTGATATCAAGAACCTAAAACTGGCCGCTCTCTAGTAATTATGTACAAAGTTTGCATAAATTTAAATAAATATTTTCAAATTGTGCTCAACTCAAAATACTCAAAGCCGATTCCAATCACTCTTTTTTACAATTAGACATTGTACTCTCATACAAACAATACTTTACTCTTTTCAACTGCAGAGATGGAACCATTCCGAAAAACAAAATTAAATTTAAACACCGTTTTAAATATGAAAAGTAAATCGGGGCGAGATCTGGCTCGCTTAATTTCAGACAGGCAAACTGCATTGAATTCCGATAAAAACATCCTTTACGACAGAGGTAGTAAATTCCGTTAATTAAAGTTTAATTTTCGTATAAGCTACATTGTAAAGTAACAAACGCTGAATTCTTAAAACGAAACTGTTTTGATTCAAATTAAATTTGAAAGCACTCTTAATTTATTTCAATCTTCCATATTTTGCTACTCTTTGAATATTTAGAAGCACACTTTTTTTTGTGTAGATTTCAATAAATGGAACTCGACTAATTATGTAGATACCTGTGTAATTAAAGTAGGGTAATTCACATTGATGGTAATTATAACCCAACAATAGTAATTACGAGAAAGTATTCAAAAAGACAACAACGATGATTAAACGAACTTTATTTTTAAAAGCAAACCTGATTCAAATCTACGAATCAAGGTATTTTCAGTACACATATTTACAATGCAAGCCTTCTCCGTCCTTAGCTTTCTACTCTTTAATGTAATTGAATGCGTTCTGTTTACATTTAATTTTATTTTGGATAGCATTTTGAACTTCGCTCCAAACAGTTTAGTTGTTCAGAATCGATGATAAATAGAGAGTAGAATCTTGGGACCCTTCTTTTTTGAGAACAATCTAACTGCAGAAACTTATTTAGACTTTTTGAGATATGAATTAGTTCCTGCTTTAGCTATTTTATATCCAAACGAAGCAGATCCGGATATACCTCATAACAGAATTTGGTTGCAGCAGGACGGGGCTCTTCCTCATTTCGGTATTAACGTCCGTCATTTTCTGAATGTTACCTTTGCCAATCGATGGATAGGGAGAGGAGGTGCAATAGAATGGCCAGCTCGTTCACCTGATTTAAACCTGTTAGACTTTTTCCTTTGGAGCTATCTTAAAGACAGAGTATACATAAATAAACCAGAAAACATTGAAATCTTAAAAGATAGCATAAGAACAGAGATGAGAACTATCACACCAGAAATGACTGATAATGTCATTAATGGATTTGAAAATCGAGTTTATCATTGTCTAACAGTAAATGGAATACAATTCGAACATCTTTTGTAGTTTATGAGCGGCAGTTGGATTTTTTCTATTGATTGTGACCCTCGTTTGAAGATTTCATTTATTATTCGAAGAATCATTTAAATTTGTTACATTGTTTACTGTTTACTGTTTTCTCAAAATTGATGAAGGATAAAATAATAGTTTTATATCATCGAAAAATCTCTGTCAAATGAGTATATGGGGGTACCTTATCAGTTAAAAATATTTACTTGTTACTCGTTGTGCTTTTGTCTGTGAAAAAGATAACGATTGGCTACTGTTTCATGATAGAAAACTAAATGTCAAACAACTTTTATTTGAAACATTTTTTGATTAATGCATATTTATTAAAGTAGATATCTACTACATTCCATGCTTTTGGGACAAGGTGTAAAAATTTCTATTTCACCTAAAAAAAGAATGTAAACTTCAAAAGTAGGATACCATTGTAAAGAGTAAAGTAGTGTGCTTTCTTTGAAATAAATGAAACCTAGTCATGCCATTTAAAAAAAATGTCAATGACGTCACTAATGACAAATGACAAGCGAAATTAAAATTTTAATCATGTCATAGGATCCGCAAGAAAAATCAAAAATTTACCTACTTTACAACCTATTTCAGGGTTTTTTGATGTAATGCGTATTTTTTGCAGTATATAATATATTCCATATTCTGTGGACACGGTGTATATTCTACGTGTGTAACAAGCAGGACATTTACGACACGTCTTCTCCTTAAAGTTCAAATGTAATCGAAGCGCGTCTTGTTTACATTAAACGAGGAACTTATTCGTTTCCTACGAGCGAGTCTTTGACTCGAACCGAATAACAAGCGTTCGCAAATTGGATGTGTTCCCGGAGCTTCTTTCCTAATTACATTTGCATTTCCTTCCGCCCCTCCTTCGCCTACGAGTCCGGTTCTGTCGTTTAACCGAATTACCCGGGGAGTGCATCCGAAGCACCTCGTTATTTCGCATGTATCTGCGTCTTAGCGTTGCCTTTTTCAGTTTTAATTTCGCACTAAATATTCGGCACGGCTTTCAAAATTGCCTGCGAGTGAATCTACTTGGAGTTTCTTTAATTAGGATGAGTTTTTTGGGTTTAAATTGTTCAGGTCATCCAAAACGCACATATAAAAAAATAAGGGCCAAAACGACTTCGTGAATGTCATGAGGGCAACGAAAAAAAAGAAAGCTTCGTGCAACGTTAAAAGCTTTTTGGCTTAATTACTTACACAAAATTAAATTTCAATCAGTTTTTTTGGACAATGTTTGCTCTACCTTTAATTGTCTTCTTCTGTTTTTCGAGTTAACATTTCGGTTTCAATCTTTTATTCTTCTCATGCACGTCATCTTACACTCACTTTAAAGATAATCTTCTCCGAATCTTACTGGTTTTTTTTCTTTCCGAGCACTTGACTTTTATTAGTTCAATTCGCTCAAATTGTTATATCCTTTTATCAGTTTTATGGTTTGGATTCTTTTTTTTAATTCTATTTGTTTTGCTCTTTACATATCCTAGAGTTTGTGTATTCATTTTCGCTATTATAAAAATTGCACAAAATTAATTTCTGGTTTGCAATTGAAAAATCGATAAAGCTCGTCGAGCAAGGTCTCACAGTAGTTTCAATTATTGCAGTTACATCACACACATGTCACGTGGAATTGTTTCCGGACCAGATGTTGCCTTCCAGTAATAACAATAATAATAAAGCGGCAGACAGCAAACAATGTGCGCGTCGATTCGAATCGAAGCCCTTCAACTGTGAACGTAAACAATCACGGAGTAATTCACCTAATCGAGTGTCAACAACGTAATGAATGGAAACTTGGATTGACAAACGATTTAGGTTTGTTTAAGGGTTTTTCTCGCAAATAGATAACGTTTTTTAATGCACTGCGACATTCCATAAAATCGTTTGCCTTCTTAAAATAACATTCCAGAATTATCCAAGAGACAATTCCTTACTTTGTACGTTTCTGGTTTAAGTTTTAGCCAGAAATTGCTTTCAATGCTCTTTTTATATGGAATGAAATTTTATCCCTTGCCCACCACTACATATACAGGGTGTTTCACTTTACATGAAGACTAATAACTTGTTGATTAATAACGCAATTAGTATAAAATTTTTACCAGAGATAGAGACCATTAAGATTAATCTTTTTGTAGGAATGGATTCTTTTTGGAGTCTAAATCTGGCCAACTATAATTTAAATAAAAACTAGTGTTTCAAGTAAAGTCATAGTAGCGATGAAGATAGAGCAAAAAAGTATTTAAGAAACTTGTTGCTAACCACTAAAATACTCCAAATACGAAGTTTCGCCGAAAAATTTTAATTTTTAATCTTTATACATTTTTGTGTAAACTCATTGAACAAATTCAAAAATACATTAAATATGAAATAATAATTTTGTTACACTATTAAATATGATTATGATTAATTATGATTTCATGTTTATTGTATTTTTCAATTCTTTCAATGAGTTTACTCAAAAATGTATAAAAATTAAAAATGAAAATTTTTCAGCGAAACTTCGTATTTGGAGTATTTTAGTGGTTAGCAACAACTTTTTTAAATACTTTTTTGCTCTATCTTCATCGCTACTATGACTTTACTTGAAACACTAGTTTTTATTTAAATCATAGTTGGCCAGATTTAGACTCCAAAAAGAATCCATTCCTACAAAAAGATTAATCTAAATTTTATACTAATTGCGTTATTAATCAACAAGTTATTCAGGTGTCTTCATGTAAAGTGAAACACACTGTATTTCTCGGGTTTGTTGAAATTAAGCCCCTACTTCACTTTTTGCTTTTTCATCCATTTATAAGGATTTTAGTTGAAAATAAAAGAAAAGAAAAAATATATAAATAGATATGTTCAAAATAAATAGACAATCATACAAAACAAATTCAAAATAATGGTATAAAGTGAAGAAACGTCATTCTGTACATCAATTAAAGCAATTGTTAATTTCTAATAACATAACTAGTTGGTAAATAAATTAATTTTTGTTGACTAAACCATAAGTATTCTTCTTTATTTCATTCTTCTGGGGATTTTTTCACAGATGACTTGCCCCTTCAATGGTACTGGATACAAAGAGAGAACTTGGAACTGTCCACGATCACACTAAGACATTTTTTAATGTCACTTCTGCCGATGATTTTACGGCCATACGTCTTCTGACTGTGTGATCCTCTTTCAACAGCAGCCGTCTTTTAACTATAAAACTAAAGTTATTCGACCGAAAAACTCGGATTAATTATGACCAAAATCTGTAGGCTGAATCATGTAGCAACTGAGAGCTAAACGGATACCAAGTATTTTCACCTGGTCATCGTGGAGCACCCCTGATCGAGCGCCTTTCGTCATATTTTGTTTATAATTGCATTCAATTTAAACAAGCAAAAGTTCTGTAAGAGTATCGGCTTAGGGCGATGTATGTAGGTGTTCATTAATCACTTCAGCGACTGTTTTACTAAAGTAAACAAATCTCTGTACAGAATACCGGTTTCTTACAATATCAATATCAACTGAATTACTGCAAGATTTGTCGCTTATCCTGTAATGTTAAGAATTAAAAAATTAATTTGATCCTTCCATTGGGTTCCTATAATACAAGCGTGTTAATGAAAAGTAATATTTGCAATTTCTTTTAATTGATCCTTAATTAGTCGAAGTTGAAGATATAATTCGCTTGACTTAGCTGGAGATCAACAGTTTCTTTTTCTATGAAAACGAAAATCGCTTTATACGTCCTTCTATATTGACCTAATACAAAAGCCATGCCAAAAAATGTCCAAACTCAGCCGAAAGTTTCACATGCCGTTACATTTGCATGCCCTTGCAAATTACGCAGGCCTTCCCGGACTTTTCGTCCGGAAAAAATTTATCGTCCGGGAACCGCGGGGCAATGAGGGGAAAACAAACGATTTAAAACTCAGAAACTCGAATCGAATTTGCATAATTTTCGAGACGATTTCAAATACGATTTTTGCTTGGGTTTTGTGCATTATTTTACTTCCTAATGATGCTACAATAAATATTTGGAGTACCCTCAGATTGGGATAAGTGCCACCAGTTTCCACACAAAGGAGATTCTAAACAGGGGCATTTGGTATATATATTGGCTGAGATGAGTTCGCTACTTTGTGTAACTGCAGCGGAAACTGTGCGGAAAATCATTGTAAATTGCAACGAATTTCATTACACTTTTCCATAGTGAAAATGATATAAAATGATTTCAAAAAACAAACAGCCAGAAAACATTTTGTTAAATTTGGGATTAGAAATAATCGTTACTAAATTAAACGGTTTACTTGTCCATAATCACTGAACACATTAAAAGTACTTTCAAACACTCAACGAATGAGCTGCAATACTACTCCACCAACTAACACTTCAATTTTTTATCGTTTTATGAATCGTTATTAATCGCACACTTCGCTAACCAATACAAAACTGATTTAAATTTCGCACCCGGTTCGGCTCCCTCTTTCGATCACCAGTGAAGAACATTCCAATAATAGGCAGGAGTATCCTACTTGTCAGATTATCAATCCGTATTAAATTTAACAACTTTGCCTCCATTTAACTGACTTTTAAGTTTTATAGACATTTTAAAATTGCTAAGAGCTTCTAGATTTTCAACTTAGTGTCTCGGTAAAAATTCTTGGTCTGTAAGATCCTTTTTGGTTACCAAAGTAAAGATGAAAAAGGATAAGGATCAAACGTCTATTACTGCGTCCAGAAAACCTATAAAATCCGAGGTGTCAATCGCCATGTACGAGCGGCCTTCGACAGCTCTTACAAACGAACCTCTTCTCATTCCCGGCGCGCACCGCCGATATAAACAAGAAATGGGAATGCGCGGGTTTCTTTCTCGGCGTGATTTGCATGGGAAGACGGTTTCGAAGCCCGCTGAGGCAACCTGGTGATGTATCTCCCCGGCACATGACAACCGTTCGCCTTAAAAGTCGTCGTCTTCGCCGTGAAATCTCATCGGCGCCATCACGTTCGACGCTGTTTTTCAACGCGTCGATCAGATTTGTGTTCTTTGTGTGACGCAGAAGTAAGTTACATGCAAATGTATGTCCTAGTGAAGTCGTGAATGAAAATTTCTTCGACCAGATATGTATTTATTTAGGAAGTAAATTTATTAATAAAAGCTTTAAGTGTGGTACAGAATACCATTTCTTCTCTCTTCGGATTAATTTTTGACTTTTGAATAACTACATTCCCTATTGATTCTTGTCGTTTCTGGTTACAAGCCCAAAATATAATTCAAATAGAAACGTTCGCTATTTAGGCCTAGGCTTTATAATTCTGCAATTCAGTATGGGTCTTGGTGGCTATGTAATGTAGGGGTTTGAAGGTGATAAGGTATCAACGAAAGCGAGAAAAACGCTCAATTTTTACTATGACAAAAATACTTTACAAGAATTTTGTATCCATACTAAACAAGAAAGAATTCTTCTTTTCCTTCCGAAAACAGGAGAAATTATTTGATTTTTCAATAAACCGAATCGTGACGAGAATTAAACATGCAAAGACAGAACTGACATTTCCCCCTGATATCTGGTGTTTAAACATTCTTATCGGACGTTTGCAAGTGGTAATATGACATCGTTTGAATCAATCAAATTTAATGTTTCCATAACTTCTACCAAAGGATACGCGGATGACCATTCCCTTTGTTTTCTTTTGGTACGCCCACGTAAGCCGATCTCAGGTGTGCTATGTACAAGACTCCCATTGTTTTAAGTCCTAGTTTCAATTTACTGTGTAATATGTCGTCTCCTTTCTGAACTTGAACGGAAAAATCGACCCCTTTGTTTACGCTTTTTTTTTCAAAAAAAAAAGTAAGAAAAATAATACAAAAGTCAATCGAGACTTTTACATCATTTCCTGGATCCATCCAAAACATTGGAGTGATGAATCAAAAGCTTTCTTTTCTCCCAAAGAAGAAGTTCTTGCACACAAATAGAGCACACCAGGTGAAGAACCCAGGACTTTTCCTGCTTCTTGATATTAGTCTGAAAGTAAGACTTCTTCTTTGTTTTTTAACGATCAAGTCCTCACAAATGTAACAAAGAGAATCCAGTGAATGATACATTGTCTTGAACTGGAAACCATTTTTCGAGTAAAAAGTGCGAATTCACTTGTTAGAATGAAATATTATGCAGGTTATGCTATCACTTATAACTAGACAACGGAATATATGCAAAATGTTAATCTTCAATTTTAATTTTTTTACAAAATCAATATACCGTTTTATTGAATTTTGTAATTACAAATTAATTATTGTTAATTAAGTTAGTAATTACTGAAGATAATGAAGTAGCATATAGATTTCACGAAAAAATTGCAATAATAATAGAAATAATAATAAAAATATTCCATTATCTACTTATAACTGTCAAATAATATTCCTAATAAGAACGTCTGCCTTTTACTATACATACTGTAAGTAAAGCTAATTAAGGAATTTAGCAATAGTTCCTATCTAGGTAATAGTAATTAATATGATTAACTCACCCTCATTATGATATTAGAAACCTTATGTGATGGGATTTTGTAGGGTCGCCGAGTGGCTTAACGGTCTAGCCTAGCCGACTTGGAAAGTCGTGTCGCTCGGCGGCGTGGGTTCGAATCCCACCATTAGCCATGGATGTTTGTGCAGTCTAATGATTTAGACCCAGCTTGAAAAATACGTCGTAATTGTCTGGAATGGCTAATGGCCGAAAGACAAGCAGCATTGCTGCGCAAAGCAAATAGAAGGAGAAGAAGATGGGATTTTATAATATTTTCCCTCAAAAAGTTTAAAAACAGTGGGTAGACTTTAAATAATTTTGTCTCTGCAGAACTGTGAAATTAGATGTGGAATCTGCATTTATTTAACTATTATAAAAAACGAGACAGAATATTTTAATGTATTACAATTTCTAATTTCAACAGTTAAATTATAGTTACCAAACCGCCAGTACATGAAAAGTTCAGATTACAGAACACGATTATATAAATTCCAAGCAAACACTGACTCAAATCCACTCGTTCAATGCCGTTTCCGGTTTATTTGCGGCAGAGGACTTAATAAACCACAGCATTCGACCCGTTCTGGGGCAAGGAATCCAATCCGGCCTTAATTACGAACGCAAAGCTGCGGGATCTGGCAGTCTCCAGAGTTTAGAGTATTGTTCCCTTCAATTACACCGCTTTAAGCCGGCCCGAATCGAAATAATTAATATGCGTCCTGCGGTGTACGAATCTCCGAGGCCAGCGCTTTTAAGCCGGATCTGGAATACGCTCCTGAAAGGCACGTGTAAGAAAAAAAAACGAAGAAAGTTCTCCGCCAACTTTCCGGGAAGAAGTAACGCAGTTATATGAATTTCGCTGTGTGTACGCGAATACAACGCTAAAAGTGAATAAGGAAAGTTTTTCCAATAAAATGGGAAACTTGGCGGATGGAGATAATGTGGTTTGCTAGAAATTGGAATCCAATATTTTACACCTGATGTGAATTACAGAAATATACTGCAATTTTAAAGACATCGGTAGTATATTTTAGAGAAGAAAAAAAAAAGGAAACGATTTACCATATTTACCATCCAAGTGGTCACTGAAAATGTGTCCTCTTAAGATGTTCAAGAGAAATTTGAAAAAATAATAGGTACTATTATTACATTGTTACGTCCGAGCCGCCGATGATTGAATTTTAGCCTGGTCATACCTTCTACCTATCGATTTTCCAGTGAGTTTCGAATGCCAGGTGTTTCCAGATGTTTGCTGGAAAAATCGAGAAGGAAAGGATCTCTACTAATATAAGCGAGGATCCGCGAGCTATTTGAATCGGTTATTATTCCGAAAGCATTACGTGTGAACATAGCAAATAGTAGAACGTTTAAGTTGTAGAAGTTTTGTTATTGTTATTACGCCGGTAGAAACAAAAAAATATTAGAAAGAAAAGAGAATTAGAATAGAACTAGATTTTTTATTCGCTATCGATTATCAATTATTAAGTACACATTTCCCCTGTGTGCATAAAGAAGTGAAAATCGAAATTTTGTTGTTTTCAATGATAATCTTTCTTCTGCATATAAAATAAACTTAACTAACATAATTGAATTATTTAAACGATTATTGCGGATGGGAGAGTTCTCGATGGTTTTTGTGGTTTTTTGGGCGACCAGGCGTGTGATTGTACTCATCGATGCCAGTGTAAAAGGGACCATCTGTTCATGTCACGGGTGAATTATCGTCGTTGCTCACCGAGTTATGTCTTTATTAAACTTTGTTCTAGCCTATATCGGGAGTACAAAGACCAGTCTTGCACATTTATGGCGAGCTTGCGTTAGGTCTAGCTCTCGTAGGTTCGCTTCCTTCTAGGATACATCAGGTGTGCCTTTTTTATTTTAAAAGCTCAAATGCATTCTCTGGTTGTTTTTAATATTCCTCGGCATCACAATTTATTTACTTCGTATTCATGTTTAAACAAAGCACTTTTCGTATATGAAAACCAATGTCGGTCGGTATAATAAAGAAGAAATTGTCGGCTTCGATTTCGTTTATTTTCCGACCCGAATCGAACGAAATGACGGTCCTTAGTGACGCGATTCCATCGGGAAACGATCTTAAAATTGTGTAAAATACTACTGGCGTTTCAGCTTGGATGTAGGTCAAGCTTCGATTGTGTCTGGACTTTAAAATATTTGCCAGAAAATTGCAAAAAATATAGTTTGGTAGGATTTATTTATTATAGTTAAATAAGAAAGTAAAAACGAAAAGGAATTAAAAAAATATAAGCGTCTCTGGATAATCCTAACAGGGTGGAGTTGGGAGAGTCCGTCCGTAGCAATTCCTCACCCACCCTTGCCAACCACGAAAGCCTTGCTCTTGAAAGACTTTTTTAGCGCAGGCGGAATCATCCCTTATGTCTTCGTTTATTAAATCTGAAAACAAACAGAATTTACCTAAAGTCCCTGTCTTAATACAGCGTCGAAATTTCCAAAAATAAACTCAATTTATATAATACGTTCATTTTTAAAGATTAAAAATACTACGTAGTTAAATCACTGAAGGACTAATAAAAAAGGAAATGTGTTAATTATAAGTGACCCTTAAAAATTAATTAAAATAATTGGAGATTTCAATGGTGCATCGGACAGCAAACCCTTCTCAAACGAGCAGGATGAAATACATCTCAATGAAATTAGTATAAAATTATGAAAAAATATTGTCACCTTCACACTTCATGTTGCACTTCCCTCCACTCTTCTTGTACTTGCACCACTCCTTGCTGTTAATCTACGGAAGAAAAGAAAAACGTGTGAACGCATCAGAATGTTGAATTGCCCTCATTCGAAGCGTGACACTTTATTATCGGATGTGAGGGAAGAAACGCGTGTACGTGATCGAATTCGGGCACCCGCTTACCTGAAACAACCCCAGGCCGTGGCTGAAGTTCGTCCTGTTCGTCACTTTGGACGTGTCCTTACCGCTCTCGCTCTCGATCAAGCACACCCCTGGAACATTTAACGTTGAAATAGCTTAAAGAAAGAGCAAAACAAGTACCAAAATCGATAGTTGTTTTAAATTAAGGCAAGCACACATCAGTAAATAAATAAACGTAAGCACTGTAGAAAAGCTTCTT
Source organism: Dorcus parallelipipedus (assembly GCA_958336345.1). Taxonomy (NCBI): domain Eukaryota; kingdom Metazoa; phylum Arthropoda; class Insecta; order Coleoptera; family Lucanidae; genus Dorcus; species Dorcus parallelipipedus. The sequence goes on along the minus strand of OY284479.1, from coordinate 30,251,009 downwards.
TTTGTGTAAAAGCAAATGAAGTACATTGTATAGCAAATATTTGCATTCCATTATATTTGACCAATGCTATTTATCTCGTATATTAATGTTTTGTGAAATTACACGTTAAATTGCGACAACTACTATTTATAAATCATATAGTAAATTACAGCCCATTTCGAACAAACAAAACATTATGTCCATTAAGTACATTTTGTGCGAACAACATTTAGTAGAATGGCAAACTATTATTTTTCTTATATTTTTAATAACAAGGGATTTGTGATTTACTACTTTTCTTAACTTTCAAGTAATTTCTAGCCATTCGCACAAGTTCTCTTCTTTTCACGTGGGTAATATTAGTACAAACAAAAAAATGAATAAAGAGAAGAGAGCAAATAAAGAAGATAGATTTACTAATTCGAAGCAGCTGGAAACTTCAACCTACGAAAAAAAGTGGACAAAAAAAAAGTGGACAACGCTGATAAAGGCTAAACATAAAACAAGACGGAAGAAAGAAATTAGAAGTGTGATTAATATTAATATTTACAAACAAAGATATTGAAAGCAAGCAAAATTGTACTACACAAAAAAAAATTAAATAATAATAATGATAGATTTATTGATCCAGTAGATGTACAGAATACTAATAAACTAAACCAAAATTTTGGATCAAAGGGCTCAGATTCAGGTTGGAAGCGAACCAACCACGTGATCTACCATCTGAGCCGAACTTAAAAAATATAAAATATAGAAAATCAAAGAGTAAATAAGCTATTCCTAAAAGAAAATTTTCTAAGAGTCAAATTTTTTTTTGTTTTTTATTATTTATGTAATCTATAATTAAATGATCAAAAATTTTCTACGCTCCTCGTCCTTTCGCGAGTATTGCGATCGTCATTTATTTTTCTTACTTTCTTCAGCAATTTTCAATTTTTTATTTCGATTGGGATTTTCGAGTCATCGAAAACGTTCTTCATTTTTTCTTGTTTTTAATTGTTTACTATTTTTCAGAAATTGAGAAATTTCTTTTCAGATTTCTGTTCCTTTTCTTTTCGTAGATATTATGATTGCTCTTTGTCTCCCTTTTCTATTGTTTCTTTGTGAATTTCGAATTATTATTATAATTTGAATGTATTATTATTTTTTAAAGAAATTTTAAATCTACAATTCGATTTGAGTTTTTATTTTTTTTTTATTATGATCGCCATTTTTACTTCAAGAAATTTTATTTTCCGATTCGATTAGGTTTCTCAATCGTCTTTTTTTCCATTTCGATTGTGCTTCTCGATGGTCAAAAATGTTCTTCATTCTTTTTTGTTTCCATTTTTGTTTTCTTTTTCCTTTATTTTATTTTCGGTTGAATATTCGGTACATTCCGAATAAGAAGAAGTGACAATGAATTAATTAATTTTTTTTAAAGCGCCCTTAATTTTTCCCGAGTTGACTGACAAATTGATTAAGTGAATTCATTGAAGATAGTTCTCGTCTGATAAATTATTGTGTGTGTACAGACAACTTAATTTGTTTAATGTTTAGATATGTGTATTACATATGTGTTTAATGTTTCGTTATACAGACAGCTCATACTCCATTTCAACGTCGTAAGTTTTTACATTTCATGAAACTTAATCAGTATGACGACGTCAGTATTTCTTTTGCTATGCATGTAATAAGAACATTTTTTGTTTGTTTTGATTCAAGCTACCAACGTGAAGTATCCGACACCCTGTATACCCTATTAATTTTAAGTAATAAACAAATATGAAATGAAAGGAAAGATTTTCGATTAAGCCTCAATATTTTTTGTTTATATTTCGATTGATTGACTTGATTGATAATCGGGACAATCTCGCACACACCTTACGCGCGACGCATTTAACAGTACCCTAATAACGGGACGCCCGACTCACCCGGGACGGTTGGCAACCCTACTAACAATGTTATATGTAGTCTTTTGACTTTTTTGGTAATAAGTGAAAATAGCAAGGAAACAGTAAGGAAGGGCAAAACGTTGAAAAGAAAAATACAGTAGAACTCATAGAAAAAAATTCAGAGCAGATCCAGAGTTGCTTCAAAGGGATAAAACTGTCAAGGGGTAGGAAAAGCTTGGGGTACAGTAGATCATAGTAGACAACCACTTTTAGAGAGCACCCATAAATAAATAGTTTATATTTAAATGCTTAACTACTTAAGCTTAATATTGTAATCTAAAGGCTCGCCGTTCTATATATTTCAACATCCACGACATTATTTACTTGCTCCTATAAAATATTATCCTGCTCGTATTCTCTTTGGCTTAAATTGCTCCACGGCATTCTCTTCTAATAGAACTTTACGCACGCAATAAACCTACGACCGAACTTATTAGCGCGCATATAAACAAGGGGGGATGTTAACCGCGCATTAATTTACGTAATTCAGTAGATTCCGAAATGCGTACCGAAACTGTTAACGGCGTATATTACGTGATTTCAGTCAACTTGCCATTTGCATTAATGTTAGGCAAGTTTACGTGCATTGGGTTTATGAGGAACGTATGTACATACAGAGTGACTGACAATTGTTCCGCCAAAAAAAAACACACACAGTAAGAAGCGATATCCGAGAAAATGGATAAAGTTCTATGTACTTTATACGACAACCCGATTAATATAATAAACAACAACAGATGAACGAAATAAATACAGTCATAAAAGTGTTGTACGATTGTTCATTTTCTTACGCGTTTTTTTTTTGTGCGGAACAATTGTCAGTCACCCTGTATTGTCATATCAGAAAACTCTTACACCAGACCTAATCATATACGAGTATGTTAAGTGTGTTATGCTTTTGCGCCACACTTAACACCTATACGAGTCACGTATAAAATGTAGGGTGTGTAATCGGCCTTAATATTGTCACATTTCTGTGAGATCTATTTAAAAAAAGCGGTGGAAATGACATACGGGCTACTATTCTTCTTAGATCGATACGCTGTGCTTTACGGAATTTACTTGACATACAGGATGATGAATTACGAATCAAATTGTGATTAATGGGGTCTCGGATGAGCACAGCGTGGAACCTCACGCAACGACACATCCGCGAATCCGATTGTTTCTCGTTTATAAATAAAAACCAGCGAACCGTACGCGCGGTGCGAAAATATTTCTGCCTTTAGTTGTTTTTTGGAAGTAGAAAGCACTTTTCGAAATTCTCTTTTATGAAGTTCATTGGACACGTTCGATATTATTTATTAATCGGTTAATCAAGCGCAGCTTTTTCTTTCGCTCAATTACCCCCTGAACCCTCACCGTGACTCCTCGTAATTAATATCTCCAAAAAGTTACCGAAATTTTCGCGCTCGTGCGAAATAAATTCGAGGGATTCGTCCAGGTGGCAATTACATTATCGGAGTCATCATTTTCCGGGAGGGGAAAATGTTTATTTTTATATGTTCTCGTTTTTCAACGATGAAATTGCTTCGCGCCAGCCGGCCTCGTCGGCGTGTTATTAAATCATTGTGAAAAACGCATCGGCTTTGTAATTTAGGGGGAGGCCCGACGCACATTATTGGTCACACGTGCGACTGAAGTGTTGATGCTTGTGTTCTCCATACCAGGATTTGATTGCGTTTTAAAAATTCGTTTAGAGCAATTTTCTTTTCATAAAAAAATCATAGCATGAAGACGTGCATTATACTGCTAATAATATTTTTTTTTATAACTTGCATTCTAGATAACTTGATCGTAAAAATTAAATCAAATCTTGTAGGTTACAAGAAAATAGGGTAGCCTTTAATTATCACAAAAGTATAACTTTATCCATTGTAAAGGTCCATTAACTGCAGTTTGTTTTGATGTATCACAACTGATAAAACAAACAAAAAACACCATTTTTTGGCAATATTTAAATGCCCAGAACGTAATTATACAGGGTGGGCCAACAAAAACGAAACAGACTGAATGCATTCGAGGACAATGTTTGCGTTGACTTATAATCCAAGGGGGACACTTTTCTATCCCATACCCAACTGTCATACATCATTCTCCTCCCTTGCACCTCTCTAACCAATAGAATTTAAGTACGGAATAAGTGACATTCGATTTTAACTCCCCTCTTACGAGGAAAAATTGGTTACGTAATCCAAAGTGTGACAGCTCATACGAAAGCTGGTTTTATTAGTAATTCAATGCACTAAATGATATTACATAATGATATTGAAAGCTGACTTAAATAACTAAAAAATAAGGTTCGCAGCTTACAAATTTGATTTCTTTAGAGTAAATGCTCAAAGTGTTCTCCATTAACGAGTACAAATTTTGCCTAAAACGTTGCCTAACATTTACGGAGTTGTTTGTCGACATTCATTAGCAATACGCTGATGTAACTCTTCTGAAGATGCTGGTTGAGTGGCATAAATATTACTTTTCAAATAACCCCGCCAAAAAAAAAAAGAAATCTGAGGGAGATCATTCTGGAGACAGCGGAACCAAATAGGCCATTCAATAGCTCCTCTTCTTCCAATTTAGTGTCGGGGAAACCTTTCTTCTAAATACTGACGAACCAGTCGAGCATAATGTGGAGGAGCTCTGTTCTATTTTCAAACAAGCATTTTCCTGTTTCGTTTTCGTTGGCCCAGTCTGTATAAATAACTCATTCCACATTTACAATCGATACTTTCACGTACACATCCAAACCTGTCGATTTATGCTACATCCGAGTTTTGACTCTTCGATTTTAATGGTAAATAGACCTTTTCACGGTTTTACGAATTTGAAACAAGGTCAATAATTATGAACGTACCTAACTTCTTCTGAAAATGTTGCACAAACCTTTGGTTGATTAGTTTTTGATTCAGTTATTATAGACGAAAATATATTCAGTAGAAGAATCTCCAGGGTTGGTTGATACGAAGGCAAATAGGATTTTTAAATCATTTTTAAAGTTAAAACCTGAAAATATTTTGAAGTTTTAATTTGATTTAAATAATATTTTGAATTGATTCGTAATTTGATTGACAATTCGATTGACAGTGACTAAGTTGTCTCTTATAAAAGATGAAATAAAAAAAATATATATTTTTAAGATGATACAAGGGATGATCAATAAAAACTGGCATTTAGCGTGACACTGAGTCAGTCATTCAAGAAGAAGAAGACAAGTTTACGATCACCCGGCGATTCGCAAGATTTAGGTGGCGTGCCTTTCAAATATTAATTGTATTCAGAATTTTTGGCTGCAGATAAAACATGTTCTATTTTCCAGATTATTGTACTTAAATTTTAATACAGTTTACTTCAAAAATTAAATTGAATTAAGAAATTGAACCAAATCTTGTACAAGAAATAGGGTAGGCCTTAACATTTAATATTAGTGACTCAGTATTAGGTATGAGGGAGAAAGAGAGTGGCATACAATCTCCTGAACGGAGATTCGCAAAATTAAGAATCGATATACATAATTAGTGGAAGAATCTCCAGGATTTATTAGAATGAAGGAAATGAGAATTCTTTTCCTAAATTCTTTTTAAATGAACTTATTTTGACTTGGTTGATTTTTATTTGCTTGTTGCATTCGATTTACAGTGACTTTTGTAAACTTATCCACATAAGGATTAAAAGAGAAAGAAAACAATAGAGATATTACGTGGAAATTTCGATAAAGTTTGTCACTGACACTGAGACAGCCATTTAGAAAGCAGAAGACACAAGTATGTATAGTCGAGTTCATCAAAATTCGAAGCGTCCTGCAATTACTCACGCAATGACGTCTGTGAATCTTCTACGTTGCTATTTTGGCAACGTACGATCTCATTTTCTTTTATTTCATTCTTATGGAGATCATTTTAGAAAGCAAAACCCAATAATTTCTTTTAATTTCGTTTTAATTTTAATCAATTCTGGAGATTCTTCCACTCGATGCCGCCCTATAAACACCAGAAAAGTTCTTATTTGATTCAATTAGAGACAAGACGAAATTGAAAGAATTTTGAAGATTGAAAATTCAATTAGAAAATAAATGAAATTTTTCTCATAATAAATAGGATTAATCCTTTCTTTTAGGTTGAGTTCGGTTGACAGTAGCTAGTCTCATAAAAATAAAATGAAAAAAAAACATTGAGAAGATACAAAGGATGATCAGTAAAAATTCGACTGAGATTATCATCCGAGGGGAAAGAGACAGTCTTACGATCTCCCGACGTTTCGCAAAATTAAACACTAGAATTTTCGTCCGTTTCTGATTTCATCCATCCATTTGAAGTGAGATTGGTTTCGTCATCTATGTATGTGTTTCAATATGAATAATGAATGTAAGCAGCGATCTCCACCAAATAAGTTTTGTGTCCCTCTGAACAAAACTGCGATAGCATTTCATGAAGCACTTAAAAGAGCTTTTGGTGACTGTGTTATGTCTCGAGGGGCTTGTTTCCCAACTTTTTCAGAAATTTCTCAGAAGGTTACGAGCACCAGAAAGTTAAAGTTAAAGTTTTTACCGTTACAGAGATACCATTCTTTAAAACCGCCTCCAGGACTTTTATTCACTCCAAAAATTATGGTCCTTCAGATCCTTTTTGGCTCTAGGGAAAAGGAAGAAATTGCAAAGCGCTTGCTAGGTTGGGGCTACAAGCAGAATAGACTACCATAGGATTATTTTTTCTTCCTTTTCCCACAGCCAAAAAGGATCTGAAGGGCCATCATTTTTGCCGCGAATAAAAGCTGTGGAGGTGGTTTTAAAGAAAGTTAAAAACAAAGGATTTTGGAGTACATGTTTTAAGGGGTAACAGTTAAGGTGAGGCAAGTATGTTGCTTCAAACAGGGAACATACTGAAGGGGATAAAAATCTGAATTTAAACTTTTACAATCTTAGCGCCTAAATCCTTTTGTTTCTCGTAGTTACAAGACTAGTTCTTCAAAATATTATTTCTTACGACCTATTATTAGACGATAATCAAAGTCGGAGTCGCAATAGCTTAAAAGCAAAAGCATCTGGCATGTAATCTACGACTCAAGTTCGAATCGGCGGGAATTTTCTGCCAAAAATTGTGTTAGTGTTTCTTTGAAATTTGTTTATTTCACATTAATTAATGAATGATTAATTATTTGTTCGATTTAGAGGAACTCTAATTTTGTTGCAAACGAAACACGAGCGTAAAATCATACCACGACCTCGCAATTCTGACCGTAGCAGATACGTCCTTATCGCTTATTACGAATTTCGTGTTTCAAGGTGACGATTTATTTTAGGCAGAGATAATTTTAATTGACCGAATTTCTACGAAAGGCGAAAGTTTCAGGACCACGGGACATCCGATTGATAAAGTTAAATCGTATTAAATTATAAAAAACTATAAAAAGTTCTGTTTGTTATTGTTTTCGATCTCGTAAGCTCTAAAGTTATCACGAAAGTATTCCTCGAAGCTTGTATCTTGTATTATTATATTAAGAAGCATGTTTCATGCAATACGGAAAAATTAGATTAGAGTCTTCAATTTCTTATCGTTGTATTAAAAAGTTTTATTTTTTCAATTTGACTGTTAATTAAAAAATGGGCAAAAGAACTGACAAAAATAAAACGCACGTTGCAGTAAAGTAAACTTTAGCAGTATAACCCATTCATTATCTATGTATTTACCATCGTATTAGGTCGTTATTTTAAGTTAGTAGGTTGGCTACCAATGGATTATAACGTTTGCCGTTTTGCCAATGTCAAAATCGTGTCATTTTTTCAAATATATCTCTCTAAGTAATAATTGTCGAAATATCTGATGTAATTATTGATAAAGTTGAGCATGCTTCATGCAAAACATTACTTGAATAGGTGATGGAGTGCAGCTCGGTATGATTGTTACCCAACATCGAAATATGTACGATAGAATTAACAATTGAATAGTAAAAGGCTAAATCCCCTCTTGATTTTGGCGTCATAGATTTGCTTCTATTTTTTTTATTTAGTTCCAAGGAGGTACAAAGTCTAAACTTTTAATACGGTATCAAATTCAATTACGTACATGTAGGAAATGAGTGTGAGATTTTGCTTCCGGTTTAACCGGAAACTCTGTCAATTATATTTGTTCTATCACTTACAATTTCCGATGTAGCTCCTAGGAAAATTTCTGTTTACCAGTTCCTGAGCGAGTCCACAGCGCGTGTAAGTTTTCGCGAGCGCGCCGATTCCGAACAAAAACAGAATCAGCGTGGTCATCAGCACCGTGCTCCTCATGATACAGACTGACACGGTCGACGGTAGGTGTACAACTATGTGTAGCCTGGTAATAATCGGGTAAAAGTGCTTAACGTTGAATGTCACAGGTGACTGGAATTATGTCTATTTTGCGTTTGCCGGTAGTAAACAAACGGTCCGAAAGTTTAGCGAAAGACTGGCCCGCTCCGACCTCAACGATGTTTAATGCAAAACTTCCTTATCGCTGTTATTTATGCTGCTGTTTGTCGAATTAATGAACTGTTATGATGGGATATAGTGCGCAACAACTTGTTGGCGTTTGTGTCTTCTGTTGAACATTTTTGAAATTTTAAGTCTACTTGGAACTAGTCCTTTCCTAAATCACAGCAGGAATAGTTTCTTTCTTCAACCAACAGATGACACTTCTTAACTGTTAGCAGTTAAACAAAAACGCTATGAGATACAAGTGCGATTTCCTTTCCAAGAGGTAAAACGTTAGCTCTATTTTCCAGAAATAAGATTGCAATGCCATTTTTAGCTGATTCTCTATTGTATGTGAGATTGTTTTAACTACACCCAAAAGATGGCGTTCCGAAATTCTTACTATGAGTGAACTACCTTTAGAGAATATGAGAAAAGTGTCTGTTATTCAAGCCTGTGATGTATCATTAGTGTTAAGAATAACAGCGCTGTTATCTATGTAATTGCTCTCGCTGTCAATTACTTTTTGGTGTTATTTTATGATCGATTAGTGTTATATGTGATCTGATGATCTGATAAGACATGATTGCGGCAAAAAAGTTTAAAAAATTCTTGTGAACAGTTTATAATTAATTAAAAAATTACCCCAAAATCAAGCTTCGTCAGTGCGTACGAAATAAGTTCTATAAATGCGACAATATAGGACTATAAAGTTTTTTTATTGCCTACTCGCTTGGACATAATGCGACCTTGACACACATCTCAATTGGTTTTATTACACGTTTACCAACTGGAGAACGCAAGTTTCTTTTACGCGACGTAATTAATAGTAATTTCTAAAATAACTGGAATTACGTATGAAATACTAATTATAAATTCGCAAATAATTGTGTAAATAATTGTTTGTTAATTCGTGCGGATTATTTACTAGAGCGGAATGTACCCAGCCGCTTCATCCACAAAAAAAACGCAAGGATTTAAATCTGGTGGTCGCAGGGGTCAAATGCACGGCCCGACAGGCAGCTGATAGTAAAATGCTCGTCTCATTATCGCACGGAGACAATAAAACTATTAGAATACAATCGGTTGTTTTAAACGTCACTGGTATTATGTCTAATACTAATTGGTAATTATCGCCACAAAAGTATAATTAATTGATTACACTTGTAAGGAATCGATTAAACGAATCGGCTTTCTCCGAGAATGTGAAACGATTTATTGCACCTGACAGGTTTTTTTTATTAGACCATCAAAACTTTATTATGTACAGCTGTTTTAAACATCGGTGATATGCGTACAGTTTCTAATTAAACCACGCACGTGAATAAATGTAACGGGATCATATTAAAAAAAAATTATATGGAACAGTTTACAATTAACTAAAAATTTAATTCAAAGTGAAGAGAACGCGTACGGTAAAACCAAGAACGATTTACAATCAGTGCGCCAAAAACACAGTTGAAAATGCGTCTTGAATTTGTTAAACTTTTAATAGATTTGTGTTAATAATTCCTCACACTCAAAACGAAATTATAACAATTAACATTCGAAACAGATTATGAATGAGCTTACTGATTTATTTGTTTACTAGTCAGAGTCGCTGTTCAAAGTGCGACCGTTGTTATCATTTGCCTTCAGGTAATTTGTTGCATGCATTTGTCAAGTAATATTTTCGAGTTCGTATTTCACGTCGGGCGCTGGCCTAAAAACGGAGTTGTGAAATTCCACTTAAAAGTCAAGTTCACGAAGCCACGCCACCGTATCATAAAACTATAAAAAAACTTTCATGACAGCATTTATTTCGTTCATCTGCCCCTCGACTTTTTAACCAGGGGCGCATCGTCGTTTTGGGGCTAATTTTTGATTAATTATATCTGGAAAACTAAAGCAGAAAAATTATTTTAACATTTTTCCATATTCTCGGACATCACTTCTTATCGTGGTCTCATTTTGTCGGATTAATTAACAGTCACCCTGTATTAACAAATTTCGATGCCTTTAAATGCTATGTGTTATCCAAGTACAGTTAAGATAACATAAAGGCTGGTTTATACAACAAGAATAAGAAATAAGGACTAACGCCTAATAGATAAAGCTTAAGGAATAAGAATGTACGTGTTTATTCAACAGAATAAGAATAAGATACGTTTTAAAACTGACCAATAAAATTTAGTGTTCCTCCAAAGCACGCATGCGTGGTTAGGTTTGTTATTGTCAATCGTCAAAATCGTGAGTTGGGTATATCGATTATTTCGTGAAAAATAAACGTACAAAATAAGTGCAATGCTTTGTACGCATGCGCGCATGACATCGCCTAAGAATAAGGCCTAAAAGTTCAATGTTAACCAACTTTTGTTATCTTACGCGGTATACCTTATTCCTTATTCGGTTTATAAACGCAAACACACAGACCCGTAAGATTAACTTTTATCTTAAGCGTTACGCCTTAAACCTTATTTCTTATTCTTGTTGTATAAACCAGCCTTAACTCTTGAATGTTATCTTAACACCTATGATCAGTGGCGTACGCAGCAAAGGGTTATAGGGGTTAACCCCCTCCGCCCCCCCCCCCAAATCAACAGAGTGTTACCAGTTTATTCATATGAAAAAATCGCAACATTTCCATATTAAATCGCTCATTATTATACGGTAGATAAAAAATTTTAGTCGCTAAATTAAAAAATAAAAGTCGTACACCAATGCATTTTATATGGACAAACAAAATTTTTTGGTTGTCGAATGTTACTTAAAAATCGCCCAATTGCCAGTGGCAACACTGACGCGACCAGTCACTGCCTTCGGCTTCGACCATAAAAGTATAAAAGATATAGACGAACCTTATGTACCCCTTCACCTGATTGGTTCCTTCCATCTAACAAGATCTAACCCACTACCAGTGTTGCCAGTATGGGCGATTTTTAAGAAAAACGAAAGCGAAAAACGAAAGCGATCGACATTTTTGGTTTGTCCATATAAACTCCATTAGTGGGCGATTTTTAATTTTGTATTTGGCAACTAAAATTTTTCATTCTTCATATAAGACACATGTAATGGGCGATTTCATTCTGAAATGTTGGCGACTACTCATTTGACAAAGCTGGCAACACTGCCCACCACATGCAACACCGAGTCTATTATATTTCGACGTCGTTGGTCACTGCACACAATTGGTACTTGAACATACGCGAAATATAACCCAACCCAACCCCTCCCATTCATCAATCCTGCGTACGCCACTGCCTATGATATATCGTAAGCCTGAATATATTGTTAAATGGTTTCTTTTATTCTTAAGGCATTTGCTTTTTTGATTGACTTTTATAGGTATATTATCACAAATACAATAATAAGTTTAATATATCTTCGAAAAATGATACGATTGGGTTTTCTCGCCCAGTTATTATTTTTTTTTTTTATTAACAAAGAACTAATAACTTGCATCCACATAATTACTTCATAAGGTAGCGTACACTATAAGTATTTAAAGTAGGCGATTCTTAAAATCCTTCTTCCCGCGTTTAGAAAAACAATACACGTCAAACTTCGCCTTATTGTCACGAATGAGACGAGCGAGGATAGACTGCGTCATAGCATAATTACCCATCAAGCGCACTTCAAGGACGCGAATAATAACAATAATTAATAAGCAAAAATTCCGAGATAGTTTCTTTTTAGGAAACTTTTTTACATCGGCTGTCGTAAATACGCGCGAGAAATCTAATTTGTTTAATTAAATCGATAATTTTAAACAACTCGTTAATTAAACCATTTATTTATTACTTCATGGAACTTGAACTTTGTTGATTTATTTACATAACGATTTTATCATATTTATCGTTCGTGTCACTTTTTTTGTTGGCCGTTGTTTACATATTCTTGGAAATTCCATTGAATTTTGTTCAACGATGCACTTAGATGGCCCTGCCTTCTAGCAATCCCAGAAACTGTGCCTTTAACAGTTAATGTCTCTGTAAAAGTTAAAAACTGAACTGTTTTTTTTTTTCTAATTCACTGAACACGTTGTTCAAATATTGTTTTCATCAGATCCAACCACCCTATAGTGCATATTGTGTGGTACTGCTTATTAAAGTTCAATTTTTTCAGTTATTCTGTTTTAAACCAATTTAATAAATAAAAGAACAAAAAGTAACAAAGTCCATTGATCGAATATAATCCTGACGGACAATCCTCTTCGAGTTTCCAAATTCAGAAGACAATAAAACCGCGCAGACGAGGCGAATCCGAATTCCAATGTAAATACAACCCGCGAGTTACTCCGACATGTGTCGATTCGCAGTACAAAAAGGCGGTCGGAATTTTACTAAAAACGACAGCTGAATCGGATCAGCCGGCCTGCGGTGTCACCGTCGATTCCTTCTGAATTTGTAAGTCCGCCGTCGACGCCGTCCCGGTGACAGCTCCCATTAACATCTCTCGGTAATCCGCTGTCTCCGAAATATTCATTGGCGGGCCGGATGATCGACGTAAACTTAATTGGTTTTAATGAAAGACGTCGACAGAATTTAGTTTTACGCAGACTTGGAAAAAAGGAAAAAACGAACCTTCGGTTAGAAGGAGAAAACAAATGTGAAGGAGTAATTGCGCTTAAAACGAAGAGAAATTATGTACTGCACCAAAAGAGCTTAGAATAATTAGCTGAAAAGCCATTGTCATTTTTTTAAAATTTTTGTCATCACTTTGAAAGAAGTCAAGAAATGAATTTAATCAAGAACCGTCGTCGTCCAATCAGACTAAAGACTGAAACTAAATATACCAAGTATTCAATTGAAAGATTCATCAAATGACCTTTGAATTTTTCGTAATAATGTGTAACAGGTCTTCCATTACATAACTTTTGATTAAAAAGTCTTATGCTCCACCGCGAAAAACTTAATTCAAGAAATGAAGTCACACAACAAACCAAATACGTTAAACAACTGTTTGACAATTGTTAAACGACAATCGGTTTACGAAGTCATCCCTTTTTCGCTACACAACAAACCACAAAATATATTAAACAACTGTTTGACAATTGTCATCCAACAAATGTCAATCGATTACACAGGAAACTAAATACGTTAAACAACTGTTTGGCATCTGTCATTAATCGATTTGTTTCGTTACACAACGAACCAAAAAATACGTTAAACAACTGCTTGACAATTGTCAATCGATTACACAACAAACCATACGTTAAACAACTGTTTGACAATTGTCATCCATCAAACGTCAACCAATTTAGGAATTCATCCCTTTCTCGCGCTATCTTCTTTCTTTTAAAAAATAAAAACCAACCTGATGACCTTTTCAAATGAACACGCGTTATATTTACACTGGATCGTGCGATTAAAAATGTTATCCCTCTTAATAACGTACCTCAGATACTGCTAAAAAATCGTGCCTGTATCTGCATCTAGATGCAATTACATAAGTATCTATTCATCTGCCATACTAAGATATAAATTTTAAACTTCTATAAAAGCAGCAGACTCTGACGTAAACGTAACTTTCTATTTGCTGAACTATCGTTTCGTATATGCTATGGGAACGGCTCCTTAGCCACAAATTTGAAGTCAACAATTTTTGTTGATTTGAAACGCCCACCTCTTCGCTGTAAGCCTGTTTTTTAAAGAATTATAGATTTTTTTCTTAAAACGAACTCCGCCGATCAAGATACAACTTTGTACTTGTATCTTGATAAACTGCAGATACATCCGTATTTAGATATTTTCCGAAAAAAGTATTTTATTTGTGTCTAGCTGTACATATATTCTAGAAAGTATCTATATCTGTATCTGGATACTATTAGAAATGTATTTTTAACAACATGTGATATTAAATTTTTTGTAATGACGTATCGAGTTTACACGTTACACGTTACTTCAAGGATTCAGATTTGGGGATCGTATCCTTCGTGGAGAAGAACTCTCCCCCGTCTCCAGGAACCTTATATTTCAAATGCGAGTAGTTCAAATAGAATTCGGGAATAATTAGCAGTTTTAGTTCGAGACCGTCAAAATCAGTGCCTGCTGAAGTAATAATCAGGAACTACTGATGGAACAAATCTGTTGAAAGCACAGTACATTTTTAAATTAAAAACTAGTATAAAGAAAAGGTAGAATATCAGTGTACTGTGGAGGAGTAGCGTTCTCTTATTCGTTTCTTGCACAGTGGAATTCATGTTTGTCGCTCCAGCAAGTGTATAAATGGAGCAGCAAGTTCAAAAACAAAGTGATTTCCAATACTGATTCTCCCCGACTTGGTCAAGCAAAGCGTGCTGTGACGCCTGAACCCATCACGGCAGTTGAAGCCTCAGTAAAAAAAATCATCGGGTTATCTTAGAAGAAACCGCTGAAGTTTTTAATATGACCCACATTCTCCAATTCTACAAAGCGTCAGAAAGATGGGTGCCAAAGCAAGTGACTTTGGAATTGAACCAATGGCGTGTTGATGGTTGTAAAGAATTTCACGACGGCATGAAGCAGAAGGAGATGCCTTTCTGGCAAGGATTGTGACAGGGGATGAATCCTAGATTCACTATCATCAACCTGAAACCAAAAGAGCAAACAAACCGAAAAAATTTCGCACACACTTGCGACAAGAAAGGCTATGCTAGCCCTTTTTTGGGATGCAAGAGGTTATTAGTGTCATAAACTAAGAACTGCTAAAGAACCGTCTTAACCCTGCCATCAGAAGCAAAAGGCGCACTTGCATTCTTTTGCAGTACGTGTTTTGCTTAATTGAATGATTATACTGGACCTCTCCATCTCATACTTTCATTTCTTACCTTTTTCTCAGTTCCTACAAAAGATATTTCTTGGCAGTTTTTAGAATGTGTTTCCCATTAACAGAAGAACGATTTAATAAAACCATATGAGAAATAATTAATGGGCTAGATGAATAAAACGAAGCATATGCTTTTACTTCAAATTTTTCAATGAAAACTACAAATATTTGAAGAAAAATGAAATTCTAAATAATTCTACCTGTAACATAGTAAAAGTTTTAAAAAAAGAATTGTATAATGATTTGCAATGGAAATTTTTCCAAGTATTTAAGCTTTAAAAAAAATTCTAACAGAAGTAAAAGCATTTGCTTCGTTTTATCCATTTGGCTCAATAATTCCTTTTTATATTAATTTCGTAAATAAAATTTGCAAAAATCAAAATTAGGGTGTTCTCAAAATGCTCATATTAAAATGTTCATCAAAAACTTATATTTTGAACAATCAAATCAAATATTTCTTCTAATTTTTGAGAGGAAGCAACAAATTACGAATGTAGGGTTCGAAGTAGTTCGGTGCCATTTCTTGAACGCAGCATCACCCTAGTTATGGTGAAAAAGAAACGTTACTTGTACCTACCTAATAATCCGCAGTTTCATAGAATTAAATGAAAGTAAGTTTATGTGTATCACAAACACAAGTCGCGTCCACAAACATAGATTTTACTCGTGGCATAATTTTCAGGGCAGGTTGTGGACGCACATACGCGTACGTTTATGGTTTATTTATTAGGCAGACCTCGTGCTTCGATTCAATAAGGCAACGCTTCGGGTCTGGGATCGTTCCAATTGGACCACCTAATATGGTGGTCGTCAATCGTTTACTTATACGGATGCAGGTTATTAATATTTTCGCTAATTATCACTGCAACTTGAAATCCATAAAGCTGAAATGATTTGAAGGCAATAATTGTTGTTTTATCTTAAAATTAAAAGGAATGAAGAAAAAATAATTTTTGATATGATATTTCTTGAGCAAGATTTGTTACGAAGTGAGCGAGAAGTGCCAATTCAACCAATCAGAATTCACTATGGTAGCTCATCTCCCTCAGTTTGTAACAAAAATATTATCAAATCTTGCACGGACCTAAGGTACATATTGCTACTTGCTACGTTATTTGACATTACCGTGGAATTGTCCCTTAATATAAATTTTTCTTTCAGTAATCGCAACATTTGTGTTGAAATATCGGGATCATAATTTGCCTTTAATATGCCTAACTTAATTGATGTATGATAAATCACGAAGTAAATTACAATTAATACCTACATCAAAATTATAAAAACAAATAATATTTCAAACTTCAAAACTAAATAACATGGCCAATATGCGCAAAGGTATAAAGTAGGAAAAATTCATAGTCTTCTAAAATTATGAGTAAAAATGAGTTTGTAAGAGTCAGCTTTGCATTTCTTTTTTTTTTAATAATGAACACTGTAAGGAATTAGATATTTAATCCGGTTAAAATTCTATAAAGCGGCAACTTGTTTTTCTACAGCGTAGCGCGCGGTTTTATAGGATTCGACGACCCGATCCGCATGCCGCTAGGGAATGTGTGATCGGAGCTAGATCGTCACACAAAACGTCACGCTATCGCAGCTGGCGCGGGTCAGCCGAGAGTGTGTATTGGTTGAAAATCGAAAAGAGGCGAAGACGAATAACGTCACACTGCTTTAGACGTTCGTGAACGGAGGAAATATTACAAATTATGGGAATATACATATATAAACATGAATACCTAATGATAACAAGAATATGTTCGAGTCGTTTTGAACTTCTTTCAGTATCTGCATCAATGAATCAATTCAACACTGCGTTATGCGATCTCCGAGACTCTTGGCTATATCGATGTACGGCACCCGTTGCTCACCCAGTTGCGCGCTGCTGATATAGTTCCCGCGAAATATCCAATTCCTTACACTGATAATGAAACACGGCAACTTGATTCAAATAACATGTAAACAAAGTGAACAATTTTAACATTTGAGTAGTAAAGTATTTGCAAGTGATAAGAAATAAATTGTAATTCTCCTGCACTTAAAGGAATTTCTCGATTAGTAAGTATTCTAAACGCGTTACCTATTTCTACATGTTAGAACTTGTAACTTTTCTGAGTCAAATGGTTATAATTAAACATGATATGGTTGAATAAAATGAACGTTCTAGATAAAATTAGAATGACTTATGTTATTTTTAAATTACAAGGTAAAATAATGAAAATCGATAATGTGCTTAAAGTTATTTCGCTCACTTTATGTATATTATTTAGTGTTTAAAAAAATTAAAGAGTTACTGCCACTTAATACCCAGGCAACTTTTCTTTAAAATGTTTTACGGCCATTTTCATAACAGAACTTTAAATTCAAAGTTACTTTAACCTGATTGTTTTCGTATTCTCTAAATTATTAAAAAGAACAGAACCGTTCATCGCGAACCCTGTAGATTTTCTTGTAAGGAAACGCTTTGAAAGTTTTATGCCGAATTAAATTAATTTTTAATCACGGAGATCGTGATGAATTAATCGTAAATTAGTTTTTACAACTTTCATGATAAGTGTACCAAATTTCAATTTCATAACGCAATGTTTTTTAAAGTTATAGATTTTTGGCATGAAAAGTGTTTTATCTCACTGTAAGCTGCTCCTATTTACAAGTTATTGCGCCAAGCAAACACTTTTGCAAACAAGTTTGCTGAGAAAAACCCCAACAAACTTTCCTAAAACTTTCCAAAAGACTAACCGCCCCTATTTATAAAACAAACACTTTTTTTAAGTTTACTGAAAATAGTGTGTCCGTATGTACAGGGTGTCCCAAACCTTCGGAGTAGTGCGAAATTGCCCTTTTATACACATTTTATCAGATTTTCGTGTAGTTTTCCATTCGACATAATTTCAAATTTTCAGCTATACAGGGTTGTTTATTTAACAAGTTATAGAACTAACTTATGATGCTTTAAATGAAGCACTAGATATTTGTAGAATAGGGCGAATAAATATTATTCATTGTAACTTTTGAAGTAGATTCTATAATATTGGTGAGCATAGGATCTACCTATGATTCCTAATTTGTGCAATTTTGTTAGTGTGCAGATTGGTAGGCTTTTGCGTGCACCTCTGTATAGTGGATGAAACATTTCTGTGAGACACTTTTAATACGTGTTAAGTTACTTAACATTTTACGCACTTCGTTCCTGCCTACCCCTTAAGGGCCCCCACAGACTTCGTTCAATTCGCACGAATTGGACCGTGCGGACCAAATCGCGCGAAACAAGATCGTATAAGAGATCGATAAAACCGTACCGTCTTTTTCTCCACACACTAGGTGTTTAGCATATTCGGACATGTCCGCGCGTTCCAATTCGCGCGAATTTGAACGAAGTCTGTGGAGCCCTTAATACTTTTGTATAGCCAACTATGGTTTAATGGCCGTTTTACACTATGCTAAAATTTGATACAAAGTGAGTGAGAAGTACCAATTCAACCAATCAGAATTCACCGTGGTAGCTTATCTCTCTCACTTTGTACTAAAAAATGTTATAATGTAAAACAGCCCTAAGTTTTAATAATGTACTCGGTGCAACTACAACTTGTTACAACTTGTTACATCGACTGATATGATTTCCCCGGACGCTTTAAAACCCAAAGCAATGAGAATTGTTTTCTTTTTTTTTAATCAGTTCGATTTTTTCTCAGCTTTTCTCAGTTTTTTTCCCCGGACTTAAGATGACTCTAGCTGAGAGAAACCCAAACTAATTAATCAGAATCAGAAAATCAGAAATCAGAAAAACTGACTACACTCTAAATTCTGGTTGATTGAAGCGTGCTTCAAAATGAACTTTTGACATTAATATTATTTTGACAAAACAAATAAAAATACCCCAATTAAAAGCAATTCAGAAGGCAATAAATCAAACGCAATTGCAAGACGGTATCAGCATTCGAACAGTTGCAACTGAATTTAACTGTTAGCATCAGTACCGTTTTGCCAAAAGTAATGTTATACAACTAATTTTTTTTGAAAATGGAAGTATCTGTTTCACTTCGATGTAGTCGCTTTTTATGATTACGATGGTACGTCTTAATAGATTTGTAAATACAAATTCTTCACTTTGGTTTAGAATCCAACTGCCAAAACACGAAAGGAAATTTGGAAAAAATGAAAATTGTATAAATGCACTTCTGAACAAAATTAAAGGATCAGCAACAAAAATCAAAATTGCTGTATGAAAATCTCATAAACGATGAGCAAATAAAAATCAGATTAGAGTAGGCGGTGCAAAGAAAATGTATGTCTGTTATTAAATAAAAAGTCAGAATTTGACAATCTATTCTAATCTGATTTTTACTTGTTCACTTTTTATAACTGAATAAAATTAACAAATGTCTGTCTCAAAATTAAAAAAACTACCAACCTTGCAATTTACCTCGTAGATACAACCGGCAACGCTGTCGCATGTACTTCTTGATGACAAATTTAGAGGGAAGAAATTTTTAACTGCGTTTTCGCGGTATCGTAAGATTTTATGCAAATGAAATGTTAATGCGACATTTTAAATTTTGTCGCTAACTTACTGACGCGCACAAATTACAGTGACCACATGAAATACCAACCAAAATATATCAGGGAATTTTGTTTTTTGGCATCATACCTCAACAGGTGGTGGTTTTTTAATTTTGAAACAGACAATAGCCAGATGATTTCTACATAATTTAACTTAAATGCAAAAAAATAAACAAAAGAAATCGTTTACATGAACTAGTAACGCGTATTTCCGCCTCTCGCAGCTATTCGCGTCTTTGAACGAAAAAGTCGCCGCGCGGCGGAATTATGTGGGACCTGAAAACTGGTGATGAAAATACACGTATGTTTGACAGTTGTTGGTGCGTGCTGTTAAGAAGGGAGTCCAATCAGTGAGAAAAGTGTTTTATTTACGCTTATGGCTTCGTATAAATTGTAATATGTTCCGTACCGCAGTGTAAAAATCGCAAAAAACTATGTATCCCTACCTTTTTAACACAAAAATGGCGGAGAAGTTGTGATATACAGCGGCATCTAGCGGAGATCAATATACACCTCTACCCTTCTTGGCATACTCCTAAGGCCTTTTCGGAAACTCGCTCGGAGCATAACCCGGGTAGAAATATGAGAAACAACGACTCTGTTTCCCGTGCATGTAAGAGTGAGAAAATAAATTAACCGGAGTAACCCGAGCGAGTTTCCGAAAAGGCCTCTAGTGAGATCTCAAGTGTTTTCTTATGGTATCTTGTTGCCATTCGTGTAAAAGCAAGTTAGACAGTTGTTAGCGTTACTAGCGGCCCAGGAACACTTCTAACTCACCGGCTCGACAGATCTCAAAAGGTGCTCAATGGGATTTAGATTTGATCTTTTTGCTGGCTCTAGACACTCAATATTTCTCTTATAGCGTTTTCCACTGGCTGCACTAGTGTGCACTGAGTGTATTTTCATTTCGGTTCAGCTTTATGTAATAAAACGAGATAGAGATATCCTGAGTGCACACCGGTGCAGCCAGTGGAAAACACTATTAATCAGTAACATTAGTATTGTATGGTCTTGCATTCAAATAAAGCCTGGAGCGAAATTTTCAGCATATGGCTATACATGGGGTATAATAATATCGTCCCTATATCTTGCTACGGTTGCACACTAACTCTAGATGCAATTTTTTGATGATCCTCATGTTAACCTATTTTGGACTTTTACCGTAGCTATCCTTTCAAAGAAATGGTGAATGTTTTTCTTGAAAGCTTCGTAACGTTGACTACCTTTTCAGAAAAAGTCCTCAAAAAAGAGCAGCTTGTATAATTACGAAATGTCCAACTTCTAATGTCGATCCTAATTAAAGAATTATTTAAGTATGTCGTTAAGGAACGAACGCACTCCTCTAAAAATAGCGTCTGGCAGTACGCGCGGTATTTACTCCGTTGTATTCGACTTGTCTACATCTCAGAGCTTCCCCGTCGAATGCATAAACGCAGGCGGGCAGTTTTCTATGCCCACGTCCTCAAGAGAAAACGAGCCGTGCCAGTGAGGCGCAGAAAACGAGTCGGCCGTGACTTACGTGAGCACCGAATAACAAGAGCCTCCTCGCTGCTTCTGCTGCTGCTGCTTCGGAGCAGACGTTGATGGACATTATAAATTGTGATCATGTGCTAAGTTGTCAGGTCGAGTAACGTTGCAAAAAATGCGAGTTATTTCTGTGAACTCGGCTCTGTTTGAACGTAAAAATCGGATCGCCGACGACGACGATGACAACAGCGCATCTGTTGCGAAACATCTGTGCATTTTTAACGCGATAGGGGCTTTAATTGGTATCGGTTTCCACTCGGACACCATTTTATTCATTCTTGGCGGTTTAAATCAATTTAATGTCATACTTTTCGAAATTTATAAGACCAATCCTGAAACCTTTCCTAAATCACCATTTTTTTTCCTTAACTTCCTCATTGATCCATCCAACATTTGAAAACTTTGGGAAAAGATGACATAAGAAGGATTGCATTAAAGACTCATTCATTGCTAACAATTTCGATCATACCATGAGGAATCCTTTAAAATATCTCAGGAAAAACTTTGACTTTGATTTTGACTAAACCTTAAATCGTTGTTTTGTTTTAAAGTTGGAATGTTATTGAAATAAAAATGGAAGTAATGGACTAAACAGATCTCTGTCTTATTTTCTTTCCTGATTCAATATTTCTCTTTTTGGGGAGGATTTTTTGGTGCAAACCAAAACGAAACCTAGGAAACATCAGAATTGCGTATTAAGTTCAAATCGTTTTTTGTTTTACGTTTTTTTATTTAGAGTCAAAAGAAAACGAGAAAGAGCTGAAACAGAAAAAAGTTCAAGTTTCTCCTTTTTTTGGTTCATTCTACAATTTTTGGAGAGTATCTTAATTCAACATGTTTAGGCCTGCTATCCTACCTCATTTCTTTCTTATTCAGTTTGAGAAACGTTTCAATAAAACAATTCTCTCACATAATATGAGAGATTTTGAAAATCTGTGCTGGTTCAAGATAGGCAAGTGTGAACTGGCCCCTGAACTTATTTTTTTATTCTTTTCAGGATGTGGTGGATTCTGTTAATCCTCACCTGGTGGTATGGTACTTCCGCCGTTCCCACTCCGGGAACGGACAACTGGAAATGCCCGGACATATCCGAGCAGCCCGTCGTGGAATGCAGTTGTGACATGCCCCACACATTGAGATGCACCGGCGATAAATCCGCCCTGCAGATCATCGGTATATACTCGCTTTCACCCCTTAAAGCCTCAAAACGACCTAAACCATATTTCCAGGGCAAACACTACGCTCGCTGGACGTCGCCTACGTCTCACTCTTGGACTGTACAGTACAAAACGTTAGTTCACTCTCGGGACCTCTCCTGGAAGGAGTTGCCCTCCACGGTCTAGTCATATCCTCCGGTGAAATCAAAGAAATTCACCAAACCGCCTTTAGAGGACTCGCCGCTCCACTTCAGGCCCTGGGTCTACCCAATAATCAACTGAGTGCAGTACCGACCTCAGCGCTGAAGTTCTTGCCAGAATTAGATAGATTAGATTTATCGAGCAACAGGATGAAGAGCTTGGATGAAGAATCCTTTCAGGTATTTCCAAAATTTTAACACATGTAACTCAAACTTTCATATAATTCTTCTAGGGACTTCATAATTTATCATTCATTGAATTAAGTGACAACGCGGTATCAAAAATCGCGCCTAACACCTTCGCGAAGCTTCCTCAACTCAAAACATTGAGGATACGGGGCAATCGACTGACGATCGCAGTCATCTCAAAACTAAACCCCCTCAACACCATTGAAGAACTTGACATCTCCGCTAATAACCTAATCGGGCCGCTAGGCCCTCACACTTTTCCCAAATTGACGGCCTTGAAAGACCTTCAACTTTCCCACAATACTTTGAGCAGTATTAAAATGGGCGCACTGCAAAGCTTGACGAATCTCACTACGCTGTCTTTGCATCACAATCAAATCGATGTCTTGGAAGACCATGCCTTCATGAACCTCACAAATTTGATCGTGCTGGATTTGGCCCATAATAGAATCGTGGCGGTTTCCGGAGCTTCCCTTGCACACCTCGTCAATTTAATCGATCTGGATTTGCGCCACAACTTCCTCAGGGCCTTAACAGCTGATTTGGTTTTACCCCTGAAGAAGTTGGAAAACTTAAACCTAGACGAAAATGACATATCAATCATCGCGAGCGATGCCCTAAAAAATTCAACGGTCCTCAGAAAATTAACACTCGCTGATAATCCTCTAAACTGCGATTGTAGTTTAACCGAATTTGCACAGTGGTTGGGAAATTCCTTGCTGAAGCGTGAAGACAAAGAAAGCGCGGTTTGCACAACGCCCCCTTCCCTAGAGAACGCCCTCCTAATCGAGATTTCTACCAAAGATTTACTGTGTGGGGAAGACGAGCAGGAAACCGTGATGACCCCCTTGGAGACTCCCATAAAAGCCAAAATCAACCTCCAGAATTACGCCTTCGATGGTGAGGTAGTTTCCCTACAGTGGTACGTCGAAGATAAGGCGGTGCCGTATACATGCGATGCAATTTTCGTTTATGAAGAAGAAGATCTCAACGAGGTCTTGCTCGAAACAAATTCCCTGAAGTGCAACTCGTCAAGCATGCAAGATCCAAAAATCCTAAACGTCACCGTACCAAACTCATCCGATTTGAACTTGGGGCACAGATATCGATATTGCGTGGTGTTGATGGGGTCAAACCAAGACACCGATGACATCTCTCTCATCTTGGGTTGCTCGGAAATAATTCCGCTGGTCCAAAACGTGAATCTACCCCAACGCACTGATTATTCGATGAAATACCCGAGAGTCATAGCAATCCAAGCGAATTTAACGACGTATGGCAGTTTGACCATTGACGTCAACATTTATCCAAGAAACGCATGCGAATTAAACGTCGCGATTTTGGAACAAGGCGCTCTGCTTTCGCAAAGAAAAATTAACTGCACCGACCCCAAATACACCTTCGTGGGCCTACAAGAAGGCCCCTACCGCGTTTGCGCCAACATACTCACGCCCGGTCCGGCCCTGGAATCAGGCCAAAAACCCAGGTGCATCACCGTCTTCAGGAGGGAATCGCGCGGGTTTTCCGGGTTAGACGTGGCGTTCGTCTCGATTTTCCTCGTGCTTAGTTTCATGGTGATCGCGTTGATCTGGGGCGTGAGGAAGATCCTCCTCAAGCCCAAAATACAAACGCACCAGTGTTTTATGCCCCCTGAAATCGAGGACCAACACCAGCACAATCGATACGTGAAACTGCAGGCCACCACCAAACTTTAAAAGATGAACTGTGTGAGGACCTCAATCGTGCCATATCAGTAACTGTTGACTGACTGTGTTTTGAATGTATTTATGAAGAGATTAACCAAATTTACGTTTTAATTGAGCGCGTAGAATATCGACTTTGTATATATACTTGTAATAACGATACATATTTAATATTGGTGCTAATAAAAAAATGTCTTACGTCTTAATTGTGTCTAATAAAACTAATTGAGTTTCAGCTTTTGTTTTTTGCAACAGAAAAATAGTAAATTTTTGGAATAGTCATCGAAATTTTTAGTTTTTTTAACTGTTACGTAAAATTGGTTGTGATCCATCAGACCTTGAAAATATCTCGTGAATGTCAGAACTAGACGTTTTCCTGTATCACCCCGTTGTCCTTCGTGATAACAACGGTAGGAAATGAACTATCACACCAGATAACAAAGAATGTGTGATGCTGTTTGCATTGTTAGTTCTTCGACAACGTTCAGGCATGTTCATCATTGAAGTTGCGGTTTTGTCACTCCTTTTTGGTTCAGGCCCATGGGCTGTGGGACATTTTTATAAGACGAACATTACTGGTAAGTCTAAATAAAATATTTCATCCCATTATTTTTTGCAAGATTTCCTGTGAATGTGATGAAAGATAGTTATGTAATGAGGTTTGCCTTTTGTACTTAAAGCTGAAGAAAATTATTTTTATCCATCACTGTACAGGGTGGATCAATTTCGATGTCTCTTATGGGCATCTCTGTAACTATAAGAGATAAAAAAAACTAATGGCCAAGTCTCGATCTTTTTTTAGAGATAAAGTCAATAGAGTAAACAAATATTGGCTATCTTCTTTTGTTTTCGAGTTATAGGCAAAAATTGAGATTTTCGACTTTTCGTCAATCGGTCATATCTCGTTTATTTTTGCAAATATTGACAAACTGTTTTGACATTATTGGGACACTTTTTGAAATACAATTCAGTAGTGTAGTTGGTTTTTTGATATTTAATCAAATTTTCGAGTTATAACATAGTTATATTTTTTTAAATGGAAATCGTAGTAGGCAATATTTTCATTAAATAGAGATTCTTATTCTGTTTTCAAAAATATATACTTTGATGGGTTTATTTCTTACAATTAATAGAATAAAACGCATTTTTTATTATTCTTGGGTGCATTCTATTCTTAGTAGGCTGGTTTCAACAAAGGCCGACAATTTTTTTGTTTGTTTTTATTAAATATCAACTCTTGTTCAAATATTTTGACAGTTGCAGTCGCGTAAAGAGAAAGAAAGATAGAACGAGCATCCTCTAAGAGTCACAAAGATTATGACAATACCGATACCATGTGGTTTGAGTCAAATTTGAAATTATGTAACATCATTTAATATTTAAGTTTAAAACGCATTCTTTTCGATCAAATATGCATTTCATGGGATAATGAACTAAATTATATGTATAAATTAAAAACATCTTAAAAATAAGAAATTATTGCAGAAAAAGTTAAAGAATATTGAAATGTAAGTAGATAATAAACAGAACTCTTGATATATCACAATAAATAAATTAAAATCTAGAAAATAATATCAAAATAATATTACAATTTAAACATTGCCGTGCTAAAATACGCAGCAACCCATGTTGCAATCCAACCCAGATCTATCGGCGCTAGCTTTATGTCTCTTATGTTCATCGCAATACCTCTCACTCTTGTGCTACCCAATCATCAAATCTTTGTTAATATTTAATAAAAACAAAAGAAAATTGTCGGCTTTTGTTGAAACTAGCCTACACGAAGAGAAAATCTGGTTAAATAGGACCTACGAATTTATTTAATTGAATTAAAACTACTTTACTTTTAATTCAAAATATACTTATTCAAGTTAAGCAAATCTCTTGTTGAATTAAATAAGTATTTGTTGAATCAAAAAAATATGTTGTTCATTCAAATAAATAAATTCGTAGGTCCTATTTAACCACGAAAATGGTAAATTCAATGCAATTATTTTTCTCCGTGTACTAAGAAAAGAATGCACCAAAAATAATAAAAAAGGCGTTTTATTGTATTAAATGTAAGAAATAAACCCAACAAAGTATATATTTTTGAAAACAGAAAAAAAATATTTATTTAATAATAACATTGCCTACTATGATTTCCATTTAAAAAAATATAACTTTATGTTATAACTCGAAAATTTAATTAAATATCAAAAAACTAACTACACCACTGAATTGTATTTCAAAAAGTATCGCAATAATGTCAAAACAGTTTTTTAATATCTGTAAAAACAAACGAGATATGCGCGATTGACGAAAAACCAAAAATGTCAATTTTGGCTTATAACTCGAAAACAAAAGAAGATAGCCAATTTTTGTTTGCTCTATTGACTTTATCTCTAAAAAAGAGATCGAGACTTGGCCACTAGTTTTTTTCTATCTCTTATAGTTACAGAGATGCCCATAAGAGACACCAAAATTGATCCATCCTGTACATACGGAGCTTATTCTAAATAATTGATCACATAATTAAATAACATGTTATCTTAATCATATCACATTAGAATTAGAATTCGACAATATGAAGCGACGTTTAAATCTTTGCCGTCAGAAAAATGGGCACCATTTTCAACAACTTTTATGAATTTGCTTTAACATTGGAATTTTTCGTTAATATACACGTTTCTTTCGCTTATAGCGTTTTGATATGTGTCGATTGATTAAATAGAAATGTCATTCTGATTAATCAATAAATTACTTTAAGAAAAGACATGCGTTCACACTTCCAAAGTCTACTGGAGTGACGGGACTTTATGGCAACATGTTAGTTTGATATGTACCGGGTGTCCCAACGGTGTATATTTCTTCTGTGGAGCCTATAAGAATAATAATTAGAGAAAAAAAACATTAAGGAAGTTATGCTAGACATCACGCGGCACATTTTAAAATTATTTTCTACTATACAGGGTGATCCAGAAAATGCTGGTGCATAGAGAGAGATTTTTTAATGGAACTTCCTGTATATTTTTACAAATTTGGATGTCTCGCGGAGAGATTATTACAATAACGTAAAGATATATTGATTTCGGTGTTATTTTCGTAAAAAAAAAATGTCTTCGAAATTTCCTTGAAAATTTACAAATTTTGAACTTACGTTTCTGACTATGATGACTGTTCTGACTGTTCAGATGACACGGACTTACGGTAATATAACAAAATATTCTTAGGTCTTTGGGCTTTATAAAAATATGGAAAAAGTTAAAATATCTTTTAGCATTATACAGGGCAAACAGTACTTGCGAAGCACTCAGTATCTAACTTAAAAAGTAGCACTTCATTGGGCAAAATTATTTTAAAATAAATTACTAGCTACTATTATATAACTCGTAAAAACATCTTATTTGATCTTATTTTAACTTCTTGTCTTTTGAAACTTTAAAATGTAAATATTTAATACAACAATTTGAAATAAAAAAATTATGTAAATAAATCTTTAGGTCCGATTGATTTTAAATGAAGTTGTTTAAAGAAATGTAAAGTAACAAGATTTGACCAAATTTACCCAACAAAACTTGCTAAAATATTTTCAAACTTGTGTTTAACTTATTAATTTTTCAGTCACATTTGATACTTTTAAAATTAATGGTGATTTGACAGCGCCACAGAAGCGTAAATATGTTAGCTAATCGAATGAAACCGACATGAAATGACATTAATAGAGAGATTTTCTTTATTTTTACGTTTATTCAAAGTGTCAAGTTTTTCCCTTTTTGACGCGCCAAAAATTCATTCTGGACCACTGTGCGCCGCCTGAAATGCGGGAAATTGCCGGACAAATGGCAAACAATCTTTTGCCTGAAAAATCAAAAGATTTGTACCTGAAAGCGTACGTAACATTGATGTTCATTATTTACCGGTAAATAATAAAATTATTTACCTCAGGTCGAGAAATTGTTTTTCACAGCAACCTAACACATGTCAAAATGACAGGCTGTAGTACTAGTAGTGAAAAAATAGTATATTATTATACAAGTTTCACAAGAAGGCTTATTGTAACACGAGTGGGGTTGGGGTACGACTAGCGAAGCGTAGCGAGCTAGGAGTGCCCCAACGGAACGAGTGTTACAATGCCTCTTGTGAAACGTGTATAATATACTATTTTTTCTACTTTGCGTCACTTATTGAACAAAAATATGAAAAATATTGGATCTTCTTAGTATATGGGGAATTTTAGTTGTAATGCGTGGCAACACTGAAAACCTTTCGTTTTAATCAAAAGTCACATTAACAAGTTATTAATTTTTCTTATCCAACTTCATTGTGAGTATATTGTTAAGTAACAAATAAATACTGAGCTATTTTGTAAAATCTATTAAATATTTTCAATTAAAAATGACTAAAATTCCCCCAAAAACAGTGTCACAATGAGCTTCATTGTGAAACTGTTTTTGGTGTCACAATGAATCCATTGTGAACGCAAAGTAGAAAAATGTATTTTTAGCTTTCAAATTTATGGTTATAATTTATACCCAAAAACCAAGAAATTCTAATGGTAGCAAAAACAATATTTCTAGTAAAACAAATGTTAGAAATAAAGGTATATATCCTGATATCAGTAAAAAGCTAAGTTTAAAAAGTGCCCATTTCTGAAATAAAAAATAGGTCATTCCATTAAAAAAAAATTTGATACTGAGTGATTTGCAAGTACTATTTACCCTGTATAATGCTAAAAGATATTTTAACTTTTTTCATATTTTCATAAAATCCAAAGTCCTAAGAATATTATCTTATATTTTCGTAAGTCTGTGTCATCTCCACAGTCAGAAACATAAGTTCAAAGTTTGTAAATTTTTAAGGAATTTTCGAAGAAAAACATCTTTTTTACGAAAATAACTGAGTGAAACCAATATACAGAGTGGAAAGTTTAACTGGAATAAATTCTCTAACTTAGAAAATTAAAATTTGTAAAAAAATTCTTGGAACAGGTCAATTTTTATTTTTAATGGCGCATATTACAAAGGGCATATGCGCATATTACAAAGGGACATATGCTCCACAGAAGAAAGACACATCGTTGGGCCACCCGGTACATACGTTTCAAGTTCTGTTGCACAAAGAGTTATTATAAGAAAAAGGAACGGGAACGATAATTTTAGTTGAGCCGTTTATGTAAAATAAATCCCATGAGTCCCCACTTTCATTTGTACGCCAAATAATTAAGAAAACCTTACTCTAAAACATATACATGCATATACCTACATACTTCTTGCGATTTTGTGAGATATTAATATTTCTATGCATTGAGTCCCATGCTGAGGCACGGTAAAGGTGCAGATAGACATGCGAGAAAACTTGCGCGAGTTGCTGTCCGACACTGATGTCGCTAATGTAAATAGGGTTGCAAGTCGACTCGCAGGAACGTCTGAAAGATCTCGCGCTAGATTCTTCCTTACTAGTCTAAGCACGCATAATTGTAGATTCGAGATTTATTACTTTACTCATTGGACTTGCCCGACAGATAATTGCGACAATTATTGCTAATAGTGTAAACAGACATGGAAGTAACTTGCGCGAAATTTGTCGCAAGTAACTCGCGACATCAGTGTCGGACAGTAACTCGCGCACCTATCTGCACCTTAAGACAAACATAGGTTTCAAATGTTTACTAAAAACCGTCATAAAAAATGCACCGTGCTATTTAAAGAAACTAAAGAAGGCGCGGACTCTTGGAAACAAGTGAAGATCGAGGTCTTAAAGGTGCAGATAGACATGCAAGAAAACTTGCGCGAGTTCTGTCTGTAACTCGCGCAAGTTTTCTCGCATGTCTATCTGCACCTATAGACTGGCAAGGAAAGAATCTAGCGCGAGATCTATCAGACATTCCAGCGATTCGACTCGCAACCCTATTTACATCAGCGACACTAGTGTCGGACAGTAACTCGCGCAAGTTTTCTCACATGTCTATCCGCACCTTTAGAAATAATGAAGATTGTACCCTTATCTGGTTTCTTTTCCCATCTACCTCTTCCTACCTTCGCCGTTTCAGTTACAAATTTTATTTTCCCATGACTACTTTGTCTATTAAGTTATCTATTTAACTTTAGTTTGTTGTATAATTTCCAAAGATGAATGGGCACTTTTCATGGGTCCTCGTATTGCGTAACCATGGCAACGCTCCAAAATATCCGAAGTCTGCTTATAACTTTCTTATCGAATTTAAATAAATGTTGAACAATGGGACAAGTTAGAATCCGAATACGAATAACAGAGATTGAACAAACTAGTTCTTACTTTGTAAATGTATATAAAACAGAGCAACGCCGGCCATAATAAATTCAGTTAACTGGTGACATTACCATAACCATTTCCTGAATAAACAACGAGATCCTTAAACAAGATGAGTGCAGTTCCATCATGAGAAGTGCAGAAGTTATGCAATTTGGAGGTGTATTACGGAAGAGGCTTCTAGGGCCTTAGAGACTCTAGAATTAAGATTTGATTAAACCATGTTTCAGCGCCCAAATTATTTAAACCCTTCCCATTTCCCGCTCTTCTCACATTGAAACTACTCTTTGCCAAATCCGCACTCATAATACTATTACAAAAATTTCTTAGACAAGCAACATTTGTTTTGTAGGGAGGTCCTTAAGCTTCAACTCATTAGGTCCAGTAGACTATCCATCCCTTCCTGTAACTATAGAGAGCTTAAATTTCAGATTTCTCGAGATGCAAGGTACACTATTCTCGTTCGGAAGGCCAATACACGGACTTCTTCGAGATCCCAGATGACGCGCGCGAGGACGACTCAATCCTAGACTTCCACTTTTCCGTTTTGGCCAGAAGCGACGCGCACATTTTGCTGGCCCCATCGAGCCAACTGGATCGGAACGATCCGGTTTACGAAATCGTTTTGGGCGCAGGAGGCAACACATTCTCGGACATCCGGCGCATGCAGAAATCAGCCGTGAAAGCGTCCGCCAGAGTTAAGGGGCTCCTATCACCTGTCGACATCAGATCTTTCTGGTTACACATTGCCAAAGGTGAGACACTCTCAACTTCATTCGCACAAGTGATACGCGGGAGTTCTCAGATGGGTTGATCGAAATTGGAAGGGAAACCGAAGAACTGGCTTTACTCGCGTGGAGGGACTTTGATCCGCTTCCGTTGAAGGTTTTTAGTTTCAGCACTTGGCCGGGGGTTGAAGCGAAATGGTTTTTTGATTGTCCACGGGATAATATTACGACAAATTCTAAGGTCAGTGTAAAATTATCCCGCCGATGAACCAGTTTGAAATTCTAAATTTCAGGAAGTGGAACCTGTTCTGAGTGACCTGCAAAGACTTGAGCGGGATTTACTGACGGGCTACAATTCTTTCGTTCGCCCTGTCGTAGACGAAGGAGATTTAACTTTGGTCTCCATCAATTTGATTCCCCAATATGTGTCATTGGTAAAGTTGATGGGTGTAGTAGTCAGTAATGTTGAATATTTTTTATCATTATTGACCACGACCAGGTTTGGTAGATATTCCTTTTAATCGTGTGCGATTTTCAGGACGAAAAGAAGGCGCTTTTGTATTTTAGGGGCGAGGCGAAACTCGTGAGTACTTCACAAGACCGTCTTAATAATTTGCAGATTTTCAATTTTAGCAATGGTTGGACGAAAAGCTAGTTTGGACGCCAAGTGATTACGGAGGAATCGACGAGATGCAACTGCCTTACCATTTAGTTTGGAGCCCAGATTTGACAGTGTACAAGTAAGATCAATTTTTATGAAGAACTTTTGGCGCAACAAGAATAATTCAATTTTGCGCTAGTTCCTTAGATCCAAATACGTTCTATTCCAAAACCGTGTCTTTCAACAATTTCGGCCTAGTCAAGTGCAAGGTCTTCATCAATTTGAAGTCGTGGTGTGACGCCAGCCGCCTAGGAACTTGGCCATCCGACACACACCTCTGCGGTTTGGAATTTGGGTTTTGGAGAGACATCGCTGGCGTCCAATTAAAATTACTAAACAACGAAAGCGACTTTGTAAGTCCAAAAATTTCAACCTCTTCCTTTATAACTCTCCAGGTGGTTCTAGCTTCATCAGTACGCATCTGAATGGCTCGTCGAGGCGGTGAACACGCACGTGAATTACGGTTGGCAACGAGAAAACCAAGTCGATCCGGCTGGTTTGGTCATGCAGTTTTTGCTGAAGAGAAAATCCGACGTTTATAAATTAATTTACTACACGCCGTTCTTGGGTGAGTAGATCAAAGATGCCCCCAAACACTTTTAGCGATTGCCTTCAATTTCAGTGATTGCTACGACGATGTTGGCCACCTTTTGCGTTTCCCCTTTTGGATACTTGAAGATCACCCTCGCTTGTGTTCAGGTCATTTTGACTTCAATCATTTTGCTTCACTTGGGTAGCGTCATACCAGGACATCCCATAAGGGTACCGAATATACGTGAGCACTAATCCTCTATTGAGAGGACCTACAATTGTTTTCTTTTTATTTTTCCAGTGACTCTCTACACCTCATCTTTAAGCGGAACTGTAATCACAGTGGCAATCTCAATCATTGTCATCAACGTATCACGTAATGAACACAGTTATCGCCTACCGAGGATTTTATGCGCGATTTTAACATCCCCACTGATCCAGACGCTCCTACTTTTACCCAGTACTAAAGTAAGTAAAAATAAATATTAAAGAATCACCACTACAATAATTTCTTGCAGAATTCCAAAGAGTATGGAAAGCTTACCGATGTGTTGATACCTGCACAACATAATTCGCTGCAGAGAATGTGGATTTTATTCGGAACAGCAATCGACCGAGTGGCTTTCGCTACTTTCCTCGTCTTCACAATCGCCCTCTTCTACATTAAGTATTAACCAAGTTTTTATAAATTATTTTTTTATGGAAAGAATGAATAAGGGTGTGCAAATCAAGTTAAAAATTACTGATCAGAGACTTTTATTACCCCCCTATTATCACATGAAAGACTTCATTCATCCTGCCGGTATGTGTTGTTGTTGGAAAGTAAGCGACCAATAATAACCTCGTAACTTCTGGAGCAAGTCGTGCGTTCCCATCTGTTGTAGTTACATAAAAAAGGTGACTCACAAATAACATGATGTTGAAAAATAATATTACCTCAACGATTTGACCCTTGTGCAAAACAACAATGACATCTGCATTTTTTATTGTAGATAACCTGTGAGCTATGACGATGACTGTCCGGCCTTGCCCCGCTTGCTCCAAAGCTGACTGAACTATCTTCTCAGATTCTGCGTCCAGAGCGCTGTAACCGCATAATTAAAACTTCTCATCTGGGCAAAACTAAACAATGGTGTTTACCTCGTTGCTTCGTCTAGCAATAAAACGCGTGGATTTTTAAGCAAGGCCCTTGCGATGGCTATGCGTTGCTTCTGCCCTCCAGATAACGTAGCTCCTCTCTCCCCAACTAAAGTATTATACCCCCGAGGAAAAGTAGTTATAAATTCGTCTGCGTTAGCTAATCTTGCTGCATCGTGAACCTGCAATGAACACACTTATTTTTGGAAATGTAAAAAGAATCACACAACTTCTTCATCGGTTGCATTCGGTTTTCCATAGCGTATATTCTCAAGGATGCTCGTGCCGAATAAAATCGGTTCTTGACTGATCAAACCCAGCACGTTTTGTCTGAGCCAGGACGGATCGAGCTTGCTTATATCCTCCCCATCCAGTGTTATCGATCCACTATTCACATCATAGAACCTAAAAGATTTATTATTTTCATAACTGTGAAAAAAGTTAGTTTTATTTTACCTCTCCAGTAGAGCAACGACAGTCGTTTTACCATTGCCAGATGCTCCGACTATCGCAACGGTTTTTCCGGCAGGTATTTTCAAGTTGAATTTCTTCAGAATCGTCTACATAATCATAAATTATTTATTATTATAATAGCTCCCGTCAGTGTACAGTTTATAAAAAACTTACTTGCTCTTGTCTGCTGGGGTAAGCAAAGGTGACATCTTTAAACTCAATTTCGCCCTCCAAACTTTCATTAGGGATTATTTTTCCTCCTGTAAGCGACATTGTCGGCTGCATTTTGATATACTTAAAACGAAGTAAGTGAACATTAGAGGTAATTAAAAAGCTCTGCCTTACTTCAAACACTCGTGCACCAGCTGAGCCCCCTCGTACGACAGCCCCAAACAATAACGAAATTTGAGCAAGCGATCTCTGAATGGTCTGTGATGCCATGAGATAAGCCATCATCTCTCCTGCAGACAGTTGATTGGTTGACAATAAATATCCTCCCATGTAAACCGTTGATAACACCATGCTAATGCAACCAAATATAATCAAATCAAAATTAGTTAGGAAGTGAAAAAACTTACCCGTTTAGGAATATGTTTGTTCCCGCTTGAAACAAACCAATCCCAAACCCTAGCGTTTGGTTTAATTGCATGGCAAGTTCGGCTTCGCCATCGAACAAATCCTTTTCCTGGTCTTCCATAGCGAAAGCTCTAACAGTTCGTATGTTTGCAATTGCTTCATCTGCAACTGCAGTCGTCTTTTCTACCTAAATGAGAAAAATGATCAAAATTGAGCAGGTTTATTGATTTTCATATTAAATATAAATAACTCAAACTCTACAAAAAAGTAGGCAAACGAAAATGATTCAGCAAATTGTAGTTGTAAATAATAGCTCATTGAGATTGTTATTTTTTAACAAAGTCACCTGTGCTTGAGCTCGTCTCGATGTCTGCCTCAACATAGTCCCAAAGACAGTTCCCACGACGATAATCGAAGGCACGCAAAGCAATGTAAACAATGTCATTTGCGGTGAAATCAAAACCAAAGAGACCGAACAGCCAATGATCTGTGTGAACGCACGTAAACCCCCCGACACAGTCTGCTTGAAACTGCTCTTAAAATCCTGCACATCCGTTGTTATTCTATAATTAAGCCCACGTCATCAAGCAAGATTAAAACAGCAAAGCAATTACCTGTTGATTATTTCACCCGTGCGTTGCACATCGAAAAATGAAATATCCTGTCGGATGATAGATTCAAATAAATCGCGTCTCATTTGATAAGCGATCTTTTCCCCTATGTTCGACAACATGTAAATATAATAAAATGTACTTGCTGACTAGAACACACAATTAGAGCCACAAACAAAATGAGGGAAGTTGTAATACCTGGCCTAAATACATTAGGATAAGCTTGAAGGCTGGGGTCTTCATTTCCTTCATGAATAACTCGCTGTCTTTCGTCTCACTGAATTTAGCAATGACGTTGATGGCATCGCCCATCAAGCGAGGAATTTCTATGTTCAAAAGAGCGACGATAAGAGCTCCCTAAAAATTCAAAACATAAACTTTCACCTGCGCATTATCGATTCGTATGAAATAAGCAACTAACAAACACTGCAGCTAAAAAGTACCATAAGTGGGGTCTAAGGTAAGTCCAAAATTGTTTCCAGTCGAACTTCAAATCCTTATCTTGGGTTTTTCTGAACCCAGCCAGTCTCGTCTTCGCACCATCACAGTGTACTGTCTTGTTTGAATACATTTGAACTAAAACTCCACCAGACAAGACCAGGCTGATATTTCTCACAGTCGAGAATGTGTATGGTGATTTCAGCTTCACACATTGTGTTACCGTAAAGCTTTTCTTAAAGGGCTTTGCATAATTAGATTTCTTAAATGAGAGTTTGGACAAATGCCTGCAATTAAATAACATGTTATGCAATGTAATTAAGGCCATTATTGTAACGTTGCCTTAAACCTGCGGAAGTAGCTGACGAAAAATGAAATAACTTCCACATATTATAGAAATTTAAATTAAGATCTGAAACACATTTTGTTTAAATCATTACAAATCTTAAAAAGGTAGGTTAAAACAGTGTCGCCAATATATGAAGACATAACAAGGAATAGTGTACTTGTGTGAACTTGGCAGCTAACCGTCAGCAGCCGAATGCGTAGTAAGACGTGAAAACGCAGGGCGTTTTACACTGTAGAAACTGGCATCGATTTCGGATTTTCACTCGTACTTCATGAAATACACCCTCCCGCAATATAAAATCAAAACAAGGACCTAAGACAATCCAATATAATAACACAGCGATCACGAAAACTAAAGAAATATCGAGTTATATGCATCACGGAATTCGCCCTGAACTTATCGGTCGCGCGGCCAGTGAAATGTCGTGGGGCGAATTATAAAAAATAGGAGTAGTACTTTTTTAATATGTAACGCAAACTTTTCTAATTGCATGAGCACTTGCATCTGTGCATGTGTATTGATAATCCGGCGTAAAAAAAGTTTATACCCCCTACACATTTAAATTATATGGCATAATCGAAAACTCCCGTCAGTGCAATGTTCATACAAACGTACATTACTTTTCCAATAAGCAACGCAGTAATGTGAAAAATCATAAGTGGATAGAGGAAACCTTCCGCTTTCAGAAAATGGTACCAAAAAAGTTTATACCCCTTACACTTCTTAATTATTTCAGAGAACGTGTTATAAACCTGCGTAACTCTTTCAATAAGCGACGTAGAAAATCGAAAATGCAGAGGTGGATAGAGGAAATCTTTAGCATTAGGAAACTGGAATCAAAAAAGTTTATACCCCCTACAAATTTGAATTACATCACGAAATCTGAAACGATGTAGGACATTATGAGTAATACCTGTAAGGCGGATTGTCTAAGTAACAATGCAGTATATTTATTAAATTGCATAATTGCGCATAATCCGAAAATTTACGTGTTATAAACCTCCATAACTTTTTTCATAAGCAACGGAGAAATGCGACATTTCAGAGGTGGACAGAGGAAACCTTTAGCTTTAGGAAAATGGAACCAAAAAAGTTTTTACCCCCTACAAATTTGAATTATTACACGAAAACTGAGACGATGCACAACAGTGTCCGTCTTACGTGGGCGTGACTTGTAAGCAGGGTTGGAAAAAAACTGTTTAAAATAAAAAAAAACAAAACATTTGTTTTATTTGATTTTAAACAGTTTTTTTTTTGTTTAAAACATGTTTAAAATTGACTTAAAATTAATAATGTTTTAAACAAAAAAAAACTGTTTAAAATTAAATAAAACAAATATTTTGTTTAAATTTATTACACTTTTTTAATTGCTTCAAATACTCTCAACCTAAATTACATAGTATTTAAAAAGGAAAAAGTAGTTATTAGTTGTATTGCGAAATGATAAAAGTTTAAAAATATTTACGATAAAAATTCTAGAGATATATTTTGCAGTTTTTAGGGTTGAAAATAGAAAAAAGTAGAAAACAGTTGTGGGCTTTCAATTTTCGTCTAAAAATGTTTTCTACATATGCAATTTCTAATTTCAATTTTATTTTTTATTTCTTATTTACGTCCTTGAAAATTGTAACTAGTTTACCAGCTTTTTCTACTTCTAATGGATATTTTAATTTAGAATAAACAAAATTAAATGCACTAAATAGACGTTCTAAGGTATAACGTTTCAAAAACGTCCTCAATTTTTCAGGTTAAGCAAATAGAGAAACGGACCAAACTCTATATTCAATTACCAATAATAGTAAAACAGTGGTCTTACAAAACATTTAGAATGAAATTAATGTCGTTTTTAAAAGATGATGCATTCTATTCTACTGACGAATTTTCAGAATTTTTGAAACACACGCATGTTTTTTCTTATGGCCACCATACTACTTTCTCAATTAGTTGTACTTATTTGTATATCTGACTTTTGTAAAACACTTGATTGTGTTATTGCGACAATAAAAATACAAGTATTCGAACTCATATTGCCATTTGCTACAGGTAATTTTCTACAGGCTGCCTAAATTTATTTATGTTGATCTGTTGATGTTTAATAAATGCAAACGACATACTATGTTTCAAAATATAAAAAAATAAAAAGTAAATGATTCAAGTACTAGAAAATATCATAAATTTACATATAAAATACCATTTTCGAAAACAAATATTCATAATTTCTTTTTCCTAGAACAATTCAAAAATGAAATAATTTAAATGAAATAAATTTGATAAAATTAATAGGAAATGTGGAAAGAAAGTGAAAGTTAAGATGTAACTTTCTAAAAGCAAATTTTATGTATTGTTAATAATTTTATAGTTATTTATTTTGATTATTAGACCACCAAGTATATTTATATACTGTACATCTAATTTACAATAATAATTAAATAATAAATGCTGAAAAATGTTTACACGAATGTGACTTTAATTTTAAGGTCTCTTTTAAGTCCCATTATCAAACTGGCCCTTAATAAGACAACTAATTTTTTATTATTAAATACATATTATATGTATCAATAATACAAAACACTTACATCAGAAGTGTTTCTTCTACGCTTAAAACCACAAAAATCTATTTAAAACATCAAGTAAAAGAAACATGTTTAAAACGCAATTAAAAACAAACCCTTTGTTTTAAACAAAGTGTTTGTTTTTAATTGGGTGTTTTAAACATGTTTTAAACACAATGTTTTAAACAGTTTGTTTTAAACTTTCCAACCCTGCTTGTAAGGCGGATTGTCTAACTACCGATGCTCCTGTCACAAACGAAAGAAACCGCGGCAATCTGTATCTGGCGCGAAATATTCATTTATACTCATAACAATTTATTGTCTTCGTTTCTTCGCATATAAGTAAATAGATTACAGTCATTTATAAACTAGAGATTGTTTTCAGTTTGCAATAGGCATAATAATTATTCAGCGTTTGTGTCTCGAATGCAAATTTTTGGGAGAAGAATGTAGATTCTAAAAAGAACTCTTTTGTATTCCGTCACGTAGGTGGTACCAGTTGTGATGTATTTGGAAACATAGAAAATTAGAAAACATTCCACAATTATAAAATTAAATTACAATTTTTAACTGCAATTTTATTGAATTTTGTACTAGAAACTATTTCTATCCCTGTTTGTATTATTTTTTGTAGGACACAATTCTGCAATTGTAGAAATTTGTCCCAAATATTTTTTCCTGTGTGTACATTCAAATGCACCAGCTTTCTTCCGGCATTTTCTACGCATTAAAAAAAAAAAATTTTTCGATTGATGTGATGTTATCAGATAAAAATACTGCTTTCTTTATTTAGCAATTTAATGGAATTTCTGAGTACAACAAAATACGCCTGACAAATCCACGCATTATCATTGGTGAATTATAATTACTCTAACCTGAACTGTTATTGGTCTGACCTGAATTATTATTGGTCTGACGATTATTATTGATCAGACTCAAATTATCATTGGTCTGAAAGAAAAGAGTCGTTCGGAGACGCATTTTTAGCCACGCCTATCTCCATTTTCATATATAAATATCTTTTGAATTTTCTTTTATAATCAGTTAGTGTTACGAAAGTAAGTGATATATATTACATTTTCACGAATGGATAATAATAATATATATTTACGCAATTCAGCATTACATAGTAATAAGATTGTACAGATATGTATAATATAAATTCACAGATTGAATAGATCATGTAGGTATAATCGTCAAGCAACAGCTGAACATAATAAAAGAACACATATCACATAAATGGTCTAGTTGATTACAATATAGAAACAGAATTAATAGTCAAATAATAAAATCACATACATACTAAAATTGTGCTTAATATTAGTTGATTACTACAATTGGATTAAGTTTCGCAAGCAATTTTGAAAAGCTTTTAGAGAAATACCTGTGAAACGTACATCATTACAGTAGTTATTGGCTAAAGCCATCTTTCTATTAATTGGCGACTGTTGAATGTAGTTTGCTTTGCAGTACCTAATATTAAACAGCAATTGGTTACGAGTATCTCGGGGTGGTACGTTTATATTGATGTCATGTAAAATATCTGGGGCGTCCACTAATGTATTTAATATCTGGAATAAAAATCCAAGTTGCATATATTCTCTACGCTGCTTTAAAGTTGGTAGTCCTACATAGCGCATCGTGTCATCTGTGTTGAGATAATATTCTGCTTGTTAAGTTTGTATTTGATAGTTTTACAAAAATTTAACTGTAACTCTTCAAATCTTTGGATTTGCGTTACATGATAAGGAGACCATATCACACAGCCATATTCTAAGACAGATCGCACCAGTGAGTTATAAAGGATAACCAAAGAATTAATATCGTTCATATCGCGAGTATATCTTTTTATGCAGCCAAGTATTTTGGAACTCCTCGATAATATGTAGTCACAATGCGTTTTGTAATTTAGTTTCTTGTCAAGAAAAATTCCTAAATCCTTTATTTCATGGACTTCCTTAATTACTACGGAATTAAGTTTATAAGGAGTTGAGCAGTTATTATTTTTCCTGCTGTAACATATCGATAAACATTTGTTTTCATTCAATGTCATACTATTTAATTCACACCATTCCTCGATCATTTTTAGGTCATTTTGTAGAATATCTACATCCTAAGCAGTTTCAATTATTCTAAAAAATTTTAAATCGTCCGCAAATAATAGGTATCTGGATCTAAGCTTGCTCCCGACATCATTTATAAACAGCAGAAACAATAAGGGGCCAATATTAGAACCTTAAGGTACACCAGATGTCATATCGTACCATTCAGACATATGATTTTTTATTTTTACCTGTTGTCTCCTGCCTGATAAATAGCTACTTATCCATTTTAGTAGAGGATTACGTATGCCATATTCGAATAACTTTTGAATGAGTACAGAATGATTCACTTTATCGAACGCTTTGCAGAAGTCCATACAAATGACATGAACATCATGTCCTCGTTCAAAACCATCGAAAATATATGTTACAAAAGTGGTCAAATTAGATGTAGTAGATCTTGCTGTAAAAAATCCATGTTATTCTTTTACAATAAGGTGTTTCAAACACTTGAAAAGGTGCGATGATATCAGACTTTCGAATATCTTGGTCGGAGTTGAGAGTATACTAATTGGTAGTATACCCATTGTAGTAGTTCACTTTTGATCGATTGTCTAACTCCAATTTTGAATGAGCAGTAATCCTCGTTCGACGAAAGTTCTTTGCAAGTTATATCGACAATACTTAACTCATTTTTTATGTAGCTGCTGACTGCCTCTACTTTTGTCCCTGGGGCTATAGCTCCTAAATGCCTTCGCTCGACAGCGAGAAATGGGTATTAGACTTATCTCCCACTATTATATTACGATTGTTATTTTTATTTTTCTGAGGCGCTTTTTCATCAGGTGAAATAATATCATCTGAAGATTTGAAAGCAGGCGATGAAGCAGCACTGACAGCTTCTTTCACCTGATCTAACGTAACCAATTTATGTGAGCCATTAGTACCATCTTGTTTCTTTTTGTTTTTAGTGCTATTAGTATTTTTAATGATAGTTGGTATCTCTTGCAAATCTGCCACTGGGGGTGATTCGGCTTGTTTCATTGAAGTCGGCTTATTTTTGCATTTATCACTGTATGATTCTTGACTCACGCTTATATTATTTTGATTCAAAATTTCCAATAGTTGGATTTTATCCTGGAGTATTTTCACTTTATCTCGAAGTTCGTCTATTATAATATCTTTAGCGTTAATTATGTTTTTCAAATAATCTATTTCTTTTAACGAAGTGTGTGAATTCCATTCCGAAATATTTTCCACAACAGTTGTTTCCATATCATCTCCGAAAGGTTCCGTGTCATTATTTTCTTCTGCATATTCACAGCAAATAATATGCTGTTGGTCAATATAACGCACATTTTTAACGTACTTAATACAGCTCGGATGGTTCAAAGAATTGCATTTCACGCATTTTATACCAGATGTTGGCTTATTTTTGCAACGTTTACAAGGTTTTGTTGGGAGTCCCAGGGATCCATCGTCTACAAAACCGTCCATCATTTATGCGATATTTTTATACGGGTAATATATTCACAA
Organism: Dorcus parallelipipedus; assembly: GCA_958336345.1. Taxonomy (NCBI): domain Eukaryota; kingdom Metazoa; phylum Arthropoda; class Insecta; order Coleoptera; family Lucanidae; genus Dorcus; species Dorcus parallelipipedus. The sequence goes on along the minus strand of OY284479.1, from coordinate 30,208,660 downwards.
AAACAGTTCGATGCAAAACACGTAAATACAGTTCAATGGGTCGGCCGAGAGCGTAAATGATGCCCGCTTCGCACGCATATACAATATACGAACACGGTATTTTTTGGTGACAGTATACTGAGAAGGATGTTATCAAACGTTGTGGGTAAGTACAATGCCAATGTGACGCTATTAGATTTTATTTTATGTAGAAATGTATACAGTGAAAGCCAAAACCAAGTGAAAAAGTTTTTTATTTATTTCTTTATTTGAAAGTTTTTATGCCAATCATTTTAATAACGAGCACTATATAAATTGTACTTCAAACTTATTGTTTTACAGGTAAATTTTTTTAAAGTTTTTGCAACATAGGTATATACAGGCTTTGTTCTGGGACGTACAGTAAAGTTATTACAGTTGTACGGTTTTATATGTATTATCGTTAAAAGTTTTTTTTAAGACAAAAACATATCGCAAAGTGAGGTATGGTGTACAATTTCAGTTATTTTTAAAGATTATACATAAAAAACCGTATAACTTTTTTCTTCATCGTTTTTCTCTATCTCGTATCATAAAGCCTGTATATAGGGTGCGAAATATATTTAAAAAAAACTGTATGTTGGACACATAAATTTGCAATAACTTCTTGGCGATCACTGTATATTACAGATGTCATTTATATATACCTAACCCGCAATCTTTTAGGGGAATCCTGTTTTCGCAGCGGCAACCACAAACTGTCCTGTCAACTGTGTGTTGGCGGACACAGTTAGGCAGTTGATACGCCGCTTGAGGAGTGGTAAAAAACAGAATTCTTTGTGGAATATAAAGGTGGAAAAGGATTTCCGGATCATTATCATGATCGGAAGTAACGATATTTTAAAAAATGCTACACCGATCCATATTTCATTTCACATTAAATGGCTTCTGCGGTTAGCTAAAAAATTGTCATCTACTGTTTTCATATGTAGCATACCGCCATTGCAAGATTATTGTTATCAGCAAAACATATTACATACCAACATGAAATTACAAAGAAGTGTAACATTAAATTCTTGGACGTTCATTCATTTGTATCTCAACGGTCCTATCATATTTTTGAAAAGTAAGTCTACCACTAATGTGTTACATAATTTGTAATTAACATACTATTCTTTTTTCAGAGACAGGATTCATTTGAATAGACGATGCCTCCAAGATATGTATGAATTCTTCCAAAGCCAATGTTAAACACAAGGTAAGACATTCGATATTTTATACGTATTGAGTTCGCATTTCATTATTATTGTTTTTGTTTCTAGGATCTTCCCCATTGGTAGAACGTGTTGATGTAAAATGGTTCTTTTTAGAACCACCAAAACCTTCTCCCAAACATTTGCATTCGAGACACACAAGCGCTTAAATAGATTAGTATACCTACTGCTAACTGAAATCAACCTCCAGTTTCTAAATTATTCCTATCTATTTATTCTTTTATGTAAACACGCTAATATAAACAATTAACTATCTAAATAAATTGAGGCGGTCAGAAGCAAAAAGGGGTGTAAGTACAACTTTCGTGATTTGAAGAGAGAGAGGTTCAAAGTTAAATTTCAATAAAATAATTCGCGGTCAAATGATAATTTATAAGATAGGAAAACTACTTTCTAATATCTTTTTATGACTGTTTCAAAAATTTCGTGAAATCACATAACTCAATTTGTGTTAAAAAGTCACTCTGCTTCTAACCGCTTCATTTGTAAAACAGTATAAATGATGGAAGATCAAGTGCGTCGACATCAACAAACGTAACAAGTTGCTGTCGAAAGCGAAAGCCGCTGTCCCCGATGACGAGAAAGACGAACCGGTCGTTGTGTTGTCCGACTCTGACGCGGACGGAAACTGCGGTAACAAAAAAGACTCGAGCAAGCTGGAGAATCTCCTGCGCGCCAACGAGCTGGTCGTCGAGCGGATTAAGAAGAACATAAACATAACCTTAACCAGGCATTGTCCTAGACGACAGCGACAGTTCCGACGAGGTCGCTCTGAGCAAGATAAAACGCGGCAAGCCGTCAGAAAACAACAACAAAACGCCGAACGACGGCGGCAGCAAAGCACAGGACAAGAAGCGAAAAAGCGTCAGGTTTAATGTGCCGGACGAGAGCGAGAAAGACGACGTGGATAGCAGAAAAGTCAAGTCGAGGTCCAGGAAGGCCAAGAAAAACACGTTTACTCGTCGAGCGACAGCAAGGCGAACAGCGACACCAAGGTGAAGAAAAAACATAGGAAGAAACAACCGCGGGATCTGGCAAGCGTTAGCAGCTTCTCGGACACGAACACAGACGGGGACAGCGACGAAGACAGACAGAAGAAATCTAAGAAGAAACCTTCCCAGCCAAAGTCCAAGGAATTATCTGCGGCCCTGGAAAGGCGCCTGATCGCGGCCCAGACGGACAACAAGTTTTCTTGGAGGGCCTACGTGTCCTTGACGAAAGTGACATCCGACAAACTAAAGGAGAACTACGAGAAGAGACTTTTGAAGGACGAAGTTAATAGGTTGGTATCACTACGATTGTCGTTATCGTCGAAGAAATGGGACATTTAAAGCACGCAGTTGTGCACCGTCGATCGTCTTCTGTTTTTTTTTAAACGTCTTGCTCTTTTTTATCATCGATCTTTCTCCAGAAATTTTCTTCTTTCTTGCACTCTCCTGTTATCTCCCTTATACAGGGTCAGACTGAACTGCAGTCGTTTATTAATACCGCAAGGTTATATGACACCGCAGATTCGCATTCAATTCCACGATCGTCTTTTAAAACATTCAATTGCGACAGATGTCAAAGTTTTAAAATATTATTATAGTAAACTGTCGATGACGTTATTTTAATTAATAACGTTAATAAAAATTTTATTGGACATTTAAGTAGCGACATCTTTCGATCGCTTGTTGACCTATTTTTTTTTTTTAATCAAATATCAAGCACATAAATTGAACACAATGATATTGATAAACGTCAAACAGTACATAAAAGATCAATATATGTATATACATTCTGGATAATCACAGAAAAAAGTCATCAAGAGAGTAGCAGCTTTTTGAGAGTAAAAATGATTTTAGTTTCATTTTAAAAGTCTTTACATTGGGAGCAGTCTTAATAGGCGCAGGCAGGGCATTATAAAATTTACAGCCATTAAATAAGGCACCTTTTTGATATAGGGCAGTAGAATGAGAATCTGGTCTAAGATTAAGCTTAAATCTGGTGTAATAAGAATGAGTAGCATTATTATGTGAGAATAAATCTGGATATTTATATACAAAAACAGCATAGTTCGTAAATGTAAATCGAGTGTACCGTTAATAATTGAAGTGTTACGAAAGCTTTCCTACAGGAATCAAGACGTTTAAGACCTGCCGAAATGCGAACAGCATATTTTTGCAGAACAAATACCCTATCTGAAAGGCTACTGGAACCCCAATGTATGATTCCATATCTAGATATATCCATATCTAATATGACTGTGAAAGTTAGCGAAATAAAGAGTACGCATCGTCATTTGATTACAGTGACCAGCCAGGAGTCTGAGGGCAAAACAAGAACTGCTTAATTTGGAACAGAGAGAGTTTATATGAGAGTTCCACTGTAAGTGAGAGTTTAAAGTTACCCCAAGAAGTTTAATGTCATCAGAGAGCGGAATATTCGTACTTTGTAAACTAATTGATGTAGTGTCACTGCAGCCAGCCGATTTACCATTTTTAAATAAAATTACCGAAGTTTTATCCCTATTAATACTTAGTTTATTTTTGGACATCCATAATGCTATCTGGTTATATATTTGTTTAGTTGTCTGCATTAAATCGGGAAAACTATTACCAGTTACCAAAATGTTAGTATCATCAGCATAGGAGACCAAAGTGCAATCAAGGCCCTGTAAGAAGTGTCCCAGGTCATTAATAAATATTATAAATAAGGTAGGACCGAGAATAGAACCCTGAGGTACCCCAAATTTGACATCAGCAACTTCAGAAAAATTATTATTAATTACGACTTTTTGTTTACGATTAGCAGTAGGATTGACAAATTGAAGCCAGACCGCCACCTAATAAGTCATCCCAATGCAAGACGGCCATGTGCTGTCAAAGCATATGAGAATTTTGAACAGACTGACAGTTGACTTTTTTGCAATTATGACAGATGTTAAAGTTTTAAAGTATTTTTGTAGTAGGCTGTCGATGACGTCATTTTAATTAATGAACTTTTATTGTTAAACAGACTGACAGTTGATTTATTTGCAATTGTGACAGATGTCAATGTTTTGACGTATTTTTATAGTAAACTCGATGACGTCATTTTAATTAATAACGTTAATAAAACTTTTATTGTTAAATAGACAGTTGATTTTTTACAATTATGACAGGTGTCAAAGTTTTAATATATTTTTGTATTAGGCTGTCGATGACGCCATTTTAATTAATAACATTATAAAACTTTTATTGTTAAACAGACTGACAGTTGATTTTTTTTGCAATTGTGACAGATGTCAAAGTTTTTTTGGAGTATTTTTATAGTAAACTTTAGTAGACATTAATAAAATTTTTATTGTTAAACAGACTGACAGTTGATTTTTTTTTTCTTTGCCATTATGACAGATGTCAAAGTTTTAATATATTTTCCTAGTAAACTGTTGACGTCATTTTAATTGATAACATTAATAAAATTTTTAATATTATACTGGCAGCTGATTTTTTTTGCAATTATGACAGATGTCAAAGTTTTATTATATTTTGGTAGTAGACGGTTGATGACGTCATTGTAATTAGTAATAATATAAATAAAAATCTTTATTGTTAAACAGACTGCTAGTTGATTTGTCTTGTAATTATGACAGACCTCAAAGTATTAATATATTTTTGTAGTAAACTGTCGATGACGTCATTTTAATTATTGACATTAATAACATTTTTATTGCTAAGCAAATTGGCAGTTGATTTTTTTCCTTGCAATTATGACAGATGTCAAAGTTTTAAAATATTTTTGTAGTAGACTGTTGAAGACGTCACTTTAATTAAAAACATTAATAAAATTTTTATTGTTAAACAGACCGACAGTTAATTTTTTTTTTGCAGTTATGTCAAATATTTAATAATTCTTTTTTTGACACTGACAGCTGTCAAAGTTTTTTGTAAATTAATTTTTGACGTGATTCTAATCCATTATTAAAAAGAATACTTTTGATTGTCAAACTGACTAACAATGTTTTATTGACAATTATGACATTTGTCAAAGTTTTAATGAAATTTTCTATTAGACTGCTGATGACGTCTCATTGTTGTTAATAATTACACTAATAGAAAACAAATTTATGTTTTAATAGTCGCACTGACAGCTAGTTTTGACAATTACGATAACTGTCAAAGTTTTCTTGTACATCATTAATGACGTAATCCTAGTTGATCACGTTATTAAAAAGGAAACTTTGTCAAACTGTTTGACAGTTGATTTTCTTGCCAATCATCACTGATGACTTCATCCTAATTAATCGCGTTATTAAAAAAAAATCTTTTATTTTAATGTCAAACTTACTGACGCCTGATTTTTTTTGACAGTCATGACAACTGTCAAAGTTCCAATAAAATTTTCTGATAACCTATTAGCGACGACATTCGAATTAATCACACTGAGAAAATGATATTTTAATTCACAGCATGATTGACTATTGATTTTATTTTTGACAGTTATGACGACTATTGATGACGTCATTAAACCGATTGATCACTGATCGGTCACATTAAGAAAATCTTCATTGGCCGGGTTCACCAGACGAATCAGCTTCCAATCAGCTTGCAAGCTGCTTGCGATTTTCTAGTGAACGCTATAGTTACCTTTCATTAATTACGCTTAAAAATAATCATAAGCAGCTTGCAAGCTGATTGCAGTCAAGTACGTCTGGTGAACGCGGCCATTGACAACAGATTTTTTTTGCAATTGTGAGAGATGTCAAGTTTTGATATATTTTTGTAGTAGACTCTTGATGACGTCATTAATATTTTCTTGCGTTTTACGAGCACGCACGCAACTGTTTGCGAATATTTGTTTCTAAAGCACAGGCACCTTGATGACTGTAAAAAATCAAAATATCTTCTTTATTTATTAATTTACGAGAAAATAACAAGGAACAATTTTATTTAAGAATTTCGTTCTCTAACGACTGGTAAAGTATTCTACAGGTGTTCCATTAGAAACAGTGCATCTTTCCCTTTATCTCATAAACGCAACGGCCATTTGTTTTTTTTGACTGCATGCATCACTGCCAATCAGCGTGAAGGTACTAATACTTATATATTGTTACATTATGACAAGCAGACTATATTTTTATATACTGGTAGCGCCACCTGTGCCTCAGACAGGATACTAATCTATTCTAGACACGCACCGAATTTACTGGAAAAATCTAGCAAGTCTTTCGAAGTTATTCTCGAAGAGGGCCGATTGCTATAAAGAGGAGCCGGGGCGCGGTTTTTAAATCAGTCTTACTTAGGAAGCGATGTGTAGCAAGCGAATTTAATAACGTTGAAGTGTTATTTTGTCAGATAAGTGTACAGCTCGATATTATTGTACTTTTATTGTGTGTAATGATCGTAGACATTAAAGTGTTTTAAAATAAATAAATAACGTTTAAATTTGTGAACCCGAAGTCGGTGTCAGAAGCGGAAATTTTCAAAAAAAAAATCGAAAATGAAGCTAGTTGAATTAAAAGTGAAGGAGCTGCGTGATGAATTGGACGAGAGAGGGCTTGAAAATTCTGGAAAAAAAGCCGTTTTGAACGAGCTCTCCGAGAAGAAGGAAAAGATCCGGAATTATTTGAATTCGAAATTGAAAATACCACAGCTTTACTTAGAGAAATGAAAGCAAAAATGGAAAAAGTTGATGAAAATATAAAGAAAGAAATTAAAGAAATCAATGAAAATATGAAGGAAGGAATGACGCAACAAATGGAGCTTTCTAGAAAACAAATAGAAAGCTTGGAAATAAAAATTGAAACTTCCAGTTTAAACACCGATCTGAAATTACAGGAGGTGAAAAATCAAATCGATGAAAAGATTGAAGATCTTAAAACACAATTCGGTGAGGAAACTGATGGAAAGATTGAAAATGTGAAGAGACAATTTGAACACGCAATTTTTTATCAAATTGAAGATGTAAAAACTCATATTGGTGACGTAAAAACTGAATTTGACTGCAAACTTGATGAGAAAATCGGAGGAATAGAAATTCAGTTCCACGATAAATTTGAAGACTTAACCAAACAACTGCATAAAGTAGGACTTGGTCGTTCTATTACACCATCTGTGTCGTCAAGCCAAAAAATGAAACCACCCAAATTTGAAGGGGACTTACCATGGTCTAGTTTTATTAGACAATTCAAAATCGCAGCTGATGTAAATGGCTGGAATGATCGCGATAAGGCTGCAGCCCTCGTGTTGGCTTTGCGGGGCCCAGCATTGAGTGCATTACAATCAATTCCCGAAGAGATTCAGAACAACTTTGATCAACTAGTAGAACACTTGGACATGCGATTTGGTGACGCACCATTGAAGCAACTCCATACTATCCAACTGAAAACTCGTACCCAGAAGAATGGTGAGTCATTACAGGAATTTGAACTCGATGTCTAGAGATTGGTCCGAATGGCGTTTGGAGACTTCCTGCCTGAACCTGTTTTCCACCGGCTGGCCATACAAGCATTCATTGACGGTACTAAAGACCAAGAGATGCAGCAAGTCTTGCGACTGGGTAACTTCTCCAAGTGCACAGATGTACTGGCCCGTGCTCTGGAATTCGAGGCAGCCAAGCAAGCCTCTAGAAGCCTTGTACGAGTGCGAGAGGTGAAAGCTGCCGACGACAATGCACTGACAGAAATTTTGGATAGACTCAAACAGTTGGAAGAAAATAAAACCGCAGGCAATGTGAAGCGAATAATGAGTTGCTGGAACTGTGGTCAGCAAGGCCATCTGCGCTCCAACTGTAGGCGCAAGCGGCCGCGCCACTACAATGATAGTGATTCGTTAAACTAATTCCAGTCAGCAAGAAGGGGCGCATGCTGACTGATTCTACGAATAGCCCCAAGATTGTCTCTATTTCTAGAATAAGAAATAATGAAAATAGTTTGATAGCAAATGGACAAATTGGCAAGAGATCCTTCCAATTCACAATCGATACTGGTGCAAATGCGTGCATAGTAAGAACAGATCTTTTACCAAAATGGAAACTAATAAATACTGGAAGAAGGTATCACATCCAGACAGCTACTGGAGAGGTTACTCCTGTTTGTGGGGAAGCCGAAATTGAATTGAAGATTGGAAGTATGAAATTTAGTCACAGGGTTTTAGTGGCTGATATCGTTGATGATTTCATACTTGGAGTGGATTTCATGAAGAAAAACGGCTTGGTTGTAGATCTAAAGGATAAAGTTCTACGCATTGGAACAGAAGAGATACCTCTCCATATCCCTGGAAATTCACCTACCGTATTGAGAATAAAACTGAAAGAAAGTGTGAACATTCCCGCCTTAACCGACAAGATAATCTTGGCAAAAATGGAAGGCAATCTTGGTAGCTATCCTACTGGGATCATAGAACCAATTGAAACTAACTGCGCCAAGAAGGGAATTTTATTGGCTGGAACTCTGGTGAAGATTCAAGAAACAGTTCCTATCCGTCTTGCAAATGTCAACAGTTACCCAGTTACCATACCCGGCGGAACTGTAGTGGGCAAGTGTGAAGCAATTGTTTCTGTAAACCATATTGAAGTGAACGATGCATACGCTCGGCATCAGTCTGACACGCTACCACCACTACTAGAGAAATTGCTGGCTGGTACATCAACATTGCTGAAACCCAAAGAAACAGAAGACGTACGAGAGCTGTTTCGAAAATTTAAAGGAATCTTTGCTTATACTGATGATGACTTAACCCGGACAGACATTGTACATCACAGAATAAACACTGGCGACTCGAATCCAATTCGACAACCCGCGCGTCGACTGCCGTTGGCAAAAAGAGAAGAAGCCGAAAATTTAATTAAGAAGATGCAAGACCAAGACGTTATAGAACCGTCGCAAAGTCCATGGGCATCTCCCGTTGTACTGGTGACTAAGAAGGATGGCAGCACGCGTTTTTGTGTGGACTATAGACGATTAAATGATGTCACGAAAAAGGACAGTTATCCCTTGCCCAGGATCGATGACACAATAGACACCTTATCCGGTGCGAAATGGTTTTCGACCTTAGACTTGAAAAGTGGCTATTGGCAAGTTGGTATGCATCCCGAAGACAAGGAAAAGACGGCCTTTACTGCTGGAAATGGTTTATGGCAATTCAAAGTGATGCCTTTTGGTCTTTGCAACGCCCCAGCTACTTTTGAACGACTCATGGAATTGGTATTGCGCGGACTTAGCTGGAAAACTTGCCTCGTATACTTAGACGATGTGATAGTTGTTGGAAGAACTTTTAAAGAACATCTTGCAAACTTAACAGACGTCTTCCAGAGAATAAAAGAGGCGAAATTGAAACTGAATCCTGCCAAATGCGAATTCTTCCAAAAGGAAGTGAAATATCTTGGACACGTCATATCAGAAGCAGGAGTCGCAACGGATCCAGACAAAATTACAGCCGTTAAGGATTGGCCACCACCAAAAAATGTGCATGAGTTGCGAAGTTTCCTGGGATTATGCACATATTACAGACGATTTGTGAAAGACTTTGCAAAGACAGCCAAGCTTCTGCATTCGCTGACCGAAGGAAAAACAACATTCTTTTGGAGTGAAGACTGCCAAGAAGCTTTTGAAAATCTGAAGGATCTTCTAATGTCTGCACCGATACTGTCCTATCCACGACTAGAGGGCCAGTTCATCATTGACGCAGATGCGAGCAATCACGGAATTGGGGGCGTGTTATCACAAGTGCAGGACGGGGAAGAACGTGTCATAGGTTACTTCAGTAAAGTTTTATCCAAAGCTGAAAGAAATTATTGTGTAACCAGGAAGGAGCTTTTTGCTGTGGTGAAAACATTGGAACATTTTCACAAATACCTTTATGGTCGACAGTTTCATCTTCGATCAGACCATGCAGCATTGAAGTGGTTGCTCCAGTTCAAAAATATAGAAGGCCAGCTTGCGAGATGGATAGAAAGACTGCAGGAGTATGATTTTACAATCGAACATCGCCCAGGTCGTATCCATAATAATGCAGATGCACTATCCAGAAGACCATGTCCTGAAGATTGTCGGCACTGCTTGAAATTGGAGGACAAAGAAGGAATAATTCCTATCAAAAGAACACGTGTCACAAACAACCAGTGGCAACCAGAAGTTATAAGCCAAGAGCAACGCCAAGAGGAAGACATAAGGGATATAATCTCTTGGAAGGAAAAAGGACAACGTCCAACTTGGGCCGAAATATCGAACAAAAGCCCGATTTTCAAAAGCTACTGGGCACGATGGGACTCTCTAAAGTTAGAGAATGGAATTCTGAAAAGAGAATGGGAGTCACCTGATGGCAGCGAAATTAAAGAGCAGTTAGTCCTTCCAAAAGTAAGAATTGCCGAAGTTTTGGAAGAAATACATGGTGGTACGTCAGGTGGACATTTGGGCATCAATAAAACATTAGCAAAAGTCCGAGAAAGGTTTTATTGGGTGAAATGTAGAACCGATGTAGAGAATTGGTGTGCCAGGTGTATTACCTGCAAGGCAGTGTCTGGCCCTGCGAAAAAGACTCGAGGAAGACTACATCTGTATAACGTCGGTGCACCCTTCGAGAGGATTGCCATTGACATAGCCGGCCCGTTTCCAGAAACCGATCGCGGAAATAAGTACATCATGGTGGTAACCGATTACTTCACTAAATGGCCAGAAGGTTACGCGTTGCCTAATCAGGAAGCAACAACTGTCGCCACTGCCCTCATAGAGAATTGGATAACAAGATTTGGGGTGCCAATGGAGCTTCATTCCGACCAAGGTAGAAATTTCGAAGGAAGCGTCTTTCAAGAATTGAGCCGGATGCTTGGCATTTTTAAAACGCACACTACCCCGTTACACCCGCAATCAGACGGCATGGTAGAGCGATTCAACAGAACTCTAGAGAGACATTTAGCAAAAGTGGTCTCCACAAACCAACGCGACTGGGATCAACATTTGCCCATTTTTCTAATGGCATATCGTTCCGCAATACATGACACTACTAAGCAATCGCCGTATCGAGTTTTGTTTGGAGGAGAAATGCGTTTGCCATGTGACCTGAAGTTTGGACTTCCAGAAGCTAGAAGGTCTGAATTGCACGAATATCTGCAGGACTTCGAGAATCGATTGGCGAGCACTCATCAATATGTGCGACGAAACATCAATCTGGTCACCGACAAAATGAAGACCCGGTATGATAGACGAGCCAATCAAATGGGATTCCAACCAGGGAACCAGGTCTGGCTGTACAACCCCAAAAGGACTCGTGGACTATGCCCTAAACTACAGGCGCCTTGGGATGGACCTTACGAAGTAATCAAGAGAATTGATGACGTGGTATACAGAATACGGAAGCTACCCCGTGGGAAGATGAAAGTGATCCACATAGACCGTTTGGCTCCATATTCTGCTCGGGACGAACAGAATTAAGGAGGGGGCAGTGTTACATTATGATAAGCAGACTATATTTTTATATACTGGTAGCGCCACCTGTGCCTCAGACAGGATTCTAATCTATTCTAGACACGCACCGAATTTACCGGAAAAATCTAGCAAGTCTTTCGAAGTTATTCTCGAAGAGGGCCGACTGCTATAAAGAGGAGCCGGGGCGCGGTTTTTAAATCAGTCTTACTTAGGAAGCGATGTGTAGCAAGCGAATTTAATAACGTTGAAGTGTTATTTTGTCAGATAAGTGTACAGCTCGATATTATTGTACTTTTATTGTGTGTAATGATCGTAGACATTAAAGTGTTTTAAAATAAATAAATAACGTTTAAATTTGTGAACCCGAAGTCGTAACAATATTTTGATAATTTAACCGAATTTGCAACTTTTATAGTAAGAAAGCTAGCAATGCAAGTGCCGAACGGATTGTATTCTAATAAACTTCTAATTTCCAGGCTAACAAATTTGGACAGCCTCAAGCGAACGCACAGTGCGGCTAAGGGCTCCCAATCGTCGGACTCCGCCGATTCGACGAACGTTAAAAAGCAGCGAGTTCGCGAAAGCAGCAACCCCGAGAAGAAGGGGACCAAATCCAGCAGTTCGGACAAGTCCGACTGCGAAGTCGAGTATCCGGCCGAAGACTCCCTGGCCTTGCCCGAAGAACCCGAACAAATGGGTACTTTGGCGGATAAAGAAGACACTGTTATCAACACCGTGCTGGGAGGAATTAATTCCGGCTCCGACTCATCCGCGCACGAGAACGGCGAGGCTGATTCCAAGGAGAGCGATGCCGAGCAGATTGAAAATGGTGGCAAGAAAAAGGATGATAAGGAGGAGAAGAAAAAGGACGACAAAGAAGAAAAGAAAAAGGACGAGGTAATGACATTTCAAAAAACTTGATTAATTTATATACAACGTTGATGTCTCCCTATAATTGCAAATCGGTTTCTTTCAAGCTTTTCCTCTGACTTTGTTTAACATATTATTTAATTCAATAATAGAAAATTACAGTACCCTTATACAGGGTATCGCTGAACTGTAATCATTTGCAAATATTGTTGGTATTGCATTGTATTTATTTCAGTCATTGCAGATCGGTTTCTTTCGAGCTTTTCCTCCGACTTTGTTATTTAATTAAATAATAAAAAATTGCAATACTGGGTATCACTGAGCTGTAATCATTTGCAGATACTGTTGGTTTCGCATTGTATTTCGCAAATCGATTTCTTTCGGGCTTCTCTGACTTTGTTTAACATATTAATTAATTAATTACGAGGAATTTACAAGAAAAAAATTGCAACACCCTTATACAGGGTATTACCGAACTTCAATCAAAAACGAGTTTACTTTGACGTTAGATGCTTATACAGAGTTCTGATTGTATAAAATGATCAAAAAGTGTTATTTCCTTTAATTAAAAAGCCGAGCACTGTTAACGGTAGTTTCAATGGACGACTCAAGTTCAGTAGCACCCTGTACAGACGTACTTTGTAATCACCGATTTATTTTTGATTTTAGGAAGAAGGCGGTGATCCTGTCGGATCTGAGAAGAACAAAAGCTGGCCTAAGGACAAACTGTTGGCGGAGAAACTTTCCGAGTCGGATTCCGACGAGCAGTTTTCAAAGTTTCTGGAGAAGAAGAAGAAGCTAGGAGAGCCGCACAGGTGAGTGAGGATGTTGTGTTGTGTTTGTTTCTAAACTGAACGAATTGATTTTTTTTTTAGTTCGTCGGATGTCATTTTCGTCAAGGACACGTAGGCCCCCCAAGAAAACTTGTTGTCCGTCTGGGCCGCGATCAGGCGCCTTTCCAGGGCCGTAGATAATTCCTTGGACTTTGGCTGGGAAGGTTTCTTCTTCGATTTCTTCTGTCTGTCTTCGTCGCTGTCCCCGTCTGTGTTCGTGTCCGAGAAGCTGCTGACGCTTGCCAGATCCCGCGGTTGTTTCTTCCTATGTTTTTTCTTCACCTTGGTGTCGCTGTTCGCTTTCCTGTCGCTCGACGAGTAAACGTGTTTTTTATTGGCCTTCCTGGACCTCGACTTGACTTTTCTGCTATCCACGTCGTCTTTCTCGCTCTCGTCCGGCACATTAAACCTGACGCTTTTTCGCTTCTTGTCCTGTGCTTTGCTGCCGCCGTCGTTCGGCGTTTTGTTGTTGTTTTCTGACGGCTTGCCGCGTTTTATCTTGCTCAGAGCGACCTCGTCGGAACTGTCGCTGTCGTCTAGGACAATGCCTGGTTAAGGTTATGTTTATGTTCTTCTTAATCCGCTCGACGACCAGCTCGTTGGCGCGCTGGAGATTCTCCAGCTTGCTCGAGTCTTTTTTGTTACCGCAGTTTCCGTCCGCGTCAGAGTCGGACAACACAACGACCGGTTCGTCTTTCTCGTCATCAGGGACAGCGGCTTTCGCTTTCGACAGCAACTTGTTACGTTTTAAATTTAGCGCTAAAATGTAGCGACTAATAATTTCGTTTTCGCGCCGTGGCAACCCTGGTACCCCTCCTTTAGAGGAGCGGCTAAATATCACAAGAAATACCAGCGTTGCCAGGTTGTATATTTTTAAATATATATGCAACCTACGACACAGATATCTTCTTCTTTATAAAATTTAATTGTAATTCTATTTTCTAGTCGAAACTAATTTTAAGTTTCGTTTTATTCTTGTGGAAACAATTTTCTTCACAATTACTTCTGTTGGTTTAAAAAGAAAACGCTGAAACTCATATTGTTTATTGAAATTGTAATAACAAATTAGATTACAAAATAAATATATAATTATATTTATCAGAAGTATTTAATTTTTAATGAGATGTTAGAACGAATGTTGAACTTTAATGAAATGTACATATGCGGTCAAAATAGTAGCAGTAGAACGCCAAGATAGTTAAAAAAATATCTTTCCCTTCGATTATTGAAGAGACTATTAGGTACCGTTTATATGAGATAACGAAATTAATTTTAAATAAATAAATTAATAAATAAATAAATAAATAAAATAAAATAATAAACTTTAAGAGTTTAGGTAAGTGATTTCAAATCTGAAAAAATATTAAAAAAAAAGAAAAAGAAAACTGTCCTCGTTCGTGTCCTCGTGACCTTACAGTTGTGAAAAATGAACAAACTAGCTCAGCCATGAGACCCGTTTAAAAACTCTGGGTTAAATACCTACTAATCTTGTACAGAAAAAAATAATAATTTTTTTTCTTAATTTCTAAATAGTTAACAACTAAAATTGCACAAATTTAGTATCAAAACACTTTGAATACAATAATCTTTCCGCTTATAACCCAGAATTTTCATATATATCTACTCAGGTAGATAATATAAAGCAATTTCTGTTTTCCCATGTTAAATCCCTATGTCTCATTGTCAGATGGACAAACGGTATAAACAATTCAAAGTACAAGAAATATGTATTTTATATAATTACTGCTTACCAATATATATTTGGAATATATATATATATATGGAATTTATATTTAAAGTTTCTTTAATTGAATAGTAACATAAGATTAACCTTTACAACAAATGGCTTTAGACAATAATATTCATTAAAAGTGACAATATTAATTAGAAGTGAAAAATATTTTTCACTTCTAACGAGGGCTGTCGAACGACGGCGAAACGTTAAGTTTTGTGCGCTATTTAGTGTCCGTTTAAAAGATTTTGTGATTTTATTTATTATGTATATACATATACAGTGTCCACGGATCGGGTTCACTTTAGGAAAAACTTTTTTATTTTTCATTTTTCGAAAAAAAATCATAAAAGTTCTTGCTTGTCCCAAAGATTCTAAAATTAGAAAATATTAAATTTCCATTAATAACAATAAAATAAAATAAAATCCTGTTTACACTTTCACAAAATACGGCAATGTTCAAAAATTCCGTTAGTATAATCAAGTAAACTGGTTAACTCAAGCAATATCAATTACTGTAAATGTAATTTGGGTGATAGTTATGTAGAAATAAGAACATAATATAAAATAAAAAATTTTTATTTCATTTTTTAAATTTTAAGAACCTGCGAGGTAATAAAAAAATGACATTTGTGAATTAAAACGTGATAAGAAATCAAATTCATAATATTGCCCGATTCTAGTTAACGTGATTTTGAACAGAATTTGCCACGTTTAAAGATAAATTTCCCAACTTTTTCAATTGTTAATGGGAATTTATTATTTTCTGTAATATTTCTTGGGTTTTTAGGTCAAGCAAAAACTTTTGTAAAGAATGATTTTTTTTCGAAAAGTGAAAAATAAAGTTTTTCCTATAGTGAACCCTATCCGTGGACACGGTGTATATGTAATATATATACAGTGCTCGCCAAAAAGTCGGCATCAAATGGGAGAAATTTTTATTTCTGATTTTTCGAAAAAACTTTTTACGGCAATAATTTGTGCTTGTCTGAAAACCTATTTAGCCCCTATTAGATATACCGAGTGATTTTTACTTAGTTAGAAAATAGCATTTTCGAAATTGCCAAAATCCTAAAATTGTTATTTCTTGGAAACTAATCAAGATTTCAACGAGATTTTTTTTATTATGTATTAGTTTTAGCTTACTGAACAATCTCAAGGCCAGAAAATAACGTTCTTCTTTAACTTCCGAGAAAATTGAATTTTTCAATTTTTAAACTTTTCACAAAATTTCACATATCAAAACTTAGTTGTAAATTTCAAATAATTTTGAACGAAAACTTCAAATTTGTAATTGAAAAAAATAATAGAGAAAGGCATTTACTGCTTTAGATATTTTATTATTTATCGAAAAGTAATATTTGTACATAATCGCAACGTTTTTGATACAATATGCTTTTGAGGAGAAATATTTTTTAATGATAATTAACAGGTGTTGGAATGTCTTCTAAAAACTCTAATCTATTCCTATTCATGAATTCCTGTCACAAAAAACCCCTAAATATTCTTTTACAATGACCTAAATGAGGAGAGTTTTTTCTGAATTAAGCCATCATTAAACTAAAAACACAGTATGAGTGTTACGGAAAAACATAACACATCTCGTAACACATAAACTTTGATATGACTTTCATCTTACTTAATCAGTAAATTTGGCAACGTTGGTATTTTTTAGGATTTTTAGCCGCTCCTGGAGCATCGGTAGTTAGACAATCCGCCTTACAAGTCACGCCCACGTAAGACGGACACTGTTGTGCATCGTCTCAGTTTTCGTGTAATAATTCAAATTTGTAGGGGGTAAAAACTTTTTTGGTTCCATTTTCCTAAAGCTAAAGGTTTCCTCTGTCCACCTCTGAAATGTCGCATTTCTCCGTTGCTTATGAAAAAAGTTATGGAGGTTTATAACACGTAAATTTTCGGATTATGCGCAATTATGCAATTTAATAAATATACTGCATTGTTACTTAGACAATCCGCCTTACAGGTATTACTCATAATGTCCTACATCGTTTCAGATTTCGTGATGTAATTCAAATTTGTAGGGGGTATAAACTTTTTTGATTCCAGTTTCCTAATGCTAAAGATTTCCTCTATCCACCTCTGCATTTTCGATTTTCTACGTCGCTTATTGAAAGAGTTACGCAGGTTTATAACACGTTCTCTGAAATAATTAAGAAGTGTAAGGGGTATAAACTTTTTTGGTACCATTTTCCGAAAGCGGAAGGTTTCCTCTATCCACTTATGATTTTTCACATTACTGCGTTGCTTATTGGAAAAGTAATGTACGTTTGTATGAACATTGCGCTGACGGGAGTTTTCGATTATGCCATATAATTTAAATGTGTAGGGGGTATAAACTTTTTTTACGCCGGATTATCAATACACATGCACAGATGCAAGTGCTCATGCAATTAGAAAAGTTTGCGTTACATATTAAAAAAGTACTATTCCTATTTTTTATAATTCGCCCCACGACATTTCACTGGCCGCGCGACCGATAAGTTCAGGGCGAATTCCGTGATGCATATAACTCGATATTTCTTTAGTTTTCGTGATCGCTGTGTTATTATATTGGAAAGTATAGCGTTTTCGATTCCCGTGCACCGGCTGCACTCAGTGTATTTGCATCCTCTTTTAAGCTCATGTAATAACACGAGATGAAGATACTCTGAGTGCGCACTAAAGCAGTCAATCGAAAACGCTATTAATTGAAGCTCAGCCTGTGAGCTCATCTATGTAAATATAAAAATAAAAAATAAACCAATAAAAATCACAGTTAAGAGAATAAAGAAAAAAATATGTACCGTCGCGAGCAGAAAGAAATTGGTCATCAGTGAGTCATTAATTATACTCATTATTTAACACAGTGACAATTGTTGATGTCATAATCGTAATTGTCGTAATTGGTTGTAATTGTCATAATCTTTGTACTGTGACTGCGACTGCGACACGTGTCGTAGCGATGCCAACGAAGCTATAAAAATTCCGCTAAACGTACGTCCAACTTAAATTGGAATACCGGCAATTGACGATCTACGAACGCACTCCAGTGTCAACGCAGTGATTGGAGGGAGATCTCGGGGGCTATTCTCAAATGTCGGGTTAGACATTAGACATCGACAATTGTCGAAGGGTAGAGTCGCACGAGTTTTGTTTTCTCTATTCTCAAACACTGCTCGACAGTGAAAAGCGTATGCGACTCCAATTAATAATAATAATAATAATAATAATAATAAATGGTTTATTTCCATTTTCACACATGACACAGAAATACAATTAATGTAAACACAAACATAAATGGAAATCACTGAATTGTCGATGAAGCGATATAGCAACGTTGTATATTAGTTCAATTGAATAACAGTCAGCTGATAATTTCACAAATTTAAGTTGGCAAATCTGAAATTTAATCACTTGCAGACATTTTTAGTTGATTACATTTCAACAAAAGTTTTGAATAACACTGACTTATAATGTGTGTTCACTGTGGAACTGATTCGAACTGTTCAAAGCAGGCTAACTTATATCTAACTTTTTATACATATGTAAATATTGAAATGAAATCGGCTAAATTTAGGTACTTGAAAAGCACTGAGTAATTAAATTCTTTACATTATAGGCGCATTCACTGAATTTCAAAAATTGTTCTAAATATGAAAAACCCAATATTTTGACTTAAAAACGAATTTTTATATACATGTTTTTCTCGTTCGTACATCATAGCTATTTCATATTCTGCTCTAAATTTTGTATAATAAATCTCTTCTGCCATTTTTAAATGCACGTAATCGATACACACACAAAATGAATACAATAACGACGTCAATAACCTATTCGGTTTCGTACACGACATACAAATGTAGAATAGCTTTAACCACTCTACAATATCTCTATTAAAAATGTCGAAAAATTCTCGTATACGACATTTGAGAATTAACATCCGTAGACATTCGGGCAATGTCGTGTTCGACATAAGTATTCGTCAATTTGAGAATAGCCCCCCTGGTGGAACTTTTACAACTCCGTTGGCATAGTGTGTCTAGTGATCTAGTTCTCAACGGAATTCAAATTTGGAGTAATTGGGAAGAACAATGGAATGTAGGTGGCGCTCAAAATTGC
The DNA here is from genome assembly GCA_958336345.1 of Dorcus parallelipipedus. Taxonomy (NCBI): domain Eukaryota; kingdom Metazoa; phylum Arthropoda; class Insecta; order Coleoptera; family Lucanidae; genus Dorcus; species Dorcus parallelipipedus. Next base: position 30,189,490 of record OY284479.1, on the reverse strand, counting down.
CGTCGTATGTGAGATAACCATAATAAACCTTCGGTTTTTGATACAAGCGTTTGGAGTCTGTGACATGCAGGTTGGCAACAGCCAATCAGGTTAGAGGTTTTTTTAAGAAAAGAAATTTTAAAAAATAAAGAAATTTCTTGTAAGTCGCTGGATACTCAAATACTTTCGTTAAAAAGCAAGTATATTGCCCTTCTCGACGAAATAAAATCAACTGAAGAACTAAAGATAACACAAAATCATTTTAAATCAATGAAAGCCAGTTTGGAAGCTGTAAAGTCATCAGTAGAATTAACCAATTGCAGTTTTAATGTATCGATATATGGTTAACGATATATCATATGAGTCGATATGTCGATATATAAAATTTTTTTGCCATCCCTAGGTATAAATAGGGATGGCAAAAAAAATTATATATCGATATATCGACTCATATGATATATCGTTAACCATATATAGATACATTCGATATATCGTTAGAAATATATCGATATATTCATATATCGATATATTTAACTGATTGTTAAAAAAAAAGGTAAATAAAAATAAGTCCCAGCATATTTAATAGATTTCAATTCATTAGGAAAGCAGATTTTATTTTAATATACTCGCACAAAAATGAATAACATAAGAACTAATAATATTTACTAATATTATGAAGTAGTAATACAATTCTACTACCGTGCTAAGGCAAAATCATGTACCTACTGACAAAATTGTCCATTTTACAATTTTAGTAGCTTTTTGTATTGCATACCAATACATAAAAATATTTCCAAATTTTGCTTTTCGGTGGTGCCATTACGATGTTTTATTAAATAAGTTATAAACATAAGCCACAATTTAAAAAAATCAATAATTTTCAAAACCGCACTTCAGATATCAAATCGTTACTCCCGCAAGTCACAAGAACGAATGACTCACAAAGTTGTTTGGTTCTTTGTATCGGCCGTTTCTAAAACAAAAAATGTAATTTGTTCGGGGATTTACATAGCTAATATTTAAAAATACATTTTATGGGGATGCACGATTGTGGGTTTATGCAAAAGTTCAACGTAACTTATTTTCTTTACTACTTACTAGAGGCTATTTACTAGAGGGCAGAGCAGGCGTAAAATGAAAGAAATTAAAAAATATTTCAAGTAATTTTCTGTATCATCACTATAAAGATACCGGTAACAGATTTCATTGTTCTTTAAAATTGCACAAGCTAAAAAATATATCGAAAGGTTATTTGCAAAATATATCGATACTTTTACCAATATATTGAATTATAATATCGATATAATATATATCGATATTTTCCATAAATATATCGATATTTCTAATATATCGATATATCGTTGCCATCCCTAGGTATAAACACCAAAGCGGCGACTCTTTCGTTTGTTCTTCCCATGTCGCATGTTTGTCGATAACCAAAAAATTGCAGGTTCGAATGGTTCGAACCTTAACAAAAAGAATTACTTCCCTTCTTTTATCAAAATTTAAATATCTATGGGACCTCCAATATAAATGTTAATTCTTTTAGAGAAAGGCACCATTAATAAAAATTAAAATTATTCCGCCGGGAAATGAAAAGAAACGGCAACTGGGCGTGGGCAACTACATAATCTATGTGACGTCAAACCTCTCATTCAAACTTTATACCGATGAGGCTATATAACTCCAGCAAGATCCGTGGGAAGGTGGGTGGGCAATTAGAAAATTTACATGCTCTTTTAAATCTTAAAAGTTAAATTGCTTCTATAAAGAATTACGCATCATTTGTAGATTGATAAATGGAGGTGATTTTTGGTGATAAATAGAGGAGACTTCTGGGAAGTTAAAATTCTCATTTATGACAGAAATCTGTAAAGTTGTACATTTATCTTTATGAAGATAATCTGTAAAGTTGTACATTTATCTTCATAAAGATAATCTTTTAATAATGTTTTATCTTCATAAAGATAAATGTACAACTTTACAGATTATCTTCATAAAGATAAATGTACAACTTTACAGATTTCTGTAAATTGAGCTTAGGCTAGTAATTAATAGATGGCGCCACTAAGGATGTTGAATTACATAATGAATTTTTGAAATGTGAAACTGCACGTACGCTAACAACTTTACAGATTTCTATAAATTGAACTAGTTGGCAGTTAGTGATCAATAGATGATGCTAGTGTTCTTTTTTCTTTTCCAGTGTTCGTGAATATCAAATGCACATTTTTAATGATACTTAGCTTTAATTTTGTATAAGTAACTGGAGGAGGAAAACATTCTTTTGGAAATTAAAATTTCTGAATAAAATTATTTGAAAAAATTATGAGATACATGGCAACTTAGCAGATTTCTCTACGTGAACTTGCTAATCATACTAGAGGGCGCAGTTAAAAGTTGCAACGTAGCCAACATTGGCTGCACTAGTGTGCACTGAGTGTATTTTCATCTCAGTTCAGTTTAAAGTAATAAAACGAGATAGAGATATCCTGAGTGCACCAGGTGCAGCCAGTGGAAAACGTTACAAAAAATACAAAAAAAACTACATTTTCAACTTATGAGCCATTTTATTTAAAAACATAATGTGTTGAAATAATCATACATAAACCTTACAAAATAGAAATAGTTTACAAATCTTTGAGACAGCTGATGTATACATCTAAGTACTGAAAAAAGGTGTTCTTGGTTCAAGGAATTACATTACGTATCGTTTAGGAAGCCGAGGGCCTCACGGTAAATAACTTGCATAACCCCGAAGGCCGAATCGGCAATTTCTTTTTAACTATATGCATTATTGTGCTGTGCAGAAAAACGACGGGGTAGGAGAGAAAACAAAACGGCACTTGTAAAAGAATACCACAGCCGATTGAGAATAAATATCGACAATTAATTAATTAATGACTTGACTATAATTTTTAGATGGAAAATTTAAAGCATTAACTACATTAAACACTACTTAGCGCTACCAATGAAATCGTTTCTTTCAGAACACTCGACATGATTTATTTCATTAAAAAATTCACTCAGTATAATTATTGTTACCTATCTAACACTGTGTATTGCGGTTGTGCTTATATAATTGCAGAGAAATCTTTAGTAGTAGTAATAGTAGTATAATAGCAGACATTACAGTTTATATTTTTTAAACAAATCACATAAAATAGACAGAATAGATACAGTACCTACGTGTTGTCTTTCTTAATTTTTTTTTGTCCTGTAAAATCTGCATTACATGGTTCAGTGTAACAATAGTAACTGAAGAATTATTACATATTTAACATCAATTGAGCTTTATTTTTTCCATATTTACAAGTAAATTTATTAATATGACGAATTTATTAATTCAAAGTTGATTATTAGGATGCCCATATAAAAGAAAGAATCGCATTACTTGATGCCAACTTTGATTTAATAACAAAAGAAACAAAAGAGAAAGAGAGACACAAGTAAATTTTAATTAAGCAAATGTCTAAAAGTAACAGAAGCGATTTGTACATTTTCAAAATAAAAGTCGTCAATTTACAAGCAGGGTGTCTCCGGAAAGTAAATTACCTAAAAACCACTTCGGAAAGCTGCTTTCACTTATAGTAGTAGTAGTCACAAATTGTACAAACAGTAACTAGATCAAATAACTTAAACATTATTAGACGTATATGCACCAGTTATTTAACTAAATTATTATTTATCGTACACTGTAAAAAACACATATTTACATTTCTCATTTAAAAGACCTCGGCGTCGTTGACTTTTCGAAAAATGTTATTATTTATGCAACAACATTGCTCGCTTACGCTCATCGAAAACACAATTGGCTAAATTTGAATTACTACGTCTGGACCATCAAGAAGTATTGATTCGGTATTCTAAATACCTGTCAAAAACTTAATTAAAAAGAATCACCACTGACATTTGTACAACTTTGAAGAGACACGTAACAAACTAGCACACGTTAAAAAATAAAATTAAATGCTCTTTGATGAGGGGTAGATGAAACCATTATTTTTTTGGCAGTACACAATGCATATTAGACAAAGATCTTAATCTTAATATGCATGCAAATGTGTTATTATCTCCTCAAAGAACTTGCTAAAAGAATTCGCCAAATATTTTCTAAAAATAAATAAAAAGTTGTTTACAGGTGGAGCAAATAAAAAATAAATAAAACATAGCTTCCACCAAAGAAGCACCGACAAACTCTTTCAATCCATCAAAACATTGATCTCACTAATACAAACGCTTGGTCCTAAACATACATGAATGCATAGAACACACGGTTATGCCATAAAATATGTATCACCTTCACACGACAGGCTCACTTTAAGTATACATCACCGAATGTACCTAAGAATTCGTGGCCTCAGCACATCATGTCTTCCAGTTGTGACGTTGACCTGTCTGTGGAGGGATCATGTCAAGCAAATATTGCCTTTGTAACTCCGCTGCCCTTTGCATGTCTGCTGCGACATTCGGAGTTACTCCCTTACCGGCAGCTGCTTGGGCCATGGCTAAATGATACGGATAAAATAGAGGTGAGAAAGACAGCATGTGTGCTTGGGAACCACTCGCTTGAAGAGCTGCAATTAAAATAAATTATACCACTAATTAATTAGTAATTATGTTTTTACCTTAAAAAAATTTGTCACACTTTATTACAAACAATTCTTTATTTTTGTCAATAACATTTTTAACATTAAGTTTCTTACATTTTTAAAGTCAAATTTTGCTAATTTGCTAATTCCATTAGTTTATTTAATAAGAAAAATTATACGTACTTCTAAGTAACTGTTGCTGTATAGCTTGCATGGTAGCAGCATTGGAAAATTTATCCTGTACGGAAGCATGTGAGCTACGAGGTGGAGGAGGTGGAGGAGGCGTTTGCTGTGTAGAAGGTGGCGCTGGGGGTGTAGCTGCGTGTCGAGGGGTCGGTGTTGGAGTGACCGATTTAGGCACCGCTTCAGGTGTAACGGGAGAAGGTGCTGGACTGTTTGAAGTAAACACGCCATTCTGCAACGCACGAAAATATAATTTACAACAGTTCAAAAAATAGGATTAAATACCTTGGTTTGAGGAAGGATTATGGGAGAGTAGGGGTTGAAGAATCTTCCTAGGAAACGAATCGAGGAAACATTAATTACCAAGGAGGTTCAAGAATGATGAAGTAACTACTTACTTGAGCCAGTCTCTGTTCGATTTCTTGCTCTTGCTGCAGGGCCTTCACGAATGCAGTCTTTAGTCTATTTGTGTGTTCGGCTTTTAAAGCCTTTTTTACATTAGTCGTGACGCACTGTTCACAAATGACCTTCAATTCTTTACCTAAACAAGAAAAATATTGCTCTATTTTATGAACAAAATACAATTGAATTGAAGATCAAATCAGTGCATTAAGTTAAAGGCAACTCGGTGTTATCAGATTAAAAATGTCTGATCCCTGGATTTCAATGCAAATAAAAAAAGATTAATATTTTAAATACAAAAAGTTTCAGAGAAAACTGAATTTTCAATTAAAAACAAGAACTTAATAGAAAATAAAAATGCAAAAATGGAGTAAAGCATAAAAATAAATTAGGAGTAATTAAATTTGAAAGAATAAAATTATAAAAAAAACTTGAAAATTGGATAATTTCAATATTCATCCATTCAATTCATTTTTATTTAAAAATTTAAAAGAATAAAAGCGAGATATGTATAAAAAAATGTATGGAGAGAAATATCATCCATCGTCCAACATTTATTGTAGGTGGCTGTGGTATCACATATAAATGCCGATTTCTACTTCGTATCGTTGAATTGAAGTCTCAAATATTGACTGTTAGACAACAAATAAATGTTTTTTTTTACGTATTTAATGTTTTAATACCATTTGAAACAATAATTAGTTAAAAATGTTTGACTCTACAGCCACCCAGGACTACAATAATTGTTGGACACACGTTACATAGATAGGTACGTGAACCAAAGACGTCAACAAAATGAAAAAAAAAAAAAAAAAACTACATATAGAATTGAAGCACTTTCTTACCCATTGAAAATTATCGCAAATTTTGTAATAATCAATTGGGTTGCTCAGAACAGAAGTGAATCAAGTCCATTTTTTTTATAAAATTGAGATAAATCACTAAAATTTGCAGCAAATATCAGCATCTTTTCAGTGCAGAAATCGTTCAAGTCCATTATGCCTGGATACGCACGATATCAACAAGATTTTTTTACACGTGCGTAACTATAGGTTTGTTCCTGCTACAGTTCCAACGGGTTGCAAATTGTTAGAAACATGCGCAGATGTAAATTAGCGTTTGATAAATTGAATGATAGTTTGATGTTTCAGCAGCTATCATAACTTTTTGTAAACCGTTTGCAAACTGTTTGTAAAGTTTGTGGATTTTTCACAAATTCATTTGATAAACATGCGCATAAGGCAGAAAGCGTGATTAGATATGAAGGATGGTATGAGTGAGTGGTGTATGATTTACTGAACGCTCACTACACACGTGCGTATGCGTATGTATCTGTATCACTTGTAATTATTACAAATAATCGAAATCGTGTTCCAGCAGAAAAATAATTGCAAACTAGTTTCCAAATTAAAAATGTCTGAAACTAGTTTGATAAAAGTCCTCAAACGGTTTGTGATTTACTGCAGAAACAAAGCTTATATTTTATATTACTATATTAATTTTCCTTTAACTCAATGTTTTTCCATAATTAACTTTTTGGACTTGAACCACTTATATTTTAACAACCCAATTATGTTTTGTTGATCATTTATTATTACAAATTTCGCAATAAATATAGAAATTAAAAATTAAAAATTTTTTTAAAGGAATATTTACGACAAATTCTCAACTTTACAAAAATATATAACCATATCAGCAGCTTATTTGCTCAAGAAAATGGTAAAGAAAAATTGCAAATACCGATATTAAAAAAATATCTAAAATAAAAAATTAAAATCAGCAAACAATAAATTAACAAACATCTAAATTGAAGCACTTTTTGTCAGTTGAAAATTATTACATGTTATAGTTTTTTTTTTTTTTAATTTTTATTTAACCTGGACGCTCGGTGTAGAGCAAAACGTCAACTTTGGAATTGATTTTTACAATTAATCGATCATTTATACAAAGTGGTTAAGAATCATTGTTTGAGTTGGGAGTGCTGAATTTTATTTTTAAATGGTACAACTGGAGTAACTTCCGGCTTGACACTGACAGCACCTGACAGCCTTCACTTTTCAAGCGTTATTTGACAAATTCAAATCAAAACGCTAGTTTCTATTCACATAACCTACAATTTTGTCTCTTCAGGTTATGTCAAATAAACTAATAAAACATATATCCGGTTGTAGTTAATATTGTATTGCAAAATTTATTATTATAAGTTATTATTATTATTAGTGTTGCAAATAGCCGAATAAAAAAAGTGCTCGTAATTATATTGCCAACTCAAACAGTTATTCTTGACCACTTTGTAGTTAGTATAGGTCTGTTCCAACATCACTTTCTGACGGTTTCGAAACCGTCAAAAGCATGCACTCATCAAAGTTTTACACTTGATAGTTGTCAAAATCGATCATCATTTCGGTGGGCAAATGATTATGACAGTTTCGACGCGGTCAGAAAGTGATGTTGGAATAGAGCTTATATAAGAACTGAAATACTGAAAATAAATTTAAAAAAATATATTTAAACAAAAACAAGGCTCATTCAATATATGTACTTTAGCCATATTGTATGATTCATTTCGAGTTGCGCCTTTCATGCGCGCATTTGTGCCTTACATCCAGTGTTTCCAACTTAGGGATCTTCTAGGATCTAGGATTTTTTAGAGGGAAACGAAAATCTAAATTAAAAATTAATATAATCCTGTGTATAATGTATGTAATTTTTCTTCTACTGAAAATATTGACTTGTATAACATTTAAATTCCTCTTTAATCATTTTGAAATGTGCAGATGGTTGCCTATTTTACCGATCTTATTTGAGTATTTGACAATTGATGAGCTGACCAACTGACTTTTGACAGTTGACAGCAGCGTCATGACTCAAACAGTTGAGTATTATTTCAAAGGTTCTTTCCATTACAGTATAACTAATTACTAGGAAAAATATTTGCAAGTTATACCCACTTTATATGAACTAACTAATTGTAATGAAAGTAAATTCTTGTCCGATTCTTTTAACAAATAACATTTTTATTAATCTCCACTCTTGACGAAACTATCAATCGATAGTTAAACGTTGATTGTGCGCGAATTTTAAGTGTCCATTAAAAGAATTTGTTATAAAATAATTATAAAACTGTTTTTATCTTTTATAATAATCTATTTTTTATATAAATTTATTTCTGTTTTGATCATTATAATCATTTGTTAGTTTTGAATTTGATTTCTAAAGTAGTTTAGCAAAAGAAAATTAGGGGTATTTAGTACCAATTTAGGGGGCTTTCAACCAACATCTAGGAAAGTCCACTGAAGAGTTGGCAACACTGCTTACATCCCCTGATTGCATACCCAAGTAGGCGTGATTTAAGGAGCAAGGGAATTTGTGCGTCTTAAATTCTTTATTTTATAATACTTCTGCCCAGCTTCCGCCTTTTTCCAAGTTTCTAAGTAATAGTCGATATGTACAGATATTTGAGAGAGTACATCAAATAAGAACATATTTTATTTTTCTATATTTCTACAACTCTTAAACAACACTGTGAACAATTTTTAATTAGGCGAAAAGCTTCTGTTTTCTTTTTTAAGTTTGACTTCATTCTGTTCAATTCAGGAGTCGAAATTATTAATTTGATAGGATTAATTAATAGTAAAAAATGAACCCAATTGTATGCCCATATTACTTTTTTGGTTTGGTATTTTTGTATTTCTTCTTTCATTAGCTTTTAAAATCACTTCCGATGTTTAATGACATGAATAGGAAAAACGAATAAAAAAAAAGAATTGGGAAAATACTTACCCCGACCTTTACTTTTAGCTTCCCACTTCCAGACAGGAGTAAAGTCACACTGGCATTGAGTACAAGCGAAAGGTTGCGGCGGAATTGGAGTTCTAGTATCCTTAGTTAAGAAGTCGACAACGTGTTCTAAACCTACTAAATAAATAAATTCCGTGTTGCTTGGATTGGGTATAAAGTGCATTTCAGGCGGGGGCGGCTTGGGCGGTGGAATCTGTAAAAGAATCTCTGATAAAAATAAGAGCGAAATTATCTATCAAGCTCTGCTCATGTGCATCAAATCACTAGTTTGTTGTAACGTGTTGTCTTGTAAGGCAAGTTGCGACCAAAATAGAAATTTGATTCACGTTCTGACATATAATAAGAAAGTGTAGAAGAAAATACTTGCTTTCATATAATCTCGCAGAGCCTTGTCAAATCCTATAAAGTTATTGTGGGTTTGCTGCAATTTGAAATGAGCAATGCCATGTGAGAAAAATCTGCGGTACGCTTTAATAAATTTATTTTACAGTTAAATCTCTGGTGGCAACATCCAGGTTTTTACATTATATTTTTATGTGTTTTGCTTTCCTTGAAACAATAACAAAGCAACATCCCAGAGAGAAACAAATACAACAGAAGCACTTGAAAAAACAAATCATTTCGAGCAGATAAAACGTGCGTATTTATTCGCCTAAAGAATTTTCCTAAACAATTTTTTTGTTTTATATACATTGAGGAATCTGTAACGGTCGAGTTAAAAATTCTCATTTTTTTAATGTAATTACAGAACAGAAAAAGCAACCAACCTGCAGAAGAGTCTTTTCAAGTTGCTTTCTAAGTGCCAACTTTGCAGCAGCCTGTCTTTGAGCTGGAGTTTGCGCGTCTTCTCTCGACCTTTCCTGTAATTAAAACAATATATAAATCCAAAAATTCTCCTTAAAAAGAACAAAAACAAAAGAAAAATTGAACACCATAAAATACAGATCGACATTAAAAATAATATTTGATATTTCTAAACACGAATGCAAAAATAAAATAATTAAGAAGACAAAACTTTTGAAGATGTACCTGTTCTGGTAAAGACGTCGATGGAGGCATTGAATTACCCCCCATACCTTTACCATCTAAACAGCTTCCAGTCTATGAGTGCGTTAATTAAGAACAAAAACAAGTTTATTGAAATACAATCACTCGAATATATTACCAACCTTGCTTGCTGGTTGTGGAGGTGCTGGTGTAATGGTCACAGACGGAGGTATGTCTTTAATTCCAGGAGGAAACCCTGGAGGTCTACCTAACGACCCCCTCTGTGGTGGCTGTGGCACTGATAAACTTGCCCTGTTATTGTGGGGAGATCCCGGAACTGGCGGTACATGTATGCTAGTCCTTGAAACCGGTGATGGTTGCTGCAATAATCAATGAATTGATTAAATTTTATTTGATGTACATTGATGAGAGTAGACAGTACTAACCCCCCGCAAAAGAGGTGGAACAGGTCCCTGTCCGAGTTTGTGTGAGCTTGAATGCCTGGAGTGTGCGACTTGCGGTTGTTGCGTTTTGTTACTGGGAATTTTGACAGTCGTTGGTGTTATACTGAGACCACTAGGAAGACCAGTTGGGGGCAAGGCGGACTGAGGGATATTCGGGGGCACTACCGCCACATTCTCTTTCAGTTGTTGCGATTGTTTGAGCTTCTTCAGTAGGACCAGCTTCATCTCTTCTGCTCGCAGCTCTTCCCTCAATCTCCTGAGCCCCCTTTCCCTAAAAATTATTGAAATTTTCAAGCAATCTTAGGTAGAATTCCACTGACTAATGTATTACAGGTAATATTTTTAACATTTCTCAATAGAAATTTAGATTTTAGATTATTATTTAAAAAGAAAATTATTTAAATACATTTGTTCACACTGAAACAAAAAAACAAAAGTAACATAACAAGTTAAGTGAAAATTGAATAAAAATAAATTAAAAAACTGGAATTCCGTCTATGACGCGTAAAAAAATTAAGCCATACCTGGTATAAGCAAAATCCATAATACAATTAAATAAGCGGCAGCGAACGAATACAAACCCCATAATAAAAGACAAAAAAAAAATTAAAACAAAATGATTCCAACTATTCAACATAACATCCGAACATGTAACAAGAACTGAACCTAACCCATTTGTTAAATAATCAGATTTCTTAATAAACAAACATAATAGAAATAGACAAAAAAAATGCTCAACTAGAAAAGAACGAATTCTTATTGTGAAAGGTAACATCAACGAACTATGTAGTAATCAACTTTACTAATCATCATCTCAAAAACTGGTTCAAGAATCACCTCAGCCAACAAAATATATTCCGCCCTCGATTCATCATTCCTTCATTCTCTTCTAATTCCAAAGACATACAAAACTATCAAACCAACTCTATGACTATCAGATAGGAACAACTAATAACAGTAACACGAAAAACTTGTCGCGCCCTAAATGCGAAAAACACCAAAACGTAATGTATTAGGAAAAGTAAATAAATATAGAGAATATAAGTACATATATTCATAAAGCGGGATAGAACATAAAATGGATTGGTCACATCCCCAAAATATACACAACGTACGTTTAATAGACAGGACATTCAAAAATGTCCCGTCTGTTATACAGGGTCTTTACTAAACACGCAGCAAAAATTAAGGTGGTTATTCCTTAGGCTATTTTAAGATTTTTGTGTCCTTGGATGATTTTTGGAAAAACGCGATGAAAACTTTTCATTTCTTAAAAATAAGGTAATTATAAAAAGAAAACTACAGATTGTCCCGTTCGTTCGCATGGAATGGCCATTTCACGATTTTCTTTTATTCAGAAGTAAATGGGTCAGATTAATATGGCACACCCGTTATGTAGAAAAAAGACGTTAAAAAGAAAGATAAAGTCGTGTTGCAGATGTTGCAAAAATCATTGCAACAAAGAATTTGACGAGAGCAGTAATACACAAAGAAAGTTGCAAAAGAAAATCAATGAAGACTATCCGATTTGGGAGATAGTGCCATCAGAAAAAAAGAAAGAAAAAGAATGAGAAGAAAATTATTTCTTAAAAAAAAAAAAAAAAAATCAGTTTGTTCCTTTTAGTTCAATATGTTAGTGTTTACTTTGTAAGATACTTATTCAGAAGTTTCTCAAAATATTACTTAGAACATTGAAAGTACATAATAAGAAAGAAACTAAATCATTCGTTCAGAAATAAAATTAATAAATAATACATATTATAAATGTCTGTGTATAAAATGTGATTATTGTTAATGTTCACTGAAGCAAGTTTGGAAAATTTAATACACAAGAAATATTGAAATAAAGCATTAGAAAGCAGCAGTAGATAAAAAAAAGATTTAATTAATGAATTTAATGTCCGACTAGACTATTATAGCAAAATAATGGATCAGTTTTAAGTCACGTTAACATTGAAATAAAGCCCTAGGGCGTTATTTTAAAATAATGCCCAGCAGAGCATTATAAATTTTCAAGGCACTCTATTATGGAGAATAACAACATAAATTGTAACTAATCTATATCAACACAACCATTCTTGAAAACGGAATTACTCTTTCTCGTAGTTTTTTTTTTTTGGGTACAAGGGCTTCGCAACTTTCGACAGTAGTTTTTCTGAGAGATTAAACTCTTCTACTTCCATTTTACTTTACTAACTGACAGCACTTAAATGAAAAGTCACATTGACAAACAAAATATGTTGGTTAGGTACGGCATTTCAAAAAAAATATCTATGATTTCTAATGATTTGATGGTTTTAATCAAATTATTATTATAAATTTAACGAAATACAGAACTAGTCAGACATGAAACGTTGAAGGCACTATGAGCGTTAAAATTATACGCCCTCGGTTGGCGTACACCTTTCGGGCCGAATGCCCTCGGGTTGTACACTGCGCACACTGCCGATCTCGGGCGGTGAGCAGGCTTTGTACGATGCAATTTGTACTGCAACAACACGCAGCATTAACCGCAACAAAATTACTCAAATATGAGGCACCATAAATATTTACAAACAGGAATTGGTACATTTCATTGCAACTACTCTGAAATAGCTTAAATATAAAGCCCCTAGTAAATGTAATTTTTGTGTGCAATGATCATTGCATTGCATTGCGTTCGTAAAAAGACTGCTTTACAGTTGGCAATTATTTATTGCCGGCAATGAAAATTGCAGCGATTTGTATTGCACGCATGCGCAGTGTTGTATTTTTTTATACAAAATGTTTTGTGTATGTGTATTTAGGCTAGTTAATAGCATTTGTGACGACTGTAAACACCATGTGATACTTAACAGAATAAATTTATTATTATTATTATTATTATTAAATACCGCGCATGCGTGCAATACAAATCGCTGCAATTTCCATTGCCGGCAATAAATAATTGCGAACTGTAAAGCGGCCTAGCCTACTTTATAAACCTTATAACTAGAGCTCGGATTATAAGCATTATGCTTTTTAATGTTTTTGCTTACTTCATGCTTATTTTAGAAGTTCCGTTCTTAATTTACAAATTCCGTTCTTATTTTAAGAAGAATTTTCTTATTCAATAAATGTTTGCCTGGAAAAACTTCAGCAGATGGTCTGTTATACAGGGTGTTCACGGGAAGTCGCTACAATAACTAACTTTTTTATTTGAATTTTTACGAGATAACTTAAATTAGAAATGTTTCAGGACCTCTCCTGCTGGATTTTATGGCAACATCAGAAAAACAAATGACTGTCAGGTTTTCGAGATTTTCAATTGTTTTCAACTTTTTTAAACGGAACGTTATATTTTTAACATCGTATCACGTTCAGGACGTCAAATTAATTATGTCTCTAAAATGTTACCTTCCAAGGCCTACTATTTTTTTTAAATCATTTAATTAATAAATCTTGGTGTTCACGGAAAACGGCTACAATAGCTAACACTTTTATTTGAATTTTTACGAGATAACTTAAATTAGAAATGTTTCAGGACGTCACCTGCTGGATTTTATGGCAACATCAAAAAAACAATTGACTGTCAGATTTTCGAGATTTTCAATTGTTTTCAACTTTTTTAAATGGAACGTTATATTTTTTAACATCGCATTGCGTTCAAGGCGTCAAATTAATTACGTCTCTAAAATATTACCTTCCAAGGCCTACTATTTGACATTTTTAATATGAACTAAATTTCAAGAACTGATTAATCAGAATAGTTAACAAAACTGACAATTTGAAAACAATTTCGATGCTCTCTTGTTTCAACGCACACCATATTGTGTTCGCCAACAAAAAAGCTGTTGTTGCTATGCATTTCCCGCGAATACCAATGTTTATTTAGTAAATAATTCATAAAATAGTAGGCATTGGAAGGTAATATTTTAGAGACATAATTAATTTGACGTCCTGAACGTGATACCATGGTAAAAAATATAACGTTCCATTTAAAAAAGTTGAAAACAATTGAAAATCTCGAAAACCTGACAGTCATTTTTTTTTCCTGATGTTGCCATAAAATCCAGCAGGAGAGATCCTGAAACTTTTCTAATTTAAGCTACCTCGTAAAAATTCAAATAAAAAAGTTAGCTATTGTAGCGGCTTCCCGTGAACACCCTGTATATTCATAGATTATGAACCATAGTTTTATGAAAATTATGGGTATTACCCAGCAATATAGTATTCCGCACTTCTACGAATTGATGGATTAGTGCCTTTGTTCCCCTACTTACGTATCACGTAGTGATAGCTGCTCATTCTGTTATTAACGTGCTTTTAATAGAAGTGTGTTTCAAATACATACAATGTCAAAAACTAGAATGCATTTGAAAATATGGGTGAAGCCGTTAATAACTGATAATGAAGATCCTTCAATGAAGCAAGTTAAAAACAATTTAATAAGGGCCCTGCATTTAAGATGTTTCTTCGCTGACGATATTTATCTCGGTAAATACTAGGTTTAGGTATAGAAATATGTTAACAAAATATTTTCCAAATTCATAGATCTATCAAAATTCGTAATAATATACAGCGTGGAATCGAATAAGTTTCACATATTAATACTGTAAATTCTTCATCACATAAGGAATTGATTCTGCAAATATCAATGTTCTTACTCGAAAATAAAAATCTGACCTACCACAACAGCGCATCGCCTTTTGTTTGAAAACCTCTGCTCGTTCGTCAGTGCGTCTGCGATTTTTATAGACGCATCGTAAAACGATAAATTCCGCAAATGTCACGGTCACTGGGTCAGTGTCGCCCGCAATAGAATTTGAAACGGAATCTTCGAACATCTGTTTCATTAAATAATCCACAATAATTACATCGTAATATTTCACACTTTGTAAACAAATAACACACTATGTGATATAATTTGTTAGTTTAAAATAATGAATGTAAGTTATAAGTACATTGATAAGAAACAAATTGGTGACGAGAATTTTGCAGATGCGAACATTTTTTTCGGTTCCGTCAAATAAATAAATGCATTGACTGCACTAAATACAACTGTTTAGTTTAACGCTTTCCCTAAGTTTTGAGAACATTCTTAAATCATAATAAAGTAATTAAGTGCGATTTTATCGCTCGAGTTTAGCAGTACGTTTATTGTATATTAAATGATAAAGAACGTCTAATAATTAAAAAAGCAAATTTCAACACGACACTTGCAACTATCGTAATCAGCTGACACTGTGAACAGGCGTACACACAGTACCTCCGCGATCTTTCGGAATTTTTTTTGCTTAGTCTGAACGTAATAAAGAATCATAAATTACGGGATAATAAATTCGGTGCTTTTTGTTCCAATAATACTTTTAGAATGTGTCCTTTATTGAATTAATTGTTACCTATTTTTTTACTTATTGTTAGATAGGATAGTTTTATTTTTAATTAAGAAAATAAATAAATGTTGGCTGCGAGTCGTCAGGATCGCAATGGGGCCCCCGAGCATATTCTGTATATTTCACATGTTTGCATTCACGCGCTAAGCGTGCGTATATTCTGTTGGTCGTCGGGGTTGCAGAATATGCTCGGGGGCCCCATTGCGATCCTGACGACTCGCAGCCAACATTTACATGTTTGCGTTGACACGTTTTGTCCGCTTCGACTGCCATCTCGTGCGTGTTAGCTTTTGGGGCAACGGCATTGTTGCTATCTGCTTTCACGACGCGAATTATAAGTCGGAAAATAATTGTGCTGCGGCGCAATTATTTCATAAGAAAATAAAATTGTTATGTAAAAATTATTTTGTGAAAAATCTGGATATCTATTACATAAATATTAATTTAAAAAACAGCTGGGAATATCCGTATTCTTTCGTACGAAAGTAATAAATGACCTGCCTCAACGTTTATTGTATCGCATCTGCGGGTTTATTGCGTATAATAGTAAATCTCGCTCAGCCGTTCGGGCCGTCCGGGGCTTTCAATCAAAGCCAGTGGTTCTCAAACGTTTTATGTAAAAAGTAAACATATTTTTTCAGAGTTATTATTGAATTTTTTTTCAAACGTATGTTGTAACTTCGCTTCTTTTCTTTTGTATTAGTAGTGGTTACAATATGTGAAACTTATTCAATTACACCCTGTATAGGGCATTCTGTTTGAAATATTAAAGGTACTTGCTGACACTTGTAAAATGAACACCCTGTGTAATTGCAAATAAATTTAACGTAGAGTTTTTTTTTATTAGAGGATGATAGTATTTGAAATTTTTTTCTATAATAAATAGTTTAGACACCAAAAAAGAAAACCACACTCGGTGGACACGTGGTATAATATAGGAATTTTCCCAACATACTGACAAATTTAGAAAAAGCAGATATTACTTTAGGTGACGCTGTTAAATTAGTTATGGATTTTGAAAAGGAATTAATGACTATTAAGAATCAGTTAGGCCGTAATATTTTAGAAAAGTTTAGAAATGTATTAAGCGAAAATGTAGGTTTTAAGTCACTTCAAACTTAAATGCAAACTCTGATAATATCGAGGAGTGCAACATAAACTTAAGTTTAATTGAAATTTCAAATTTCAATTTCAAATTTAAGATATTTTTAAATAAAGAAAAACTTCTTTCGACATCAACTGAAACTATTGGTACATATTTGAAATTTCAAATTTCAAATATGTACCAAATGGTAAATTTAGGATGAAACAAAAGTACATCTAATGGGATTTTTCGATGTTAAAAATTTTATCGAGATCTGAAGTTTAGAAATTAGAGCTTTTTTAAGGGAAAATGTTCAACAGAAAAGTCGCCTGAAATGGTCTATATGGTCCAAATGGCTTTCCAGGCTGTCATCACTGCACTGAACGGCGGAATCATCCATGGCGTTTTCGAGTTCTAGCGATTCTTCATCATCGTCTCTGTCGTAAATTTTTGCTGCTCACCAACAAAAATCAGCCAATAAGGCGTCTAACTTTTTACCACGCTATCATGCTCATCCAAATCCTGGAACTCGAAAACATCACGGATGATCCAGCCGCTCAGTAAAGTGATGACAGCATAGAAATCTTTCTAAGCCATAAAGACCTCCAAATTAAACCATTAACATCAGTCCAACCCCAACAATTACACCCTTGAAATCTTGATTGAATCTGATTAAATTTTTTTGCCAAAAAAAAATGATGTGTTTTATATCTTTCTTCATACTTTTTTTAAATAAATCTACCAATTATATTTATTTTAATTTTTTTTTTTTTTCAAAAATTATGTGTTCCGTGCGTTTTATTGTAAATGCAACAAAAAAAATTAATTTCTCGTACCAAGAAAAACCCATACATAATATAGACCATTCCAGGCGACTTTTCTAATGGAAATTTTTCCTTTAAAAATGTCCAATTTTCTAAACTTCAGATCTCGATAAAACCCTTAAATGACCTAACATCGAAAAATCCCGTTAGATGTATTTTTGTTTCATCTTAATTTTACCATTTCCGTTGAAAAGTCCGAATCCAGAATTTTAAAATCTCATTTTGTCGCACTGTGTTATTATTACAATTATATTAAGTAATAATGTAAATATGTGGTTAAATAATTAGCTTTATGTATCTGTAAAAATGTATTTTGCAAAGTTAAGTCTTTATATTCATTATAATAAAATAAATAATAAAATTTCGTATTTTTGCCCCTTGGAAGTTATGCTTATCTTTGTTTTTTTTTCCTGATTTTTAATTATCTTTGTTTTTTTCCTGATTTTTAATTATCTTTGTTTTTTTCCTGATTTTTAATGGATTATTTTAGCTTTTTGCCTGTTTATTTAAGCACTTTTTTTCAGATAAATGCCGTGCTTATAATCTGTGCTCTACTTATAACGTTCTTGCTACCTTAATAACTATAAACGCAAAAAAATCACTACTAAAAAAATTATATCAAGTTTGCCAGAGTTTCTAAATAATAAAATTTCGGACAATGTTGTACTTCTAAAATGAAAATCAGAAATCAAAATATAAAGTCACTTTTTGGCGTTGTAGTGTTTTGATTAACTACTTCGAAATAATTCAGACAAGAAAGTCATCTAATTTGTGTTCGCAAAAATAGTCGCTTTAACAAACTTTTGTTAGTTATGAAATGTCATTACAGCTTGTTTGTGAATTAATATGTTTAAAGGTTTAATCATTTTTTGTAATTGTAGTATTATTAGAAGAAGAGCTTGGCTTCAATTTCTGAAATTATTGCTTGTTATTTGTGTTCTCACCCCCACTTTTATGAAACAGTTTTGAACCGTCCTTAGAAGAGCGCGTCAAAAACAATACGCTGTGACATCACTGTTATACTTGTATTTCAAAATATAGTATACTAAAATATTTTAAAATAATTTAGTACCAAAAAACACCTTAAATATACTACCGTGAGTTCAAAAATAATAACATAAGGCTTGGCCATGGAAAACAAAAGTTCTGTTCTATTCACGTGACAGAGCTTTTATACAGCCTGGGCAATCTTTTTATTTAAAGCAAATTCTTCCCGTTTAGCCGCTAGTTGCCCAAAATAAACAACGAAGAAACATAAATAACTAAAGAAGAAATCACAAGGAAACTATAACTGAACAAGGAAATATAACTTCACTTGCTATAAACCCTACGAACTTGACATTAATTGAAAATGGTGTTTCGGACATAAATCCCTTTTCGATCTTTTGAGTAAATTGTGCCAGCGGAGAAACACGAACTAATAAATTGTACGTAATTAGAAAATCTGTCTCGTATAATCTAGCAGGTCGTATTATAAATATTTTAAAATAAAAAGTATACTTTACCCGAATCCTTTTTTTATACATGATGAAGCAGTTTACCAGATAATCAAATAAAATCCTAGGAAGGACAATGATCGACAAATGTTAAAAGAAACTTGCTATATTAACTGTCTTTAACCTATTCATTTATGAATGCTCGGTATTTGTAAGGAAAAAGCCATCATTATTTAGCATGAATAAAGACATGCAGCAACGAGATCCTACCCGATCGAGTAAAAACTAAACCTTTCCTGTTCATAATCCGTCATTATTTGAGAAGGAACCACAGTATAACAGCATAATGATATACAGGGTGAGTCACGGAAATAGAGAATTTTTTTTTAATGGCTACTGCTCGGAACCTAGAAGGAGTAGAGGGGAGGGGGGGAGGTCATTGAACTCCTCTTGATATGCCATTTCCAGCAAGACGGCGAGGGGGGGGCGACCGGACACACGACAAAAGTTTCAATGGCAACTGTTCGAGTTTTGTTTCCGCATCGACTCATTTCTCGGTTTGGATATGTTTCTTAGCCTCCTCGCTCGCCAGATCTGTCCACCTGCGACTTCTTCTTCTTCTGGGGATATCTTAAGTCATGTGTCTACGAGGGAAAGCCAAAACGCTTGAAAAGTTGAAGGCTGCCATAAAAGAATTATGGCAAACTAAAGTAGACCAACAACAGCAAGTCTAGTTCAAAAATGAGATTGGCCAAAAATGGATGATGATTTATTGGAGAAGGGCAGAGAACAGAAGAAGAGATTAACAGTACGTATTTTAATAAGAATAATGACTTATACCAATCATGGAATTCACGCAAATCTTCAAGATAGTGGAAAAATACAAAATTCCATCCCCCAGAATGCATGGGTATTCCTGTTGCATGCCAAATTCCATGCATTACCTTCAACTGAAGAATTTGTCATTGCCAAAAACCACAGCCAGGTAAGCCTAAGTAAGTAAGGTACACGAGGATGCACTGGCCAGTTAAATAATATTACAATTCACTTTGAAATAAAAATTATGTGGTAATGATTGCAAAAAATATAGATGCACAAGAAGCTCAGGGCGAAATTCGAGGCACCGGGACCTACAATAAATTACGATCATTTTTGAGACTGTAAATGCTGGAAGAAAATCATACAAAAAAAATTTTCTATTAGGACCATTTTTACCTATGGGCCAAAAAATTCTTAAAATAAACATTGGATTTGTACGTTTCTAAATAATCACACAATCATTAACTGGCATAACTATTTGTGTGAGGTATGCTTCAGGGTACTGAATGGATGGAGGAGGTGGAGTTGTTCAAAACCAGGTCGTTTGTTGCTAGGGAATAGGGCGCCACCAGTGAATCAAAATTACGGCAATCTTTGAATTTTCGGTCTTATTTGAAAAACAAAAAAAAGATGGAGTACAAGATCTACGCAAGCGTAACTTGGCAGCCGCATTTCAGCGTCATATTGTAACTGAATAACCATGAGTATTATTTTCTTGGTCCTCTCACAGGAGCAAACTTGCAACGAATTGAAATCCATTGCGATCATGTAAAAACTGAAATACCAACGAGTATGTGTGCATCAAGAAACTTATTACCGGATCATCTAGCTTAGAGAAAAAAAAATCATCAAGAAACTCCTTTTGAGGATATTTTGACAGAAATCGCAGTTTCCGTGGGCTTAGATTGTTTTTTTTTTTTTGCAAAAAAATTTTAGCAAAATGCCGACAACTTTTCAATTTACCTAAAACACATTTTACAACGTTTCAAACTTTTGTACAAAATATCTACAGGTGTTGATGTGCTACAGGAATACCAAACGCGTTTGAGACTTGTCCAGAAGTTGTTACATCCAGGTTGAAGAAGAGAAGACGAGATTATAAAAAATGTTTTATTCGGAACTTTTTAATATTTTTTAACTTTAAATAACTTATTCGATCTGTGTCCATTCCTTTCCATTTTGTCGCCATAATTTTTCTTCAATTACAAAAATGAGCAGTGCTTTCATTGACCATTGTACGTTTTATAAATTTTTTATATGCTCAGATGCAAATTGTGCAACGGCGATCACAATAAAACCAACGAACCCAAAAGTGAAAGTTACGAAACGCCATAAAAATTGCTATTTTTAAAGTCGACAAGACGCCGCAGGCGATAAATTTACGATCCGTTTGTTTGCGCCGAAGAACGTTGGACGTCAATAAATAAACAAACAAATAGGCTACCAAAGCGATGATTTTAATAATAATAAGAGCTTGCCGCACGGATCCGCATAAACAATGAGAAAAATTTACGTGTGCGTGACGTCAAGTCATCGGGCAACCTTCAAGAAACGCAGAATAATTATCATAGATTAATTTTACTAATAATAACGATAAAGATCACGTATTTTTAAATGAAAAATTGTGCACGTGCACAAGAACAACTTTAAAAAAATAATTCATAGTCTTGGAAATTGCCAAGATATTCAGATATTCACCTATGCCGCAATTCAGAGGGACTCAGTTCTTTAATGGGTGCTAGGGGTGGCATTTCTCCGTCACTCGATTCACTACTGTAGTCGACGTTTCCGTTTGTACGAGGCTTGTCCAGACCATTGATCACCACGTCCGGACTCTCCACGTAACTTCGGGGC
Source organism: Dorcus parallelipipedus (assembly GCA_958336345.1). NCBI lineage: Eukaryota > Metazoa > Arthropoda > Insecta > Coleoptera > Lucanidae > Dorcus > Dorcus parallelipipedus. The sequence continues at coordinate 30,167,711 of OY284479.1, read as the reverse complement.
TCTGTGCGGGGCCTCAATACTCTACGTGCATGTGCGAACGAATGGATGTTGTTAGTGGCTGCGGTTAGGATTTGTTGAGGAGAAGATCTGTGCGAACTGGAAACAAGAAGAAAAAATTACATGGTACATTTCAAGAACGATAAGGCTAAAACCAAAATTTGAGTTCTTTCCTAGATCCAAAGTCAAATATCATGACAAGAGAAATCTTTAGATTTTTCACCAAAACAAAATGTCTGTGATGCAACTTCCGAGAGTTCTCCTTGATTGCTACTTCCATAGGAAAAAGCAGCAAACCATTGATCAAATGATTAACCAAAAAATTCAAAACCCTTCTAAAGTTTGGATCAACAGGAAGAAGGATTCTAATTCTATTTGCATTCTAAACCGAACATTAAATCTTTTCTTAAAAACATTTGTTTTTTTTTCCGAAAATAAATTTAAAAAATAACTCCCAAGAGTTGTAAGTTTCAAAAATAAAGAAAAAAGGAATGGAATGTCTAAAACTTCAACGTTTTACTATCCTTTTGATAGCTTCGTCGGGAAGCGATAGTGAAACGTTGAGCGACTGTGTGATTATTAAAGTGTTAAAAGATTAACGGCCGGTATTACCAACGTTTTAAGGAGACCTTAAATTTAAGTCGTGTTTAGATTGTGACATTTCTGCTTGGTTTGTATAACATAACTCACATTCTAAACACGAATTAAATTTAAGGACTCCTTAAAACGTTGATAATACCGGCCGTTAAAGAATTTGTTAATAAAAAAATCTTTGTATCATTTAAAAAAATTAATGTGCAATAAAATTGTATTTAAAAAATACGTTTAAAGAATTAGGCACTTAAATAAATAAATATGAAACACATTCACTAGGTTTTTCTACATTTTTCGTAGTATTTGTGCAGCATTGTTTAGGCCCAGTTTTACAATGCTAGTTTAAATTTAAACCAAACCTTAAACCCTTAACAACAATTAATTGTAATCGTTGTTATGGATTTAAGCTTCAGCTTATATTTAAACTGGCATTGTACAGGGTGTCCCATTTTCGATGGTATTCCATAGGTATCTTCGTTAATAATGGAAATAGAAAGAAACTCAGCACGCAATATTGGGTCAACTTTTTATGCTAATTTGAATGGCCAACTTAAAAATTTGCTGTTCCTTGCCACTTTCGCGGTACAGTTGAAAAACGAAAAATTCATCAAATTTTTAAACGCATATTTTTTTTATTTTTAAAGGTATCGAAAAATGACAAAGGCATTTTTGATTCTATTTTTAACGTAGATCATGATTGTTTAATCAAATCGCATCAAAAGTTCATAATAACCGAGATATAACCACAACTAATGTTTCGAATACCATCTAAAATGGGACACCCTGTACATTGTAGAACTGGGCCTTAGGGCCAGTTTCATAATGGAACTTAAAGGAGACTTTAAAATTAAAGTTACATTCTGATGTGTAAAGAAATGCGTTTTCATATTTGACATCTGAAAGTGACTTTAAATTTAAAGTCTCCTTAAAATTCCATTAAAACTGGCCCTAAGTGTTTACAAAACTAAAATATGATTTTAAATCCAGTCGATACTATCAGAGCTATAGCTCTAATTCAGCCGTATTATGTGACTCAGGTTCTTTGTATTTCAAGATGTAATAGTGTTGAGAGTTTTAAATCGATGTCGAGAAATTGTAGGCTACAGTAGAAAAGTTGGATCAAGATGAAGAAAATTTAGACTCTCCAAGACGAACACAGTGTCATTTTAGAGCTCGCGCAAACTGCAGATTTTCTATCGGCCGATAGTTTATTCTGAATCAAATTACGAGAAGTGTGATTACGTGGCCTATAATAATTTAATGTTCAGCCACTAGTAAATCTGCAGTGTGCGCGGGCTCTTAAGAATCCTGAAAAACATGGGCACAACTGCAGTTCAGACCCGGAATTAATTGCAGGAGCTACTAGAAGTTGCAGTTAGTTAACGAACAATGAAGAGAAGGTTAGAGGAGCACGAAGACCCTCAGATGGTCTATTACAGCGATGGGGACGAGAGGGGGAAATGATCCCCACTACGCTAAGCAATAGCTGACCAGGGTATCGGCGGGGTAGTCGGCTTCGTTCCACAAAATATGAAATTGTAGACGGCCTAATCGTTTTGATGCTGTTCATTTCGAATTAAGTCGAAAATTATTATAAATATTGTTTAAAAAAGGCTTGTTTTTCAATTTTAAATGGTCTCGAACTTGTACGACGCACAGTGGTCAAAATGCGGAAAAAAACCATTTTTTTCAAAGTGCTGCAAAGAGCATTTTGATTTTAAATTAGTAATTCTTAATGATTATCTGATGTATATTAACAAAATAATCAGATATATTTCCATATTGCATTCGTATACAAGGTCTTAAAGTCGCCTGAGTTATAATGCTTACTGGCGGTGTAAAAATTCATCATATTTTTATACGAATTTCTCTTACGATGTTATTGCTAGATTAAAGACATATTTTTCAATGAATAGCAGCACTATTAGAGAATATGTTATGCTGAATAAAAATAATTATTTCAATTGTTTGTGCCATTACACAGAGGTCTCGAAGAATTGTTAAAAAATGTTTTATGAAAAAATTTAATAGAGCATAATTATTGAGCTCCGTCGAGCGCTGTGTTCTAACCTATTTTTCTGCATACATTAGACGTCTAATTAAGTGATAAAATACTTTTTAGCTGCGACCACTTGCGACCCTCGTTTTACGTTACAGTTGTTCTAATATTTGACATACTGTAAATATCGCTTCAACTGTCGATCTGTTGATGTGAAATCTTCCTTGTTCATCCAGTGCCTTAGTTTCTAAGTTCTTATGGTGTTAAAAATATCTATAAGTTTATATTTCGTTTTAAATTTTGATTTTTAATAATTAATTTTTTTTTATTCGGTTTAATTTTCACTCATTTATTTTATTCATTTAAAGACAAAATGCATCAAAAAAAGTCAAAGAAATTAAAAATTATAACGGACAATGATAATTTCAAAAATAATTAGTTTTTTCCGCATCTCTATAGAACATAAACCACTGTGCGACGTTGTTAAACACTAATAAACCAACATGAACTAACTCGCTCGGCGCTCTCTTTTTTTGATTTCGTTGATACGACTGAGTCAGTTACATGCCGACGCTTGTTTGTCTGAAACATCGGGTCGTGGCAAATAATTGAGGGTGAGGGTCGAGCTTTCGGCGAGCTTGTGCCCTTCGCTGGTCTACTATTAAATAGGGCACATCGAATAATGTGGCTTCTCTGCTCGTGAATATCAAAACTGAAGTACTGAAGAAAGGGGTGGAATACTTTTCACTGACGAATTCAGATTTTTTCTCAAATGTACAGGGTTTTTGTTTATATTTTGAACGGTACCTACACATTTTATTATTAGACATACCAAAAAATGTTAAATACAAAAGTTTTAGGGATTTACCCAAACCGCCAGAATATACTAAAAACAAAAGACGTTCGGAAACCTAACAAATGAGTATCAACTTTGTTATTTTAAATATACACTCAGTATATTTTCTCGAATTAAGAAAGATATTTTCCTCCTAATTCCAAAAATATGTAGTTTGTCTACATTTGGTTTCATAATTTTTGCAATATTTAAGTTTGAAATTATTATTGTTTTGGCATATTTTGATAAATTTATTTTATATAGTACGTTTATTTGTCTTAGTTGTTAGTGTTTTGTCTTATAAAATGTCCCAGATGAGCAGTCTTTTAATTATAATTAACACTTGTTACATAATAACATTTTTATTAATCAAAGTAAATTAAATTTTTTTAATTTCAAACTTAAAAATAGCAAAAATTATGAAATCAAACATAGACAAACTACATGTTTTTGGAATTAGCTAGAAAATATCTTTCATAATTCGAGAAAATATACTGAGTGTTCCATTTAAAATAACAAAGTTGATACGCATTTGTTAAGTGTCCGATCGTCATTTGTTTCTTTTTTTAGCAAATTCTGGCGGTTCAGGTAAATCCCTAAAACTTTTGTATTTAACATTTTTTGGTATGTCTAATAATAAAATGTGTAGGTACCGTTCAAAATATAAACAAAAACCATGTACAGATGGTCGTTAAAGGGTATGGTGAAAATCTAGTGAAAGGTTTGGCCAGTGTAACATCGTGCCAAAGATCAGTTTTGATGGTGAGGGACAGCATTAATATGGAAACTCGCACCGAATTAGTGGTGGTAAATGTTGTGTATTTTGCTCCATTTCTTAGTAATTATTTCATGCTGAAGAATAGTTAATGACTACCTGGATGAAATCGAAATCCCCTTTGGGTCATGAAATGAACTCAAGTCCGAATTCCTGCTACTGTAAACTTAAGGTAAGTGTCCACTTGTGACAAAATACTCTCGAGATTCAGTCTTGAGACTCAATCACCAATGGACAAAGACTTGAGAGCACTCTCGGACACAGAACTCTATCTCCGAGAGTGCTCTCAAGTATTTGTCCATTGGTGATTGGGTCTCAAGACTGAATCTCAAGAGTGTTTTGTCACAAGTGGACACTTACCTTTAGGAGAGCTCTATCAGCAGTCATACAAAAATGGAAAGAAATTCATCAGGCTACTATTTGACATCTTATTGAGGGAGTATCAAGAAGAAAATTTGGCAACATTTCATACACTCTTCATTTTTTAGAGCTGCTTGAAAAATGTAAAAAAATCTAAAGGCTGATATTTTTTCTAGATATGAAATTTCCAAAATGTGAAGATCAACTTTGTTTACTGCTCATTCATTGCTAGAATTTCTTGAAAAATACACACGCGTCAGCTCATAACTTTACAAAGGAGTGCTATCAAACACACGTAACGTTAAAGAAAAAAAGGCCGAATCTTATCTGTTCCAGATATGTCCGCTATTACGCAAAGCAGATTATCGTTAAGTACATTAAGACATAAAAAAAAGTTTTTCTTTCTGTTTATCGCACGTGAATAAACCTCATTGTTTGTTATTCGCTGAAAAAGACCAAAACTGATTTCTGATTTGTAATATTTTAAACCCCCCCCCAAATATTGTTTTTAATAATCGCAATTAGTACCAACATTTTTTTTTTGTTATATGTATGTATAATATTACGCAACGTTGAAATGAACATTTCAATGCGTAATTCTGTAAAGTGAAACGCAGCAACATGAGATTTTTGTTGCATTTGCATTCCCATTACCGGACAACTTTGCCACGTATAAGTACAACATTATCATCGTTCTTATCGAAACATGCTAAACCGACGAGTCACGCCGCAAAACTACGTATGTACTATGTACCCACTAAGTATTTATAAAACGAGTATCGATTGTGCAAATCTACAAAATGTTCGTTTGAGGAAGTTAATGCAGCAAAAGAAATATTCTCGTTTGAACACGAACAAAATTCCTAAGTCTTTTTCCAACAAAGAAAAACTGTTAAAAACGAAGCTGTGAATTTATGTCTCCTAAAATCAGTTAGGAAAGGAAAAAAATGTAAAACCCTCTGAATTCATTCCTAGTCCATTTTTTAATTCATCAATAGTCTTCTAAAGGCCGTTTTACACTACCCTGTTTCTTGTACAAGATTTGGTGTAATTTCTTAAACAATTTAATTTGTGCAGTAAATTATATTTAAATTTAAATTGGTTTAAAAAGTATCTGGAAAAATAGAACATGTTCTATCTGCAAGTCGTATCGACAGTCCAAAAATTTTTTGTTCTTAATTTTTATTGTAGAAATTAAAACAAATATTGTACAAGAAATAGGCTAGTCTAAAACGGCCTTTAGAAGGACACTTGGGTTGACCATTAACAAATGAAAAGGTAACTAAAAATATCCACAGAGAGAAAAGAGGAAAAATAGTTCCACATCTTGAAAGAATAATAAGAGTTTTTAATTATGTATTACAAATGCATTAATACTAGAAAAGACGAAATCGCTTATTATTATAGAGGGAGTTTCCTAAGTACGGTCCATAACTTCAGATTGTACATAATTACTTGCGATATTTTAATAAAAAGCTTTAATATAAACATGTGTTTGGAAACGCTTATATTCCGAGATACAGGACGTAAAAGTAAAACTCAAAGAAAATGCAATCGTGCGTTTTATCAGAAGGTGGTCATTTTCAACATTTGCTCAGATTAGTGTAGAAATTGAATATTTTTATCATTGTAATACCGGGACATTTTCATAATAATAATTGTAATAATCGGTTAGTATTAGGTAAAAAAATACAAGACATTTTTTGTTGTGCATTATTAGGAACATTAGAAAATAATAAAAACAATAAAAAAAACTCTTTGAAGTGTTACTTTTACACCCTGTATCTCGGAATATAATCGTTTCCGGACCCATGTTTATGTAAAAGCATTTTACTAAAATATCGCAAGTATTGTCTGTCTCAAAATCAAAAAATCACCAACCTCGCTATTTACCTCGTAGATACAATCGGCAACGCTGTCGCATGCACCTAGTGACAAATTTATGGAGAAGAAAATATTAACTGCGCAATTTAAAACATTTCTGCCTTTTCGCGGCATCATAAGATTTTAGGCAAATTAAGTATTATATGACAGGTTCAATTTTGACGCTAAATTACCAACGCGCTTAAATTACAGCGACCACTTGAAGTACCAACCAAAATATATTTGGCAATTTTGTTTTTTGACAACATTATTCAACAGGTGGTGATTTTTTAATTTTGAGACAGACAATAATTACACCCTGAAGTTATGGACCGTACTTAGGAAACCCATGTTAATGACAGATTGTGTATATTCCCTAGAATTGAAACTCATTCACTTTTGACAAGAACACTTATTGAAAGGTGGCCAACTGATCATCTGATTCCGTATCTAATCTGATCTATCTCACAATCAGTACTCTAACAATTTATTAAGACGTGCAAGAATTTTTTCGTTTTACGTTTTAATTAAGTAATGAATTCAATTAATTTCATCGAAAATATGAAAAATTCAATTGAATTTGTTGTCAACTACCCGTACTTGATAGAGATCTCGCAATTTGCGAAGAACCTGTCACGTGACCTATACTACATAGGCAGTACAAGCAATTAAGCTCCGCCCAAAGGTTCTTCTCTCGTTACGAAATATCTACTTTCAATTTTAAGAGAAATAAGAGAAAGATTTTCCGCATATTGAATTTTGAAAATCAGTTAAAATTTCAATCTTGTGTTAATTAAAAAGGTACCTGGATATTTCAGGAATGTGCTCAATGGCAAGTAAAAAGAAAAACCTAAAATAATTATAGCATTAACAGCTAGAACGCAAAATAACAAATAATAATATAAGATGTACGGAAAAATTAGAAAATCAGCAAAGAAAGTAAAAAAAAAGATGCAAATACTAAAAATACAACATATTAATTTAAATCTGACTTATGACAGGCGTCTACTCGATTAATATAAGTAGACTTAAATCCCAAGGACCATAGAAAACATGCAGATAAGGAACAATTTATTCATTTATCTAGTATAGAATTTATTTAAATATGAAAATGGGTAGTCTATTACGGGGAACCCTGTATAGTCACTTTAGTTTTCAATAAAGGAGTCCCAAAACCGTCAGTGTACAGCAAGTTTCCACAAAAATATTAGAAGAAAAATGAATTTAAAGGCAACGTTAGGAAAAAAAAGACAAAAGAAACATATAGGCCGAACGAAAAGGATTCCTGTTTTTTATTTAAGATAAATTAGCGAAAAAGCAATAAGAAAACTCAGAAGCGTACACATGTATTTCTTTGATGTAGAGAAGGTTCTTAATAGGGTAAATAAACAAACAAGAGGTCTGTTCCAAGCACGCTTTGTGACGGTTTCGAAACGGTCAGCATGCACTCATCAAAGTTTTACACTCCACAAAGTTGTCAACATCGATCATTATTTCGCTGGGCAACTGATTATGACGGGTTCTTGAACGGTCAGAAAGCGTGGTTGGAACAGACCTAAGATGTTTCAAAGAACTCTTATTAACTAACTATTATTTAACTACTAACTAACTTATTATTTAACTACTAATTAAACATAACTCAAATTTAGTTAATCCAAAAGTTAATTTTAGGCGGTGCAAACCACTGCTTATGATACAAATTTTTAACTGACACGAATCTAGTTATACAATTGTCGAACACAGGAAGATAACACACAACGAAATGAACACTATTGGAATATTTTACAACTGTATTTTTGTTACGTAATAGCACTCCGTTCAAATTTCATATCCATCATTTTCTTTTGCAATAAATTCACTTGGCCTGGAAAACCGACAAGTACCAAGAAGATATACGAAGCACATAAACTTTTCTAGCCAGGCCTTCATTCCCTGTTATTCCTTGTTATATAGGTGGTTTGCATGTACTATCGTAATCAGTTAAAAATGCTAGGAGATTTTCCAATATGGCGGATTTCCATAGGCCTCTTAATGGTTAATAAAGATAAAGTCGTTCTCTTTAAACTGTCCACGACTGTACATACTTCAAGATGTCAGAATACAATACTATAAAGAAAACTAAATGGAAAATCATAAGTTATTAAATAGATCAGTAGAGTATGGAAAGCGTTAAAGTTCTACTACTAACATGATACTACGTAAAAAAATCCAAATTTTTAGGAAAGAGTTATCAAAATTAATAAAATAAAATAAACACTATGATTATGAACAGAACCACCATAATACGATGAAACACCATATAGCTATAGGAAGAAAACTTGAAACAAGTGGACAAATTTAAAAACAAAAATGAACAAGACGAAAGAATGCAGACATAAGGAAAAAGGTAATGAACCTGTGAAAATATTTTAAGGAAAGAAAATCATTAAACGGTCTTGATTTCAATGATTTTTTGTTCATTATATACAGGATGATTCAAAAATGGCGCCTAAATTCCTCACTATGTTGTAGTAGAATGGAAAAAAGAATGTTTCAAAAATTCTAAATACACCTTTACGAGATAATTTTTTTGCAATCATGAGTAAGGGGTGTGCGTTATAAAATTTCGGTTATCGATAACTTAAAAATATCGCTATTTATCGATAATATTGAGAGCAAAAGAAAGAAAACATTTGAATCGTGTTCCTTTTATGTTATTTAATATAAAAAAAACGTTAACATTTTCCAAGAACAATTTTGTATGATTAGTGAGAAAAATTTATCTTTCCTTTTTTCAACATTTTTCTTGTATGTAGTCTCTTAAATGTCTAAATTCTAGAATAACGTTCTGGAGAGCTTAGGCGACATTTTTGAATCACATTGTATTATTTCAAATGTGGTTCTTATCAAGTTACGAGAATGTTTCTGCTCATTTCTTTGCGCTTCTCTATTTCCAATTATTTCACATTAATTTCTTGTCAGAAATTCAGCGCAGATTTCGTTAATACTTTTACCAACTTTAAATACCTTTATTCTTTATTTTATGCTATAATTTTAGCAGAGACTTTTTGTTTGGACATAGATTTGGCAACTAATTATCCTATACATTGCCTGCTGCGGCTTCGACCTACTTACTAGATGGCTTACAAACTGGGGAAACAAGGAAATCCCAGTTCGAAGGAGAATTTCAATTTTTCGTATAACTTCAAGAACCTTTTTAAAAAAATTATCAAACCTTAAACAGAGCGTCATTTGGTAATAATGTTCAAGTGAAAAACGATACAGTAATAACGAGGGCTCAAGGGACCACACTTATTGCTCGTTATATGCATAAATGAAAAAAATATATGCATATGTGATATGTACTACCAAAAGAATCTGGGACAACTCTACACCTGCATTTTTGAATTTTTTTAATAAACTAATAAGTTTGAATACAACTTTAAACAATTCATTTTGCTTGTTCTATGGTAAAGTAAAAGATACACAAAAGTAAACAAAGGAATATTTTTTTTAACAATTAATTCGTCGTATTTAAATTTTTTGTCGGACATAGTACGTACTAGAGACCTGCACGAGTAAGTACAGAAAAAAAAAATTCCCATTTGTAGCACACTTTTTGAAAGTCACTGCATATGTAATTTACCATATCAAGAAACGGGACTTTTCAATATCCTCGCTATATCCGAGTTCTCGTTATAACCAGTGCTCGTTATAAGCAAGTTTCACTGTATATGCAATTTTGCATTCATCAATGAAAAACAAAATATTGTTACGACTTCGGCGGGGTTCACAAATTATAATCCTTGTTTATTTTGAAAACACTTTAATATCTATGATCATTTAACACAATGGAAGCACAATAATATCGAGCTGTATACGTGCCTAACAAAATAACTCTTCTCTAACTTAATCGTTATTACACACATCATCGCTTTCTAAATAAAAACTGATTTAAATATCCTGCTGCCTCGGGGTTATACATATGTATAAGAAGCAGCGCTATTCTAAAATAGTGGCGAATAAGGATAGAATATTCCAGTAAATTCTACTATCGTTCGGTGCGAGTCTGGAATAGACTAGAATCCTGTCTGCACCATAGGTGGCGCGACCAGTCTAAAAATAGAATTTACTTCACGGAATGTAACGATATTTTAAAAACTTTTTAGACATTCGTTAATTATAACAAAATAACCGAGAATAATTTTTTCTTTTATCTTTTTATTCTCAAAAAAAAAGAAATCAATAAACAACGAAAGAAAGAAAAAAATATGATTAATCAAGTTCGAATAAAATTAAAATGCATCACAATCCCCTATTTTCAACGATCGGCGTGGAATAAAAAACAGCCGACCACTTTTTTCTAAACTCAAATACGGCGCATTTAATTACGCACGTTTTTTGCCCATCGATGCAGCGGCGCATCCTTTCTCGTTTCCAACGAATTCCATTAAAACAGGGGCAGATTTCCAATAAAACAAACAGAAATTTTTAATTAAACTGCACCGTCAATCTGCAGAGAGAGACGTCGGCGGGTCGATTGACCACGCACGAGGACCATTTGCATACGATTTTATTTATTTATACGCATATTTAACCGTTACGCAAGTACCAGTCTGCGGTTTACTTACGCTCTTTATTTTAATCCAGGCAATAATAAAGAACTGTTGTTTTAAGGCCAGCACAAACTATGCCGCGGCGGGCCGGGGCGCATCGCACTGCAAAAATGTACATGCAATAGTTTTTATAAGAAGTGATCAAATGAAAAATGAATTAGAGTTGGCAATGCAACTAAGCACGCATGTGGGCATTTAATTCATCGAACGTTCCTTCAGTCACTTTGACGTTTCTACAAAGCAAGAAAACCGTTTTATTAAAAAAAATTAAAGCAGATGCGTAAAATGAACACTGCCTGCTGCCAGAGATGATATAATACGTAACAGTTAGTTCGAGAATAATGCTAGATTTTTCTAGTAAATTCGGTGCATGTCTAGAATAGATTAGAATCCTGTCTGCGTCACAGGTGGCGCGACCAGTATATAACAATATAATCTACTTCTCATAATGTAACAGTATAATACGGTATAAAACTGTAAATACACAAAATTATGTAGCGTTCTGCTTACCAACCATGCGCAGAATATATTTTCACGTGCAGGTTGAATGTGAGAACTAGCATAACTAGCGTTCAACAAATCTAAACATGAGTAGCAGCAGTAGAATGTAAGTGATATTATATGTCAAAAGCTTGTTTAAAAAGTTAATTTATAACATATAAATAGCGATACTCGCAGTCCTTTGACTATATACATCATACAACTTGCAATTCTACACTCATTTTTAGAACAATAAACTCGGGGAAACATTGAGCTCATATCAGTGAAAGACATTAATCAATAAAATTTGAATTAAATTGAACATCCCAAAATTAGGTGAGGAAAAAGATAAAAAAATAATTGATTAAATTAATTGAATACTGTTGTAGATACAATATAAAATAACTAGAGTATTATACAGTATTTTACAATATTTTATACGTCAGTGTTTTATACAGTATTAAACCCATGTATTATATACTCTATTAGACAAAACGCATAATACTCTAACATCCCTGCCTGCTGCATCAAGATACTTTTGAACTCCATAGTTGTATTCATAAGAGAAGAGCTCTGTGTCATAAATAAAACGCGTCTGTTGTTGCATCATCAGACTTAAGAATCATAACTCCGTCCTTGTTTCTCATTCCCCGTTAACAAAGAAATAATACTGAAATAATTGTCGGTTGTATCTTCGACGATTGATTACGCAGAGCTCAAGTTCCGTGATTTTCATATTAAACACTGTACTCCAACCTCCCCTAAATTTTGAATAAGGATTCGTCGGACGAAAACTCGTTTCTGCACATTATATACTTTATAGAGTGAAAAATCTCTACAAATACACACTGATAAAAGTTTTTGTGTAAATTTACTATAATTATCGGTAACTGCCAGGGACCACCGACAATTATAGTAAATTTAAACTCATAATTACAGTACACTCTTTTTCTATTGCTTTTCCTCTTTTATCCAATGTGTTTCCTAATTTGCCAAATGACTTTCCAGTCCGTTCAAAGTACAGTAGGCCTGCAGATTAGAAAGTCATTTGACATTTTCGGAAACATAATTGACAAAAGGGGAAAAACAAAAGAAAAAGATTGTAAATTTACACAAAAACTTTTATCAGTGTACACTAGTAAAAGTGGTCGTAAAATTACATCATTTTTACATCAAAATTTCATGTTATTTTACTGTTTTTAAATAAGAACACATAAGGCATTTACGAAAATTCACCCGGTGGGTACACCAATTTTACCGATCGGTAATTAGCTGATACACCGGTGCAGAGATCGGTTGACTGAATTTAAAAACGCTTCGGTAGATAAACTTGGTTGAACTAGCGAAACAAAACCTATAATAACATTTCAAAATTTGTGAAAACGTTTTACGTAAACATGGAATTTACGTTTGCTGAAGAACAAAAACGTCTTTCGATCGAAATTTATTTTAGAAATAGTAGTAAAGTCAATGGAAATTGGGTACATTTAATGAGGGATGCGTATGAGGACTTTAAAAAAGTTTAAGGTACAAAAATATACCTGACATTTTAGATGCTTTGTACCGGGTGTCCCAACGGTGTGTATTTCTTCTGTGGAGCCTATAGAAATGACAAGTAGAAAGAAAGAGTTTAAGAAAGTTATATTAGACATCACGCGTCACATTTTAAAATTATTTTTAACTATACAGGGTGTTCCAGAAAATGGTGGTGTATAGAGAGAGAATTTTTTTAAATGGAACATTCCGTATACTTTTACAAATTTAGATGTTCCGCGGAGAGCTGATTACAACAATATAAATATGTATTGGTTTCACTCAGTTATTTTCGTAAAAAAAAAATTCCTTAAAAATTTACAAATTTTGAACTTATGTTTCTGACTATGGAGATGACACAGACTTACGAAAATATAACAAAATATTCTTAAGACTTTGGACTTTATGAAAATATGAAAAAAGTTAAAATGTCTTTTAGCATTATACAGGGCAAGCAGTACTTGCGAAGCACTGAGTATCTCATTTTTTTTTTTTTCATGGAATGACCTATTTTTTATTTCAGAAATAGATAGTACCTAAGCTTAGGTTTTTACTGATATCAGGTTATATACACTACCGCTCATGGAAGTTAGGACACGAAAGAAAATTTCATGATTCAAGAATTACGTCTGAATGAAGCAATTAAACATTTATAATATTATTCCACAACACGTTGTAAGAAACTTACGAAAGCAATAAAGTATTCTAGAAACATATTACTCTTTTATAAATTGAAAATTCCTATTCGTATATTATTGAAATCTGCAGTGATTGGACAGGGATATCGAATTCGTTACACGTGGACTGTCTAGCACCAATACGATAAAGTAATTTGTCGTAAAATTTACCTGCATCCCCTCCCAAATATGTAGTTATCACATCACTGGCATTTTGACGTATCATTAGATTTGCTCGTGAGTGCATATGCAAGTAAAGAAAATTTGTGGACTCTTAGCAAAAAAATATTGTAAAATGCCAAAAGGGAAACCGACATCCACACAAAAACGAGCTGCCATAATAACACTTCATGAGGAAGGATATGCAATACGTGAAATTGCGGAAAAATTACAAATAACAAAGTCAACAGTGCATTTCACCATTCAGCGTTTTCGAGAAACAGGCTTGTTAGAAGATCGTAATCGACCGAGACCTTCTCGAATTACAACACCAGCTGACGATCAGCGAATTAGACTTATAAGTAAACGAAATCGACGACTAACCGCTTCAGAAATCACAGCTGAAATTAATCGCGATCGTGAAAGACCCGTATCGGTAAGTACGACGAAACGGCGTCTGAAAGAAGCAAACCTTCACGGCCGAGTAGCAGTGAGAAAACACCACTTTTGCGTCGTGGAAATCGATTAAAACGACTGCAGTGGGCCCAAACCTATCGAAATTGGACTTCAGAAAACTGGTCGAAAGTCCTGTGGACGGATGAGTCCAAATTCGAGGTTTGTGGGCAAAGGCGTCGTATTTTTGTACGAAGATCGAAGGAAGAAAGAATGCTTCCCGAATGTATTATTCCCACGGTAAAACATGGAGGCGGGTCTGTCATGATTTGGGGTTATTTTTGTACTGCAGGGACGGGTGATTTAGTTAAAATTGATGGAATTATGCGCAAGGAAGATTACAGAAGAATTCTTGAACATAACGCTATCACATCTGGGATTCGATTAATTGGGGAAAACTTCGTTTTTGTTCATGATAACGATCCGAAGCATACAGCATTGATTTGTAAAAATTATTTAGCCACCAAGGTGGAGGCGAATACTCTACAAATCATGCCCTGGCCCCCTCAGAGTCCTGATCCAAACCCCATTGAATTGCTCTGGGATGAACTTGATAGAAGAGTCCGAAGACATTCTCCAACGACAAAAATGCAGCTTTGGCAAGTTCTACAAACTGCATGGCTCGAGATTCCAGCGGAAAGTCTCAGAAAATTAACGGACAGATTGCCGCGCCTAGTCCGAGCCGTATTAAATGCAAAAGGAGGCTACTTCGATGAGAAGAAAGTATAATTTTTTCTTTCAAATGTTGTTAATTTAATTAATTAATTAATTAAAGTTGTTTATTTTGTTTATTTATCATTTGTATATATTTATAGAAACAATATTTTTTTTCTCCATTTATTTTGGTCGTTGTTATAATACAATTTCTAGATTTAAGCCCGTGTCCTAACTTCCATGAGCGGTAGTGTACCTTTATTTCTATATTTGTTACCATATTTGTTTTACTAGAAATATTGTTTTTACTACCATTAAAATTTTTTGGTTTTTAACCTTTTATTTTTGGAAATAAATTATAACCATAAATTTGAGTACCACTGGTCACATACCGAGGAAATAAAAATATTTGAAGTGGACATAAGAGTAAAGTATCTTTATTTCCCAAGATACGCAGAAATATTATTTGAAAAAGTTATTCAGAATTGTTTTAAGATCTCAAATATAATAATGGCTGACTATGATGAAAAAAATTTTTTTTCACATATTTACCTGTTTTTCTCGTATCGGTGTGAGTATTGTAAAACGTTAAATGTGTAGACCTGGACGTTTCTTCAGGTGTGATATAAATACACTCTGGGATTTCCTTTTTGCTCATTTACTATACAGAAATTCTAAATGGAAGACTAAATTGTTCAAATAGTAGTAAAAACAAGGTTTCTAATGAAAGAAATGCTAGAAATATAGGTACATATATAATCTGGTATAAGTAGAAAGCTAAGTTTAAGAACTACCCATTTCTGAAATAAAAAATAGGTCGTTCCATTAAAAAAAAATGAGACACTGAGTGCTACGCAAGTACTGTTTGCCCTGTATAATGCTAAAAGATATTTTAACTTTTTTCATATTTTCAAAAAGCCCAAAGTCCTAAGAATATTTTGTTGTTTTCGTAAGTCTGTGTCATCTCCATAGTCAGAGTCCAAGTTCAACATTTGTATATTTTTAAGGAATTCTCGAAGAAAAAATTTTTTCTTACGAAAATAGCTGAGCGAAATTAATATATCTTTATATTATTGTATCATCTCTCCGCGGGACATCCAAACTTATAAGAATATACAGGGTGTTCTATTAAAAAAAATCCCTGTAGTTGAAAATAATTTTAAAATGTGCCGCGTGATGTTTTGTATAACTTTCTTAATTTTTTTTTCTCTACTTGTTATTCCTATAGGCACCACACAAGAAATACACACCGTTGGGACACCTGGTACAATTAGGGCCTGCTTTGACGAAGTTTTTTTTTTAATGACTCGATATATCAGTCACATGATCAGCAGGTTTAGTTCTAGCCCTTTTCTTTTTAGGCAAAGATAAATGATTTTCTTTCAGCATCGTTGAATTTTTACTTCATTTTTCCACTACCAATATAAGAGGCTAAATGACTTTATTTTCAAATTTCAATGTTGAATGAACGCATTCACATAGATGTCCTTTTCTCTAACACAATTTAAAATAGATATCTACATATTTTACCTCCATCATATCAACAACAAAATTCATCAAACATGTCATGAAGCAATCAAATGAAAGCATGGCATAGGCCAACATTACCCTATAAAAGTTCTTTGAGAAAAATCGTTTATAAAAGATATTTTCTCAAAGATATGACAGTGTAATAACCAATCTTTTATAAAGTATTTTATAAAAATAGAAATATTTTATAAAATATTGCCTATTACACTGTCATATTTTTTTATAAAATACCTTTGTCAAAGATCTTTTATAATGTAATATTGGCCTTAAGAGAGCCGCACTGAAAAAGCAGTTTTTGGCCATGGTCTCTCCAGTCTTCTGACAGTTTCTCGATAATTGCTGTAATGTAGAGCCAATGAAATCGTCAATTAAACGTTCGATTGTGTAAGAATTACGTAACACGAAATTGAAACTGTAAACATTGCGACACGTACGGAACAAATGCAAGTCGACAGTAATGCTACTGAAAAACTTCTTGGAAACTTCGAAGTCGTTATTCCTTATCGCGTGCTGGAGATATCACATATCCGCATTATCTCACCAAAAATACTCAAGTGCACGAGAATCTAAAATAAAAAGATGGAATTCATGGGATAGTACATACCCAAAAACAATAATTAAAATTAAAGCTGGTTCTTGTCCGATGAAAATTGTATCACAAAATCTTTTAAACGGACACTAAATGGCGCACAAACACTTTCAAAGATTTTGTGATAATAATTAAAATATTAGCAAACTAGAAAAGTGAAATAATAGCAAAGAGCAAAAATAAACACTCTTATTCTAAGGACTTGAAAAAAACCACTTGATATTTGAGAGAGGTTGTTTAAGAAATATGCCAATATTTAGTGTCTTCACGTGACCATGAATACAGTACATACAGATATTGAATTAATCGGCGATGTTGTAACCGAAATAAAACCTAAGCACATTCTGAAGAGAGGCTAATACAATGACTAAGCATTTATGCTAATTTGGAACAATTACATAATGACCACAGGCAACCACCACAATTACAGTGAGTGTACAGTGATGGACAGTAATAACGATTCAAATGTAGTTTCCGTTAGTTCTAACTAATTATGTATATGTGTTATGTACCCATATAAATAAACTTATTTCTAATAAGAGTGTACATTTCAAACGCTTCCTGTTTTTAATTTTTAAATATTATTGATATGTACAATCCTAAAAAAATTGTTGTAAACATGAATGTAGATGTACCTACTATAAGGTTCAATCTTAGGTCCAGCATTTTTTGTACTTTATATTAATGATGAACCATCAGTCTTCAACAAAAAGTACCTCGAGTTAGCCTTGGAAAAAAATCGTATGTACAGTTCATTTTTTTACTATATGGCGATCGATCGATAAGTCAAAGAACTTTTAGGCTAGGCGCATATTCAGACGCGTATGGCGCGTATAACGCGATCTGACCCGTGCGACATGACGCGAGCGCGCCCCTCGCCTAGTCTGATGATGCGGAAATTGAGACACACTGACACAGTTTCAGCGTGGTCCTCGCGCAGTGTTTATGTGTGAAATGAATTTTTCGCAAAGAAAACTCGTATAACTCAGGATGTTTTCTTACAGCCTCTATCAATTTCTGTTCCGACAACATCATAAATACAGAAATCCTAATATCAATAGAAACAAAAACAAAACACGCGACACGTGTGGCGCGAAATCTGTGTCTCTGCCACTGCGTCACGCGTCTCGCAGGCGACGCGATTAGCGCTGCGTAGCGTCGCGTCTCCAATTTGCGCTGTCCCATTTAATTCCGTGTGTTACAAAAAACGCGCGCTGCGCTGTGTCACGCTGCACGCGCCAGACACGTCTCAATAAGCGCCTAGCCTTATGTAGGCTATATTCTTCTAACTTTCACGAAACTGGCTTGCGGCTTTTATCATCTCACGTCATTTCGTCGTATTCAGATAATTCAGATTTATACGATCGGCATATAGTAAAAAATGATCTGTAGTAGTTTAGGTATTTAGTATTGGTACAAAAATGCTGTAGCAATCTGTTAATACAGGGTGTCCCGTGACGTAATGTCACCACTTCACCTACGTGATAATCAATTCAAACTAAATAAAAAACTCTAATAAAGTTTTGTTCTAAAGTAAACCGTTTCAAAAATACTGGATGTTTGATGTTTCATTTTTTATTTTCTAAAATTTTAAAGTTCATCTAATCATTTATCCATTTACCTAATAATCAATTAAAATTAAAAAAAAAAACTCTAATGAAGCAAACCATTATTTTTCAAGTGTACGACGTGTTTTGTAATTTTCAGAATTTTTAAACTCTCAAAAGGTGTTCAAAATAGCCCCCGTTGTTTGCTAAACACATTCTGGCATGCTTCAAAAGAGATGTAGTTGCCTTTGAAGACCTTTTGAGATAAAGTTTAAAAATTCTGAAAATTACAAAACACATCGTATTGTTGAAAGATAATGGTTTGCTTTATTAGAGTTTTTTTTTTTTAGTTTGAATTGATTATTAGGTGAACGGATAAATGATTAGGTGAACTTAAAAATTTAAAAAAAATAAAACATTAAACATTAAACACCCAGTCTATTTTAAACGGTTTACTTTAGAACAAAACTTTATTAGAGTTTTTATTTACTTTGAATTGACTATCACGTAGGTGAAGTGGTAACATTACGTCACGGGACACCCTGTACATATAAGACGTGAATTATTTATTGCAAAATTGAAAAAAATAAAATAATAGAAGGATAGCCAAATACTGGAATTAACTCGCCTTCTGATGGTAATCAAACTTGAATGTCAACATTGATGCCGGTTTGCAAAAACTAAAATAATGCAAAAAATACCTATAAGGCTGGGTTGTACAAAACATGTAAGCCAGGTTTAAATTTAAGCCTAACTTAGAGTGTGACACACGTTTTGACGTAGATGTCACATTCTAACGTAGGCTTAAATTTAATCCTGGCTTACATGTTTTGTGCAACAACCTAAGAGTCGTTTACACTTGTATATGCACCCCATGGTATTTCTCACAAAAAAATGCCTACATTTTGACGACAACTTTACTATTTATGTTGATGACATCACTACTATTACTTACTTATTTAAAATACAGTCTTTTTCTTTTGGTTTTCTCCTTTTGTCAGTTATGTTTCCGAATTTGTCAAATGACTTTCCAATCCGCAGGCCTACTATACTTTGATCAGATTGGAAAGTCATTTGACAAATTCGGAAACACATTTGACAAAAGGGGAAAAGCAATAGAAAAAGACATAATATAAGAAACATAATAAATTTGAAAATAATTGTGGTTGACTAATATAAACTTTTTCTAAACGGTTCACTACTAATGGGTAAAATCCATAATATAATTTTAACATTTATAGCTTTAAGGCCCCAGTTTCATAATGAAATTTAAAGGAGACTTTACATTTAAAGTCACTTTCAGATGTCAAAACAAATATGAAAACACATTTCTTTACACATCTGAATGTGACTTTAATTTTAAAGTCTCCTTTAAATTCGATTATGAAACTGGCCCTAACTCAAATAATGTAATCGATTATTACCTCAGATTGAGAGCAAACTCTTTATGCTACACTCAAGTAGAGAGTAGGTTACGTTAAGGGGAGGAGTAGTGCTGCCAAGCTTGATTTACTTGTCGAAAAGGTAGCATCTTTAAAAATTATCTTAAGACTTCTTAGTTGAGTACTCCATCTACTCCTTTCAGAAGTTTCCTCGATTTAATTTTAAACTGTTGCAAGTTGGTTTTGATTGCTACGGATTCCTTGAGCATCCTCCAGAAGCTGTTTCGGTCCTATTTGGGGTATCTTCAGCAGAAGAGTAGCTCGAGAACTTCATAAACAAATTTTTAAATTTTCAAATTTGCTGTCAAGGTATATTTGGTGGCATCTTTAAAAATTATCTTAAGACTTCTTAGTTGAGTACTTCATCTACTCCTTTCAGAAGTTTCCTCGATTTAACTTTAAACTGTTGCAAGTTGGTTTTGATTGCTACGGATTCCTTGAGCATCCTCCAGAAACTGTTTCGGTCCTATTTGGTACATCTTGAGCAGAAGAGAAGCTCGAGAACTTCACAAACAAATTTCTAAATTTTCAAATTTGCTGTCAAGGTATATTTGGTCGCGTTGTGTAGGATGACTTATTAGTTATTAGGCAGCAAACTGGTTGCTATTTATCAATTCTCACACAATATTAGGTCAAAAATCGGCTGCAGAATGTCGCGACCTAAACTGTTGATTACTAATGTGCTCGATTCCAAGATAACTAGGACAGGTCGGTCGGTAACATTGCAGAGGAGTTCTCGAGCTACTCTCCTGCTGAAGAGACCCCAAATAGGGGCGAAACTGCTGTCCATCGAGGAATCCATTGTAATCAAAACCGACTTGCAATAAATTTCTAAATAAATGAGGAGCTCGGGAGAAAAACATGTTAACTGACAAAAATCATAATTTTCAGTTTTTTGCATATAAAAAATATTAATTGCTTCAGGAATCTTTTTATGAAAATATTGTCAGGATTTTGTCAATAGATGACATCAAATCGAATGATGTAAAACGTGTTAATATACTTAAAGTATATATTTAGCATTTCTATAAGCGTTTTTCACTGGGACTAAATTGTGCACTGGGTGCGCACTCAGAATATTCTCATCTTATTTTAACCTCATATAATGAAACGGGATGGAGATATTCTCAGTGCACAATTTAGTCCCAGTGAAAAACGCTTTAAAAAACCGTGCCCTGTAAAATTTGTTTCTCCGCACTCGAACAGGTTTTTCTCCCGAGCTCCTCAAATATCCTTTTACTGACTTTAATTGAGTAAATTCTCAAGATTTTCAATGCATATTAGGAATTTAAAAAAAAAAAAAAACGTATTGAAACGCATAATCAAAATATAATTTAAATCAGAGAATTATGCAGAAAAAATCATCATGAGTAATGGCCGATTTCTTCACCATGTTTAACCTAAGGTAAATTTATCTAACAATTGGAATGTGACGTACAGTTGGCCGTACATATACCATGTGTCACATTCTAACTGACAGATAAATTTAACCTTAAGATAAGGCGATGAAGAAATCGAGCATAAGTCTGTTCTTTACCTAAAATTTCGAAGTACCTACTTTTAGCCCCAAAAATATTTATTCACGTCGCGGAAAGGATGGACATGTAATCAGAAAAGCAAGCAGTTAATATCATTGGCATAAACAAATCACAAAATAATTAAACACTGACACATCGACACAACATGTCATTTGTTCTTTTTCATTTGTAATTGTAATGTTCCCAAAATTATAAATGCTTTATTCTCATTATAAATTATAAACAAAAACATAACAAAACAACAAACAAAGTTAGAATCTCAAGCAGGAAAACAGCAATTCTAAAATAAACAGATTGGCAATACTGAAGCGCTGATAATTTGTTATTAGTTAGTGGAAATTCTTATTCTGATAATTAAAAATCACGCAATCACTACTGTATAAAAAACAGGGTGTTCACAAAACATACGGTATAAAATCCAACAGCATGTACCTAGTATGTCAAAAAAGTTCATGCTTTTCTCAACCAGCGTTGAGTTGGACGGGATGCACCAATTGCACGGCCTCCACAACCACCGGATTTAACTCCGCTCGATTTTTATTTATGGAGTCTTTGTTTATGAGCAGGAAATAGAAACTGAGGATGAACTTTGGCAGCGCATTCAAGACACATTTACACGTGTTCGAATCACTCAAGGAGTATGTGAGAGAGTACGACAATCTTTAATACGACAAGCAGAGGCTTGTATCTTTCAAAAGGGCAGAATTTTGAAAATTTATTATAACTTATGTTTTACTTGTATTTCCCTTTTTAATTAAACATTTTCATGAGTATGTTTAATGGAACTTTCTTGACGTACTGGGGACCCCCTAACATACTGTTGAAATTTGGCCACATCTTTTATGAACATCCTGTATACCCTGTGAGGATTTTCAATCCGGAACATAGGAGATTAGCATGGCTTTCCTTAATAATGTCATTTTTAATTAAAATCATATTAAAAACATGGAAAAATAAATTCAAATATTCAAGTATTTTTATATCTTAGCAACAACAAACAAATCAATAACTACTTGAAATTAAATTAATCATGTAATTAAATTTTTAAATTTAAATTAATAGTTGATTTTATTTTACCGATGTAAAGCTAGCAATAGATTTCCAGCAATAAAAATCGTAAACTTTATCACATAGACGTAAATCACACGTGGCTATTATTTCATACATTCCAGAATTTATCCCTTAATACTAACACAGAAGTAGAGCCACTAGAGCCACTTTTTCCCAGAATTACTTAAAATAAATACAGAATTTATTAAGTTCGTCAATAAACTTAGTATAAAGAAACAGCGTTCTGACAATAAAAGGCTTATTGTTGGGCAGTTAAATAAAAAAAAATTGCGATGTAACCTCCCCTAGTTTATTTTTTTTTAAATCTCAAACTTTCGCGTGCGTATATTTTACAGCGTTCTGTCAATGTTTATTGCTGGATAGTTGACATGAAAATGTTTGGAAAATTTCTTCAGGACCTTAATTCCCAAAGGTTTTTACGCAAAATATAAAAAATTGCGATGTAGCTCTCCCTAGTTTATTTTTTTTTAAATCTCAAACTTTCGCGTGCATATATTTCACATCGCAATTTTTTTATATGTTGCCTAAAAACCTTTGGGAAATAACGTCCTGAAAAATTTTCCAAGAATTTTCATGTCAACTACCCCGAAATAAACTTTTATTGACAGACCGCTGTGAAATATACGTACGCGAAAGTTTGAGATTTAAAAAAAAATAAACTAGGGGGGTTACATCGCAATTTTTTTATTTGTTGCGTAAAAATCTTTGAGAATTAATGTCCCGAAGAAATTTTCCAAAAATTTTCATGTCAACTACCCCAAAATAAACTTTTATTGACAGAACGCTGTGAAGTAAACGCACGCGGAAGTTTGAGATTTTTCTAAAAATAAAGTAGGAGGGGTTACATCGCAATTTTTTTGTATGTTGCGTAAAAACCTCTGGGAATTAACGTCCTGAAGAAATTTTCCAAAAATTTTCATGTCAACTATCCAGCAATAAACTTTTATTTACAGAACGCTGTGAAATATACGCAAGCGAAAGTTTGAGATTTTTTAAAAAATAAACAAGGGTGGGTTACATCCCAATTTTTTTATATGTTGCGTAAAAACCTTTGGGAATTAACGTCCTGAAGAAATTTTCCAAAAATTTTCATGTCGACTACCCCAAAATAAACTTTATTGTCAGAACGCTGTTTTTTTATACTAAGTTTATGACGAATAAATAAATTGAACATGTGAAATTAAAAGGGGCCCAAGTCCTGCTCGAATGATTATGAGAAATTGAAGAAAAAAGGTTTTTGAAAGTTGTTTTTTTTTTAAATATGTAAAGTTTTTCTTTCACCTGTTACTATATTAAATTTCTTTGTGTTTAGATTATACAGAGTGGAAAGTTTAACTGGAATAAATTCTGTAACTTAGAAAATTACCATTTGTAGCAAAATTCTTGGAACAGGTCAATTTTTAATTTTAATGGCGCATATTACAAAGGGACTTCTGTAACTTTTCAATTATTTGGAGGGGTGAAACAACCCCTAACTTTTTTTTTTAAATGGAAGGGTATGTTGAGTAATTTTTTTTCTTAAAGCTTGTTCAATTGGGAGTACAGCTACGTTTTTATTTTTTTATTTTTCTTGAACAGTAAAAGGGGAAAAAAATTTAAAAATTTTTTTGACTAGAACGATTTTAATGTATCAGATGTTCAAACTGCTCGCTACCTCTCACCTGGCAATATCCTAATCGATTATAAATTCCATCCCTAACATTTTGTAACATTTCAGGCGTTACTCTCCTAATTTCATGCCGAATTCTTTCCTGAAGTTCTGCTACGTCGTTTGGTTTAGTCACATAAACTTTACTTTTTAAATACCCCCATAAAAAGTCTAAAGGGGTGAGATCTGGAGATCTTGCTGACCACTCAATCGGTCCTCTTCTTCCTATCCACCTATTGGGAAAAACGGTTTTAGTAAAAAAAAATCTTTTTTTAATTTTTTTTTCCTTTTACTGTTAAAGAAAAATTAAAAAATAAAAACGTAGCTGTATTACCAATTGAACAAGCTTTAAGAAAAAAAATTACTCAACATACCCTTCCATTAAAAAAAAAAAGTTAGGGGTTGTTTCACCCCTCCAAATAATTGAAAAGTTAAAGAAGTCCCTTTGTAATATACGCCATTAAAAATAAAAATTGACCTGTTCCAAGAATTTTTTTACAAATCGTAATTTTCTAAATTACAGAATTTATTCCAGTTAAACTTTCCACTCTGTATAATCAGATCAAAACGTTATTTAAATTTTACCAAAATAATAGACATACAATCTGGACTTGGGCCCTTTTTAATCTCACATATTCAATTCTATATTTATTTTAAGTAAATCTGGGAAAAAGAGGCTCTACTTCTGTGTTAGTATTAAGGAATAGGAATGCTGGAATTTATGAAATAATGCCTAGGTGCGATTTACGTCTATGTCGTCCGGTGATAAAGTTTACGATTTTTATTGCTGGAATTCTATTGCTAATTTCACATCGGTGTGTTACCGAATTGAAAATGCTCACTCACTCGGTAAGTGTGCAAGACACAACGCAATTTTTCAAATTATAAATTAGTTCATAATAAAAAATATAACATTTACTTCACGAGCAAAGGCCTAGAAGCTTTTTTTAAATAATGTATTGAACGACCACGTTGTTGGCATCTTTCTTTTATTTTTAAGAGCTGTTAATTTTCATAAAATGCTTTAGGTAAATAGCACTTATTTCACATTTGTGCATTATTATTGTTATAATAAAATTCAAATGAAAAAAGAACATCGTGAAAACTTAGTAGGTATTGAATCCTAATTGCAAATACATAGTCGACTTTAGCTCCGGTATAAACGATACCGTGCTACATAAAGTTTATATCTTAAAAGACTCAAACTAGTGTTTTTCACCAACTTAACTAAGATTAAAAGTTAAATCTTATTCACATACAAACAATATTTTGAGGGTAATCGAACCATTTTTGGACACATAAAACGTGAAGACTCGATACAAACGTTATGAGAATACAACAATCTTTAAAAATATCCAAATTTTAAAAAATTTACTACTGTAAGGCTGTAAGGTTAACAGAAAAGAACTTTCTTGCATGTAAAGCTGTGTTAACATTATTACAAAATCAGCCAAATCTGCAATAACTTTTGGGCATAATCGCCACCCCACATTGCATGCGCTGCACCCGCCGTTCTTTCACAATAACAAAAACCATTCAACATCGAGGTGACAGATGTGCGATCACAACCGCCAAACGAATGCGATGACATCCCTTATGCTCGCTGGATTTAATCGGTGTGCATTTAATCCGCGTTCATCAACATAAACGTTAACAGATCGCAACCGCAAGTCTCCCAAGCGCGAGTATCGAACGGAAATTTTTTTCATTTTTTCGCCGCAGATGTACCCGTTTCCGTAAATATTTACGCATCGCCCATACAACTATCATAAACAAAGATTCTTTTTAATCGTAAGAACACGCGTGACACAGATTTTTACTGAAATTTCAGCGTTTCCGCATCAAAACTACACGGAGATGGTAAACCACGACGGCGAAGAATCGTCAATATAAAAGACAAATTTAGTAAATTCCAAGTTAGGTTATGTAACTGTCACATTCGCACTCCTTCACTCACAAAAAGTGACGTTGTGCAATACTGTTACGTAGACATGTAGTGTCGCGCGCGTGTATGTGTTTTAACGAATGCAAAAATGCAAATGGATGTCCTTTCATGATATGCCAAAATTAAAATCAAGATTACTTTTTTTGTAAACAATTAAACATTGGTTGTGGTGATGAAAAAAACGCGGTTTATTTGACGTATCGCAGACTTTTCAAAAAAAATTAATAAAAGAAAAACGATTACCTGATACTCAAATCAACGACGACCTCATCAACGTCCATCTTCTCCATGAGCAATTGTGTTTTTTTTATGTTAACAGTCAGTCACCTGTTCAAAAGAAAGCGGCATTTTTCCGTAGTCCGCGTAAATGTCTTTAATCAGTCCGAACGAGTATTGAAATGCACATTAGTAGAAAGTAGTTCGGCGAACAACAATGCAAATTAATTCGAGCGCTTGTCTATAACACATCGCCGGTAATAATTATCATCGAAAGTGGCTAATCTAGCTAGGGCACACGTCCTATCGAGTGACCCGCGTGCTGGCGCAAAACGTGCGTCTTCACTTGACGAACCTCCTCGCCGAGAGAGATCAGAGTGAACGGCCGCGGTGAAGATGATGCTTCGGCCCTAACCTCTCGCGTAAACCGCGAAAAATCCGTCGGCCACCTTAACCACGTCAAAGTACTCGTCGAGACGAATTAAACGACACCAAACACGACGCACTCGCGATGCGGCGAACGCACGCACCTCGGGTCAATTAGTGCACCGAAAATTGTAATCTAAACCTCGCGTTGACAAATCGATTATCTTGTGTACACACACTTTTCTCACATAAAAATTTCACATCGTTTTTAACCAGGGACACATGTGCACACGCTCGATTTAACAGACATCGTCCGATCAGGCACAGATTAATCGCAAGATTTTTAATTATTCAACAATTAAAAACACGGAAAAATAAACCGGGAGACAGTACTTCACTCCGGGCCAAAATTAACAGACGACTGATTCAATTCAATATGGCGTGGCCTTGTGTTGTGTCTACTCCGCCACGCTGTTAATACAGATGTTTTTACCTTTTTCCTACCTTTACCAACTTACGCGAGTCTCCAGTTACATCCTTCTATTCTCATATCGGACGTACTTTATTCATATGACGTACGCTACAATCCACCACAACAACCGACCACTCCATCTCCTTCTAACACACACGAAATATACCTTGGGAACTAGGCACGTGCCGACTCGAATATAGATCACATCGTTTCCAAAGCCAATTTATTAAACAAACACGCCCGCTATCTTTCGTCTCTTTCGCACACAAACAAATGTCCGGTGACGTACGCGCGGCATCAACGACCTCAACCCGTTCATAAACACATCATTCCGTGAGTAAAAAGGTCGCAATTATGTATTTATTTATTTAAAAAAATCATTTGAAAAATAATCGGGCGAAGCATTGATTAAAAAAAAGAATCGAAATGTTGATCTCGTTCGGGGGTTACACGGATTAGAACAGGGAGTAACATTTTTTGCTGGTCACGTGACGTGCTTTAATTAATTTCCCGCCGCGCCGTACGTAGATGTAATTCATTCGAAATGAAAGCCGAATCAGATCAATAAGTTTATTTCACTGAAGTTTAGCTTAGACATTAACATGCGTTCGAAACGTGCGAAATACACATCGTTATTGAGAACAATTTTTAAATAAGGATTTTAGCGTTGGCCAATTGATCGAAAGCTGAGATTTATTTTCCGCTGAAAACAAAAATAGCACTTGGAAATCGTATTACTGCAAAATAAGCAAAATTCAAAACGAAAATACTTAGGTCAAAAATCATTAAACATCAAAAATATTTAAGGATTAAGGTTTCCATAGAGCCTTTTTAACAGAAAAAAAATTATTTCATTGCAAATTTTGCAAGGCAAGTCAAAAAGATTTTATAAAAAAATAGAGATTTAATAAGCCAAAAAAAAAGTCATAACAATCAATCGTCAAAAATCCATAGCAGTAATGTTCCATATGACCTTAAGGCAGTTTTAGACTAGCCTATTTCTTGTACAGGGTGAGCCAAATTTGACACTTTTAATAGAAAACACCTGTTTTTAGAAGTTAGACAAAAACTGACCTCGGCGTCTGGAGCTCGATTTTTAAGACAAAATTAATGGTGAAGACCGCATTATGATATCACTGTTTCGGAGCTACAAGGTGTTTTTCCAAATCTTGCAATTTCTAAAAACTATTGTAGCTCTTTTGTTTATGAAAATTTCTGATTTCTGTAAAAACTTTCTTAAGGCACTTTTTAACGTAGAATTCATTGCCCCTAATTACAATTTTCTGAAGAGTATAGTTTTCGAGACATAAGTGAAACTTCCGTATTTTTAAGTGGAACAGCCTGTATATATTTTTGCATTTTTGAAAAGAGCACAAAATTACCTTTACAAAAATATAATATACTTGATATATTAATCAAAACATTTGCGAGATATAAGCTTTTCAAGATTTTTGCAATATTTCAGTAGGCTATGAATTATTACTGAAACAATTGACGTTCTTTTGTATTATCAGAGTAGACTATTGCCAACGTTCAACGCATTCTTTAAAGCGATTGTGAGATTTCTTATTTTCCTAAAGATCAATGACAAATTATGAGAAGATATGTTAAAATGCTTTATAGAAGTATGTGAAAATTTATAGGCAGCTTGCAATCTCTACCAGGAACGATACCCTGAAATAAGACGTCCCTTTAGAGGCTTTTCTCCTGCCTAAAAATAATGGCAATCCTTTAGACATTTTCTTCCGCCTTAAAATGATCCAAAATTTACTAAATTATTTTTTAGGCGGAAGATAATGTCTCTAAAGAGTTGTCTTATTTCAGGATATCGTTCCTGGTAGAGATTGCAAGCCGCGTTTGCATTTTTACTTACTTTTATAAAGCATTTTAACATACAGTACCTCTCATAATTTTTGTACATTTTGCATTGATTTTTAGGAAAATAATTTGAGAAATCTCACAATCGCTTTAAAAAATGCATTGTACGTTGACAGTAGTCTACTGTGACAATGCAAGAGAAAGTCAATTGTTTCAATAATAAGTCATAGCCTATTGAAATATTGCAAAAATTTTGAAAAGCTTATATCTCGCAAATGCTGTGAATAATATATCAAATATATTATATTTTAGTAAAGGTTATGCTCTTTTTAAAAATACAAAAAATATACAGTGTGTTCCATATAAAAATTCGGAAGTTTCACTTATGTCTTGAAAACTATGAGCTTCAGAAAATTGTAATTAAGAGCAATGAATTCTACAACAAAAAGTGTCTCACGAAAATTTTTACAAAAATCAGAAATTTTCATAAACAAGAGCTACGATGGTTTATAGAAATTGCGGAATTTTGAAAAAAAAAACTTTGTAGCCCCGAAACAGTGCAAGATATCAAAATACGGTCTTCACCATTGAGTTTCTAATAAAAATCGAGCTTCAGGCACCAAGGTTAGTTTTTATCTAAATCCTTTAAAAATAGGAGTTTCCCATTAAAAGTGTCAAATTTGGCCCATCCTGTACAAGATTTGGTTCAATTTCTACAATAAAAATTTAGAACTTTAGAAATTTTAGAAATTTAGAAATTTTCTGAGCTGCAGATACAGTTTGGAGATAGAACATGTTCTATTTTTCCAGATACATAGTTTTTAATTCAATTAAAGTCTGATATAATTTACTGCACAATTTAAATGTTTAAGAAATTGAACCAAATCTTGTATAAGAAATAGGCTAGTCTAAAACAGTCTTCTCACAAAAAAAATACAATAATTTGAAATTATTACTTGAAATAAAGAAAAGCAAGTCAAAATTATTTATACATATTAAAATTTCATGTTGAAATTTTTTAATTGAAAAAAAACATTTGAAATTATGTACTTTAAAGAAATAAGTAGATTTCTTCGAGAAATTCAAGAAAACTAAACAAGATCCATTCAGCGTCTTTATCAATTGCCCAGCGCATACAACAATTTAGTACAACAGTTGCACTTATAGGTACATTATTTAAATTTTTCATATACATGTGCATACATTCAATCATGAAAGGCCAAAAATTACCGTAAACAGAATTCACGGGGTTATTGATTTTCTCCCGTATTGATCTAAAAACATTAAAACGTAAATTATTCTTTTAATTTTCAAAAGAAACCACCTCACAATTGATTGTATTCAGCATGTAAAAACTTACACCTAAACACTGATTAAAAGAAAAATAAAAAGATTTTTTGTAAAATTTTCTAACAGTAATGAACAGTACATCAAATACATTGAAATTTGATCATGATTGCAAATTATAAAGAGATTTTCAACTACAATTTTACTAACTACGTCAACTAAAATTAATATAAATATTTATAAAAATGTGAAAAGCGATGGTGCAAATACAGTATCAATAGCATTTCATTCATAAATTAGACATTCTAAGGCAAAACAAGATTATGTAGGTAAAAGGATGAGAATAGAAGAAAGTACCATCGCTCTACACAGTTTAAGCATAAAGGTAAAGTAAACGCATTTTTTCCTGTTAACAACGTTTAAATTTAAACAAATAATTGGAGAAAATTACAATTTTTTTTAACTTATTAACAATTCTTACAGTAAGGCTTTTACTACAATAATATTTTATAATTGTTTAGCACATATATATTTAGTTAAAAAACATCTATATGTGGCAAGAGAAATTATGCCAACACATCACACCTACTTCTTAAACCAAACTAAGCATCAGTATTTCAAGACAATACAACGCCAGTTTTGCGCCAAGATGTCAAGAGGAAACTTTGGGATCAAAATGCACTATGATTAATAACTTTTAAAAAATTGATTTGCTTTTGCATGATATTTATGTTCAACAGGATAAAATAAAGTTCAAAGGTCGCGTTCGATTAGGCAATGCTGATAGAAGAGTGAAGAGAAAACAGGAAAAAAGGTTGGCCTGCATAAAATTCAAAAGAATACAGCTCAATGATAAGAGTGCACCAAACAACTAACGCTTTCGTTCAATTTTGTTCACTAGTGAATGATGCGTTGGCATTATTTCATTTCAATAATTTGAAGAAAATAGGAAAAAAACATATAAATGTGGATACCATTTTAAAGAAGCGGTGCGGATTTGATAGTACACTGCATTTTTGTATACATATATATTTGCAGTTGCTTACATGAATATATATTACTTAGAAAATAAACATTACCAACATAAAAAGAGAAAACCAAAACTAGCAAAATATTTAGTGTTAGTAAATATTAAAATAAAAAAAAAAAAGATAAAATAATGGTAACCCTCATCGACTACTTTCCCAACTAATTTTTGTTTAAAATCATTATCATTAACGCTAGTGGGAAAAGTATTCAACAATCGTCGCAATGAGATTACATATTGGTTCATTTGTTAGTTCGCTCGATTTCTTCAATTTTTATTGTCGGTGCGAACGATTTTCTACTCGCATGGAGTATTATGACCTACACTGTAACATTTGAGCGTTGTTTAACATATGTACGCTGTTACCAATGTGTTCAAGTATTAAATCACAGATAGTTATGAGAGTTGATGGCAACACGATCTCAACGACACCTGCTCGCCCGCCTTATGGCCTGCCAAAATTTCCTAAGTGGAAGCTCACTATCTCTAGTCATCAATCACAGCAGTCTCCATTTCATAGAAAATATATATATAAGTAAAAACAGTCTCAACGCAAGTTAAAGTTCTAAAAAAGTCACAACGGGTTCCTCTACTTATTTATTTATTTATTATTGGCACGGCGCATATGACGAGCGAAAGCAACACACAATCACACATTCAAGATATACTCAACTTTCTATTTATTATATTACACAAGATAAAGATTTCTTATTCGTTAGATAGTTTCAACGCATTCTCAGACTAGGATTTAATTAAGGTTACAATCGCAGGCAAATAGTGTTTGTTTCGTTTGTTGTTTGTTCATCTAGAATCACTTATTTCAGGTACTTGATCTTATCGTTTCTTTATTATGTACATTTCATATTTCACGAATACTATTACAGGGACATTAACTATGGCTCTAATTCGACCTTATTTGTGCTCGAATTTTACCCGTCTCCAGTTCAAACGTCACAGACTTGAACCAGACGTTTCAACCTCAGAGCGCATCAAGGTTGGTCTTAGAACAAAAACTTAATACCTATTAAAAACACACAAGGAAACAATACTCAGATTGTGACACCACACACAAAATTAAAACACTCAACCGTGGTTATCTTTTCAATTAGATGGAATGAAGGTCGTCTTATTTATTTATTTATATATTAAATATCTAAATCGTATGGTTTTGGTCACTGATTTTTTTTTTTTTTTCAACATTACGAGGAAGGGAATCTGACTTAAAATGCAGTAGTAATAAAAGCCGATGTCACGGCGACATTATTCTAAATCACAAAGTTATACAATGAGTTCACTTGGTGTTTCCCTATCTGGAAAAGTTATTGTAGTTAACTACAGCTTGTATCTACCCGTATGTGTTGCGGAACATTTCAAAACAGATAGATAACACACGTAACTAAAAGTTAAATGATAATAAGATGATCACATAGAAAATACTCGTAAAACATTTGATTGGAACGTATGCATTAGTTAGACCTACCGACAGAGGAATTGAAATGCACTAAGTTCGCTTATTAGAATGTTCTCATAAGCAATTCTTGTATTGTGCGATTGTTAACAGAATTCTTGACTTTGTGCCAACCAAAAATTGATGAAGTTTTACACATGCGTTTTAAAGTTCGAATTTCATTCGTCACTTGTTTGAAATCGAAAACAAAATTAAAACGACACTTCAAGGCAAGTTAAGACATCAAAGTTTTCACTACTAATTAAAAACAACCATGTAAGTTACAAATGAAATTAAACCTCTTGCATGTCTACAGGTACTTTGGTATTTATTGGCTGGCACTGTACTACTTCACAGGTAAAATTGCTCGTGTTAACAATCGTTGTTTTGCAGTTACAATATCACAGATGTTTACTTCTTATCGCTACTTTATACAAAAAAATAGTTGTTATTATTTCTCGCACTATTTTTGATACCGACGCCTTTTCCACAGTTAGCGTTTCGAAAATTCTATATTTCGACTGGCTCCACTAGTTCATGTATGGCTAATCTGCGTGGGAACTAAAATTCGGTTTAAATCAAGGTGGTTCACGATATTTCTTACTTTTAACTAAAGACTAACATACACAATGAACAGACAGACTTTTAAAAAATTGGACAAAACAGACAGAATTCCTCTTTAAAACTACACATAAAGAAATAAAATCAATTCTTTTGCCGTTGTTCAGATAATACTAAGACTTGAAGAAACGATTCAAAATTTAAAAAGACAGAAACAGAATAATCAGAACCTAACTTAACTATTATTGGTAAATTTAACTTGTAAATTAAATTGCGCTTAGTAAAACTAAAAACAACACAAAATCGATTGTGTTTTTTTTTAACATTCGTCTCTTCTTGTTTACTTATCTTAGTGAAGATCTGCAAGGAGATAAGGGAATATATACTCGTCAGAATCACCAGTCAATGGGTCCAAGATGACTGGATGTAATTGAGATGAATTCAGTGGAGCCCAAGACTTACCGAGCACTTCAGAAATTTCCTAAAATCACATGAATTAAAATAAAGCTCGAAACTTATAACTCTATATGTACCTTTTTAGCATTTACATTGGTGTTAGAATACAGTATGTCTTCCTGAGCAATTTCCAACTTTTTTAAAGTGTTATTTCTCAAACGGGCAATAGCAATTAAGTCATCTTCATAATACTTATAACCTGCATAAACAAAGATTGAATAAGTTACTTGTTTAAATCTAGTCATAATTACCTATCAGAGTAATTTCTTCCAAGTTTCTACATAACCACGCCAATAAGACAAGGGGATCTGGGTTTGGTTCAAGATAATCATGGCCCTCGACTTTGATTAAATTCCATGAGTTTCCATATTTATCACCGCTGAGAGAATCAACCCACATAATACTGCGGAGAGATTCCCTATAATAAGTAGACAACATATCTAAGATTCGAAAGTTCACCTGAAACAGAAAATGTTTTCTGCAAAGAGCAAAATTAAATTACATTAAGCTCTTACGTTTTCGCAGAATAAAACTTTGAAATGACTTAAAGGCATGTTTTTCCTCAGCAAATTATGTTCTAAATGGCAAACTTCATCATAAGCATGTATAAGTGAGAGCCTTACGAAACAGCTGGGATGTTGCTCTTTAAAATCCTCCCATACCTTCTCTGATGTTCCTGGATGGGCATCCCAAATTCCATGTACGTGTATGACTAGACGACGAAGGTCTTCAGCTGCTTGTAATGAGTGTAAGAGGGAGTCACTAAGTATATCATAGTCGATGCTTAGTATCTACAACAAAACGGGTGAGCTTGATTTCTATGAGCAGTTTTTATTTACCTGTAATGATCTAAATGGCTTAAACAATGAAGGATCACAGTTGGATATGAGATAGTTGCCAGGATCGTCTTTGACAGACGCGAAGCCAAGCAGACTCACTTGGTCAGATTTGTTATCTGCGAGCAACTGCAGATACTGAGGTATGTGTTGCAAGAGGGCCTCGTTCAATCCGAGACTGAACTTTTGTAGAGGCTGTCGACAGCATAGCTGTAATAACACTGACAAAATCGGCGAGTTTGTATCACTATACCTGAAAAAGAATTGAAAATGAACTCCTAATTTTTACTTAAAATTAATGTCAATTTCATTTTACATTCATGGAGTAAAGTTTAAAATTACAAAATTGATTGAACTACAAAGTATTATACTCTTTATTTATTGACAATTTGAAAATTATTATTTAACATTATGTAAAGAACAAAGAAGAATTTCAATTAACTTTTTTTAATTTAAGGAAAATTGCAGTGATTACTAAAAAAAAATACTACTACTACTACTTAAAAGTAGCTAGTATGAATATGTATGTTATTCAATCCAGGAACATTCACTAATTAAATCAATTTATAATTAATTAAATTGTTAATTAGAAAACTAATAACCTCCTTGTCTGTTATTGTAACATCGACATTGCATAACTGAAGAAATCTGATTGATGAACTTAATTACAGCAATTTCTCTTTGTGTAAATTTTATTATTCGTAACTGATCAAACATTATAAGTAAACAACCCACTTTTCCAAATTTCCGCATTAAAAAAATTGTAAAAGTGCTACTTACGTGTCTAAAATTTTCTGTGGTGTTTCAATATGGCAATGGCTAGGTTCAAGAATAAATGACTTCAGGTTATCATTAATATTAAAATGCTGCAATAGTACTAGAAACTCTGTGACGCACTGGGGCGACAGTGAATCGAGTTTAACAGTGGCATGCGTAACGATGTGCCCGACGGAAGTTCGCAGGAATTGCACTTTGTCCAAGCAATCCGACCTAATATCAAAAGCCACACACTTCCAAAATCTACGGACACATAAAACTCGATTTCTTTGTAGTAAACTTTTGACCTACTTACTTCGGGTGGTACAAACTCTGCCGCCACGTTTGACAAGTACTGGATGCACTGACTCTGTCTCTTACATTAATACGCGAGTAGATGTCATGAAGGATCACTGAAGGCAATAATTCCCATTTTCCAGTGTCGAGATTTCCGTTTGAGGTTTTTGACTTTTTCGGTTTTGGCCACTCACTTAAACGTCCTGAGTTATCCTTACCCATATCTACAAAAGAGAAACTCTCAAAGAAAACATACAAAATAGACCTCTTTACCTAAATTCGAGCGCTTTGCATTCATACTGTTGAGTTTCAGTTTTGACAAGACAAGAGGAAAGTATACAAATATAACTTCAAAAAATGATAGGTAGATACACCTACTTAGCTATAATTAACTGATGGCAAACGTTACTCATACGCAAAGCTAAAAATACTAAGCAGATCACAACAATGAAAACAGAACCTCAGAAATGAAGTGTTTTATCCTGAATTTATATACTAGATTATTGTTGAATATTACTGACCTGTTTTACATTTCTCATACGTATGCAACATTAAAAGTATAGAGAGAAACTTAAGAACTGCGTATTTTACATATGTTTTCTGACACTGACCACTCCAACAGCAATGACGTTTGAAAGTTCAATGTTGTCCTATTCGCTGATTGGTGGAGGTGTAATAACAAGGACAGATGGGAAAAGCGGGAATTTTTAAATATCAAACCTATTGACAGAAAAATAAGACAATTTTTATCATTATCGATAAATTAAATTGAAACTGTTGCTGATCGTCACTGCGTACTTAGGGATAAATCCAATTAAAACAGGTTCTTGTCCGATGAAAATTGTATCACAAGTAAATGGAGACTGAAAAAGTAAATTGACCTTTCGTTTTTATTAATCCTAAGAATTAATTTTAATAATAAATATTTTATTTTAGTAAACGTTAAAAATTGACAGATCTATAGTCTGTGGCATGGCCTTCTAAATGAAAAGCGAGTCCTATCTGGCGTGGGCAAAAGTGCAGTTCAGGCGTGCTCCGCCAAGCACTGCTTACGGGGCGCTTTCTTAACCTAAAATCTTGACAGTTCTGTCACATGTGAATGGTGCATGAGTGCGTGTAAGAGCAGTTAATGTTATTGTTGTAAAAATTTGAGCATACTGGATATTATTTACGTTGGAATAAGGTGGAGTATTTATGTCCAATTTCGACAACTTAATTTACCATTAAACCATTACGGTTTTAGATTAGAATCTTACCTGCATATATTCAGAATTTCTGTGGTAAGTTACAACTTGTATAATAAAGCTTCTTTTCTCATTGTGCGTAATTATCAACGCCATTTTTAACACGTTTTACATTATCAAAAGTCAAAACTCTTTTATGTAACTTATTGTAATTATTCATAACACGAAAGCTTTTTAAAATGACAGTCTTTCTTTATTGCGTAAGCGTACTTTACTCCGACGTGATCAAAATGATTTGTGCATGAATCTATAAAGTTTATACCATATAAATTGTGTTGTATTACGGTAATTACAATATTAATTAATTTTGCGTGAACTCACTTTGATTGACAGTAATGACAGTACACTTCACTCAGTGCCGTCAGTGGCCCCGTAACCAGCGCCAAAGTGTCGACTATACAATTAGGTTTCAATTTGAAATATTTTGAAAAATGGTTTAGGTGCCAGATTCATTTAAATTAAGTATGGCGTCATTTAGTAAAAAAAAATAATTTGAAGCAATGAATTCTGCATGAAAAAGTACCTTAAAAAACTTTTTACAGAAATCAAAAATTTTCATAAACAAAAAAGTAGATTTTTAGAAATCGTAAAATTTTGAAAAACGCCTGTAGCTCTTAAAGGGTACAAGAAATGGAAATGCGGTCTTCACCGTTAATTTTGTCTTAAAAATTGAGCCTCAGAAGTCGAGGTCAGTTTTGTCTAACTCTTCTAAAAACAGATCTGTCCTATTAAAAGTGTCAAATTTGGCCCACTCTGTAAAATGTCATCATTCTCTAACAATAATATTCAAAAATTCTAAAAAAATGCGCTACTATTTATCTACTTTATGTTCATCTCATGTTATAGCATGAGGTTAAAAGAAGATGCAAATACACTGGGCGCAACCGGTGCAAGTGAATCGAAAACGCTATTAGTAGTAGTTTTATAAGTCAAAATAATTTATTATCCAAGTGACCACCAACTTTAACGTGCCCTATTTAGGGTGCGTTCGGACTGCTAACTCGAAAAGCCATTTATGCCGGGCAAAAGAGTTGTGGTGAGTCAATCCCCTCCATCAGCAACGACGCGACACCGAGCCGATTTCAATTTAAACGGGAATAAGCGCGAGACATTTCAGCGGAGAAGTATAAGTGGTGGTGGCACTCTTCCCCTACCTTGCTCGGCCCTGCTCTAAACCTAAACGCTTCGTATCCGTTCGGGCCTAATATACAAGCTGCTTTCGTTCAAACCAATCATAGAATCAATAATTAGGTGAATAGAAGCATATGATCACCCAATATTGATCAAATCACATGAAACCGGTAATTTAAAGTTGGTTCTTGTCCGATGGAATTTTTATCACAAGATCTTTTAACCGGACACTAAATCGCACACAATACACTTAACGTTTCACCGTCGTTCGACGCTTCGTCAGAAGTGAAAAATATAAACAAGTTGTCAAAATAAACAAGGTTGTCAACGGAAACTGAAAAGGTAAATTGATTTTTTTTAACATAAATATTTTGTTGTAATAAATGTTAAAAATTGACAGATCTATATTTTATTTAAAGAATCGAGAAAATTAGAAAATGTATCGTTTAAACTTGCAAAATCTGTACGTTTGTTAATAGAATTCGACGACATTTTTATTTTACACATTTCTATAAAACGTCTTTTAAAAATATTAGACTCATAATATAAAATATTAGTGTTTTCAATATCAAAATTATGGTTATTTTCTAACGAATGTTCAACAAGCAATGAATGATTTTGATTATTTTTTTGGATATGATATTTATGTTGATCTAGACGTTTTTCTTTAATTTTGACTTGTTTCTCCTATATAACATGAATTACAATTTAAACATTTAATTTCATAAACCACGTTAGGTTGTTTTAATATCGGTGTTTTTGTTTTTAAATTTGAGAAAATAATATTTAAATTGTTTACAGATTTGCTAGTTAAAATTAAGTTGTGTTTTTTGAAAATGTGTTTAAATATGTTATATGTATAGTGGTTCAATATAAGGTAATGATATGTATTTTTTGTTTGAAGTTTCTTTTATATTATTGTAGATTTTTGAATTTTGTAGATATTTAACACGATTTTTAATTACTGATTCTATAAGATTTATTGGATAAGAATTTTGAACAAGTGTCTTCTTTATTAAATTTAAATTATCAAAATGAAAAGTTTATCTTCAAACAAAAAATACATATCTTTACCTTATATTGAACCACTATATAACATATTTAAACACATTTTCAAAAAACACAATTTAATTTTAGCTAGCAAATCTGTAAACAATTTAAATATTATTTTCTCAAATTTAAAAATCAAAACACCAATACTAAAACAACCTAACGTGGTTTATGAAATTAAATGTTTAAATTGTAATTCGTGTTATATTGGAGAAACAAGACAAAATTAAAACAAAAACGTCTACACCTTTTCCAAGTGTAGTTCAGAAAGTAACAGATTAATTTCAGACAGTGACAAATGTTTTTCAGATGCAAGAAATTAATTTTAGAAAGTGTCAATTGTATTTCAGAAACGTAAAATGTATTTCAGAATGTGTTAATTGTAGTTCAGAAAAGCGAAATCAATTTCAGAAAAGGTGAATTGTATTTCAGAAAATAATAATTACACATATATTTTTTCAGCATACCATAATAAATAATTAAAGCTGTTGTCCATACTAAGAAATGCAGTTTTTCGCTATTAACATGCAGGCACTTGCAAACTTACAAAAAAAAACTTAATTACAAATGATTCCTGATTTACAAATAATGCTTTCTGATTTACAAATTATATTTTCTGAATTTCATATGACGTTTTCTGAAATACAATTTACTGATCTGAACTACAATTACTACTTTCTGAAATATAATTTCTTAAATGCAATTTACTAATCTGAAATACAACTGAAATTTTCTGAAATACAATTGGAAAAGGTGTAGACCAACATAAATATCATATCCAAAAGAATAATCAAAGTCATTCAATGCTTGTAGAACATTCGTTAGAAAATGACCATAATTTTGATTTTGAAAATACATACTTATATTTTATACTGTGAGTCTAATATTTTCAAAAGACGCTTTATAGAAATACATACATATTTAAAATAAAAATGTCATTGAATTCTATTAATAAACGTACAGATTTTGCAAATTTAAATGATATATTTTGCAGTTTTCTAGATTCTTTAAATAGGATATATGTATATCTGTCAATTTTTAACATTTATTAAAATAAAAAATTATATGTATTATGTTTAAAATTAATTTTTAGACTTTATAAAATAAATTTAAAAAACAATCATTTACTTTTTCAGTTTCTATTAACAACCTTGTTTCTATTGACAACCTTGTTTATTTTGACAACCTTGTTTATACTTTTCCACTTCTGAAGAAGCTATCAAACGATAGCGAAACATAAAGTGTTAGGGCGCTATTTAGTGTCCGTTTAAAAGAATTAGGTACGATACGTAGTTTTTATTTAATTGCAATGTGGTATCTTTGGTAATCTATTTTACAGCGATTCCAAAATATCTCATATTTGCTTAGGA
The DNA here is from genome assembly GCA_958336345.1 of Dorcus parallelipipedus. NCBI lineage: Eukaryota > Metazoa > Arthropoda > Insecta > Coleoptera > Lucanidae > Dorcus > Dorcus parallelipipedus. The sequence continues at coordinate 30,127,093 of OY284479.1, read as the reverse complement.
ATAAGAAACAAAGAAATTTAAAAAAAAATTCATTTTCGAATAAATATACCTTGTTTGCATATAAAATCAAATTGCCTAAATAATTGACAAATTATATCTACCTAATGCGCACGTAAACAACAAATAAATAAAAGAAAGCATCATCGTTAGCATTTTCCTTTAAATCTTTTTATATTAATGAACAACATTACACATCTTTAGAAATGCGGTATGCACATTTAAAAAAGATGTAAAAAGGACAAAATATCTAACAAAATTATTAAATGAGAACGCTTTCATTTTATTTGTTACTTACAAACAAATTAGATAGTTACCTACATTTTATCAATTATTTTGATAATTTAATTTTATACATGAACATGTCATACTCGTGTGAAGATTTTTTTAATTACGTCATTATTTTGTAAACAAATTTAAGAATTTTGGTATCACTGTAAAGAGAAAAGCAACGTCTACCGAATAGATTACAAAATTTTGTTAAATAGCAGTGCAATTATTTGTCTCGTTAGCAATTCAGAATGAGCATAAAAATCATAGAATATCTGCCAATTTAACCAAATTTCTATCTTTAAAAATAAGAAAGTTAGCAGTAAATAGTGAGTCGTTAATTCTAATTTTAATTCATGTTTATTCACTAAATGGTTTCTTAAATCACAAATAATATATCTAAATGAGATTAGGTAAACAAGTTAAACATTTTGTATTATACACATTATATTCGTAATCCACCACATGTTTTTCTCTGTCTTTATGTACATTCCTTATATGCCTATTTAAGCAAGATTGGCTGGAAAATATTTTCTTCGCACATAAAGCACATTACCGACATTTTTAATTAGGTATAACGTATTAAAAACCCAAACCGTATTTTATTTGAATGATGAACGAAAGCGCCTCTAGTGGTGATTAATACAATTACGCGAAGCACCATTTAGCCGTTCCTGGAATTTGCTCCAACTGCAGTGGGTTATTCTCGGTTTCTCTTTAAACTGTGACCACCTCTAATTATTTATTTCCGTTTTTTAGAAATCGTAGAATTTTGAAAAACAACCTGTAGCTTCTAAGCGGTACAAGATATCGAAATGCGGTCTTCACCATTCATTTTGTCTTAAAAATCGAGCTTCAGAAGCCGGGGTCAGTTTTTGTATAACTCTTCCAAAAACGTGTTCCTTATTAGAATTATTAAATTTGGCCCACCCTGTATGTTAATAACATAGAAAATTATCCCAATTTTGTATCGGTTTTATGGTCTGGCTATAAAAAAGTGACAGAGACGAATAAAGAGACCGCAGTACCAGTCTCTGCTGCTTTTTTGTAGCAAGACCATAAACCCGATACAATACTACCACTTATGGCCATGTGCACCAAACACATAAGTTGAGCTTTGAGATTAGAGATAAATGCCCATTTACTGCTTCACATCTTCAACAAAACTGAGAAAAGAAAAATCTTCTTTCTCTTGAAATATGTATTATGCTTCAGAAAATTTTGTCTGAGTACCAAGCGACACATTTTTCAATAATTTATCGGATCCTAATAACATTTTTTCTAATATGTCGAACAATTCCAAATTATAACATTTTTTTAATTTTCGTGTTTTAAATAGGTACCATTTTTAGCACACTAAGAATTGCTCACCGGATCTGTCCTGTTTATATTTGGTTATTGAATTTGCACAAACTACTGGCGCAAAAAGTTTTTTCAAAAAATCAATATTAAAAAATTTTCCCATATGGTGCGAACTTTTTGTATCCATAAAGAATCGCGCATGAACATTTACCTGTATTTATAATACACACTGTATAATATTTCATTCAAAAATACGTGTTTCAATAATTTTTTCTTGCTTATATTTAACATTATATTTATAAAGTACAACTAATTTCAAATAACTCGGATATAAGAGGGCTCAAGGGACCATAATTACTGCTTGTTATATGCAAGTGCTCGTTATAAACGAAAAAAGTATACATATAAACACGAGAATGGAACTTTTCAATTTCCTCGCTATAACCGAGTTCTCGTTATAACCAGTGCTCGTTATAAGCGAGTTTCACTGTAATATATTTAAGTCCAAATGTAATTACATATTTTTTCAGTTGGTTAGTAACATCATTGTAAAAACTTTTAAGTTCAGATTTTAATCATCGCAATTTTATCTTGAAAATGGTCAGGAAAATCTGTGGAAAACTTCAGTTAATAAGAAAATGAAACACATTCCAAAAACAAAAACCCCTTTTCTGGAAAGAAATGGTCGTTTTAAAAAACATTCCGAGTTTAATATTATAGGTCAAGCTTTTCTATCACAAGTTAACTTTAACTTTCAGTTTATTGCCGTAATAATAACTGTTACTACTATATTTGATACTAGGAAAATAAACCATTTAATTTGTGATTGACTTGACAATAAAAACAATTTGTTTATTTTCTTGGCCAGTAGTTTATAGTTCCTGATAGATCGTTTCCATATCCTCCTGATCTAAAATTAAACAATTGTTTTCTACTTTATTTCATCATTTCAGTCTTTAATTTAGCGAGAAATAGGATGAGGAAAATTTATTGGAGACTTTAGAAAATACATAAGACATTTTCGGTTATGCAAGTTATAAATATTTCAACTTTAATTCAGGAACACTCAACACTGACGATTTCATTTATTTTTTAAAATGTGAAGAAATTAATGAAACAAGAAACCAACAGAAGACATTTTAGAATAGGATAAGAAGGATGATGGGAGGAAATTAAAAAAAAAAGAAAGAGTTGATATGATAATAAATAAATGAAGCTCAATAAGAGAAAGAAACGGAAAAAGTAAATACATAGTAGGTATCAAGAAAGAGGAAATAGAAAACGCTATAAACAAAATAAAACTAGGAGAAGCATGCGGAAAAGATTATGAAAAAGCGGAACCGGAATTTTTTGCTATCGTAAACAGTCAAGCTTTTTTTTTATTGAAATTCAATGAACGGTGCGTCAGCGCTTCTAAATTTTCGCAATCGCTTGCAATTTACTGATTGAATCACCGCACAAAAAAAAAACACACGGCTTGTTAGATAGAGACGGCTTTGGCTTAACGCATCTCTGACAAGCTCATGAGCTTGGGGCATGTATGGCGTAAGTACAAAAAAATGTATAGCTGTTTCAAGGAGTCACGTGCTAGAAGTAACTAATGCCTGTACATTATTGTCGCTTGAAAATTAATTATTAAAGTCAACAGGTTCATTTGTTTGCCATTTTCCACGGCCACCTTAGACAATAACTCGTTTTAAAAGAAATAATTCAAATAAATCTAAAAATCTCAGAAAATATCTCAGGTAGGACATACTTAACAAAAATGAAAGTACTTTATTAAACGAAGAATTTAGGATAGAAAAATATAGGGCATGCTATTTAAGAAAATTGAGTTCTGTCATTTTGAAATTTCTGAGATTTCTGACCACCCTGTAGCGATAAAAGTACATTTAATAATGGCTTATGATAAGCTTATGTATCAACTACATCTGTACAAATCTTTTTATTAGAGTTAAAAATAAATAAAATATGAATAAATAAAATAGTGGCTGCAAATGGCAGTTTTTAGACAAAATGTTAAATATCTCAAGGACTGTTAGATTTAGATATAGGCAATGGTATATAGAAAATGTTTAGAATTTTACGGGCAATCCAAATTTGGTTTCATATATAGAGTATCCCACTTGAAATAAAAAGTTGTGTCCGGCACCACTGTTTTGATTCACTCTGTATAGATGAAAATAATTTTGTGTTGTAGACCTTTTAAATTAAAAAGGAAACTGTGTTGAAAAGTTTTTTGTATCTTCAGTAGTTATGGAGATATGGGCCGAGAACATACTGTTGGGACAGCCTGTATATATTCTTATAAATTTGGATGTCCTGCGGAGAGATGATTGCAATAATATAAATATATTTCGCCCTATTGTTTTCGTAAGAAAAATTTTTTCTTCGAAAATTCCTTAAAAATTTACAAACACTGAACTTACGTTTCTGAGTATGGAGATGAGATGACACAGACTTACGAAAATTTAACAAAATATTCTTAGGACTTTGAACTTTATGAAAATATGCAAAAGTTAAAATATCTTTTAGCATTATAAAGAGTAAACAGTACTTGCGAAGCACTCAGTATCTCGTTTTCTTTAATGGAATGACCTATTTTTTTATTTCAGAAATGGGTAGTTCTTGAATTTAGCTTACTATTGATATCAGGTTATATTTCTAGCATTTCTTTCAGTAGAAGCTTCGTTTTTACTACTATTTGAAGTTTTTAGCCTTTCATCTATAATTTTTGTATAGTAAATGAGCCAGAAGTAAATCCCAGAGTATATTTATATCACACCTGAAGAAACGTCCAGATCTACACATTTACGATACACACATCGATACGAGAAAAACTGGAAAATATGTGAAATGTTTTTTTTCATCGTAGTCAGCCATGATTTTATATTTGAGATATAGAAACAGATAATTCATCATTAAAATTAAAATAAAATATGTCAGCAACACCCATTGGTTGATTTGATTTGGATTGACCCTTTTCTTTTTTATTAAATATTAACGGTAAGGTGTTTCATTACAGGACGGGGACATCTATGAACAAGGTTGAAAAATACAAATATACCGTAAGTTTTTTATATTTCTGAACATACATAAATATTCCTATGTTGAGTTTAAAAAAAACATGTCAATGTATTGCAGAATATGGAAGCAATCAGCTAGCAATCTTCAACAAAATAAATGTGCTGTCAGTATAAATTATGAAAAGTCATGATTTAAATCCCGAAATCTTAAGGAAATCTTTATAAGTATAATTGCTTAGCACATTGTTTAAAACGTGAAGGAGCACATTTCCAACATTTATTACAGTGTTTTTGTTTACAAAATAAATCTTAAAATTACTTTACTAAAACTCGATAGCTGGTATAATAGATAATTGGTATACCCATGCAATGCATTTTTTTAAAACTGAACATAGGAATATTTACATTGTATGTTCAGAGTTAAAAAAACTCACGGTATAAGAAAATGGAATATTATTTATGTATTTATTTATTTCAAATAGATTTTTCACGAAAGTAGAAAAGAATATCACAAAATCTTTTAACCGGACACTAAATAGCGCACAAACACTTAACGTTTCGCCATCGTTCGTCTGCTGTCGAACGATGACGAAACGTTATTTAGTGTCCGGTTAAAAGATTTTGTGATACAATTTTCATCGGACAAGAACCAACTTTAAATGTAGAAAAGAATATTAGTTTAGCAAATTCGCTTTGACGTTTTAAAATTTATTTTTAGTTTCTTCTTTAGTTACTTTCAAATTTATTACAAATTTATGACAACTAAATTATTTAAAAAAAATTAATAAAAAGATTATGTGATATGCAGCGCCATAATGAATACAACTGAAGCTTCTATTTCACCAAAATTCTTTCATCGCTATTTTCTACTGATGTTCGCCTTCTTTTTTCTAGCTTGTCGCTTTAACAATCGTCTCATCTCACGTTGTAATGCCTCAATTTCCTCGATCAAAAGCCGGAATTCAGTCAAGCTCTTAAAAAGCGGGTCATCCAGTTCTTCGTTAATTTGCTGACTGCACAGATTCATTTTGACGCAGACTGGAATTTAGAATAGAAATATTTTGTTGACGTTGTTATGGTACAAATTTTTTCCAAGGACTACTACATTTAAGTTACTTGCGTTAACATTCCGCCCGCCTTGAAAGCCTTGGATTTCAACGAAAATAACAATTAAATCAGTCGTCCTGGTCTAGAGGTAGAACGCATAATTTTGAAAGTGCTTTGGGGGTCGTACCACGTGAAGTTTTCACTGTAGTGACTCTAACACTTCCATCAGTACCGGGATGAACTTGAATTCTTCCGACTGTCCATTGCATAGGAGGAGCTTTTTAATCTCTCAGCAATACTAAAACACCCGGTTCCAGCTGAGGACCTTTGGAAAGCTTCCATTCATTTTTTGTTTGGAATAAATTTAAGTATTCTTTTGACCACCTGTTCCAAAAATGACATCGAAGCTGTTGTAGATGTTACCAGCGAGAAAGAGAATTTACCTTTAAATTAAATAAGTTGGCTTTTGTGTTTGCATTTATGGAATCCCCAATCAAAAAATGTGCGGGAATAAGAAATAATAAATCGTTGGGGTCGCTAGATAAAGGTGTAATAGGCCGAGAGTTGAGAATACCTTAAATTTGTACTTAGAGTGTATACATATCTTCATAATTTAACTCGATGTTGGTTAACACACGGGTAAGATGATACTTGAATAATTTAACTGCAGACTCCCAAATTCCTCCGAAATGTGGAGATCTGGGAGGAATGAAATGCCATTTTATATTTTCCTTGGATATCATGTTAATAATCTAATTTTGATTCTGTGTCAATAAAAATTGTTCTATATAGTAAATGCTTCAACTCCTTGTTTGCGTCTACGAATTGGGTCTAGAGTCTAAAGGGCCATGCTTTTCTTTCGTTAAATTCTAATATGACACATACAAATTATAAACGTCATTCAGTTTTCTAAGAAAAGACGTGCCCTTACACTTCCAAGCCCTACTGGGGTGACGGGACTTTATGATAACATGTTATAAATACTTGAAATTTATCCATTTGTGGCACAAGTTATTTCTATTTTTCGGTTAGATTGACAACGTTCCACGCCGATTTACCTGTGCATGTCTTTTGAAATGACGTTGCAATGGCGCGTAACGGCGTTACGCCGGTTGTATTTTTTAGCTTTCAAATTTATAGTTATAATTTATACCCAAAAATAAAAGATTAAAACCAAGAAATTCTAATGATAGTAAAAACAATATTTCTAATAAAGCACATGTAAAAAGTAAAGGTATGTAACCTGATATCAGTAAGAAGCTAAGCTTAAGAACTATCTATTTCTGGAATAAAAGAGAGGTCTTCCCATTTAAAGAAAATGAGATATAGTGTTTCGCAGGTACTCTTCGTTCTGTATATTGTAATGATTCGTCGACACCGGCCGGCGTCAGATTGTCTCTTGCGTCACAGCCGTCTAGTCGACGCCTTAGGTGACAGCCGAGAAAGTGCTGGCGGCAGAATAAACTAGATCAGACAGCCTGTCGCGATCTAGAAACATACGAGAACGACAGCTTCGATATATAAAATGTACGCGGCCGAGAGTGGGACACAATTCGGGTTGGACAATTCGGCATTAGACAGTTTCGCATTAAAGTTTCGCGTTAGATTTTTCGCTCGGCTGTTAAAATAAATTAGATTTAAGCTTGTAAATAAATGTTAGTGTTATAGTGTAATTTATAAATAAATCAGTTTGCTTCTAAATAAATTAGTTTATTAATTATTTCGTGTTTTGTTTTAAAATAAAAATTAATAGAACTCGTAAAACTCGTTACAATATTTTAACTTTTTTCCAAAGTCCAAAGTCCTAAGAATATTTTGTTATATTTTAATAAGTTTGTGTTATCTCCATAGTCAGAAACATAACTTCAAGATTTGTAAATTTTTAAGGAATTTTCGAAAAAAAAAATTTTTCTACGAAAATAACTACTGAAACTAATATATATTTATATTATTGTAATCAGCTTTCCGCGGACCATATAAATTTGTAAAACTATACAGGTTGCTCCACTCTCTATACACCACCATTTTCTGAAACACCGTGTATAGTTAAAAATAATTTTAAAATGTGATGTCCAGTATAAATTTCTCAATCTCTTTTTCTCTAATTAAAGCTGGTTCTTGTCCGATGAAAATTGTATCACAAACTCTTTTAAACGGACACTAAATGGCGCATAAACACTTAACGTTTCGCAGTCGTTCGACAGCTTCGTCAGAAGTGAAAAATATAAACATGTTGTCAAAATAAACAAGGTTGTCAACTGAAACTGAAAAAGTAACTTGATTTTTTTTTATCTAAAAATAATTTGAACATTATAAATGTTAAGAAATTGACAGATCTATATTCTATTTAAGGAATCGAGAAAACTAGAAAATGTATCGTTTAAATTTGCAAAATCAGTACGTTTATTAATAGAATTCGATGACATTTTTATTTTACACATTTCTATAAAACGTCTTGAAAATATTAGACTCATAATATAAAATATTAGTATTTTCAAAATCAAAATTATGGTCATTTTCTAATGAATGTTCTACAAGCATTGAATGATATTTATATGATATTTATGTTGGTTTAGACGTTTTTTTTTAATTTTGGCTTGTTTCTCCAATATAACATGAATTACAATTTAAACATTTAATTTCATAAACTACGTTAGGTTGTTTTAGTTTTGGTGTTTTGGTTTTTAAATTTGAGAAAATACTATGTATTTAAATTATTTACAGATTTGCTAGTTAAAATTAAATTGTGTTTTTTGAATATGTGTTTAAATGTGTCATATAGTGGTTCAATGTAAGGTAATGATATGTATTTTTTGTTTGAAGTTTGTTTATTGTTATTGTGGATTTTTGAATTTTGTAGATATTTAACACGATTTTTAATTACTGATTCTATTTATTTATTTTCATAATCATTTATGATAATTTAAATTTAATAAAATTCTTATCCAATAAATCTTAGAGTAATTAAAAATCGTGTTAAATATCTGCAAAATTAAAAAATCTACGATAATATAAAACAAACTTCAAACAAAAAATACATATCATTACCTTATATTGAACCACTATACAGGGTGATTGAAATTCGAGGGCCACCATGGGGATCTCGCTTATTATAAGAGATAGAGAATCGGTTAAATGGAGGCAAAGTTGCCAAATTTCATGCTGATTAATTATCTGTTAAAAAATTTGAAATATCTCGAACGGTTTCTTCACAATCGAAGAAAAACGAAAAATTGCGATTTTCGAAAATCGGACATAACTTCTTTATTGATGACTTTTTTCAAAATCTGTTAAAACATTCCCGAAGCAACTTTTTACGCTTGATTGAATGCCGAACGTACTTTGTTTCTAGAGAGATTCGTTTTTGTTTTTCCAGAGCCAACTTCATTTTTTCTTATGGGCGCGATTTTTGTTGTTTACACAGATAGATAGCACATTTCCTTCTGAATTCAATGGTATGCCACACTTGCTATTTTGTTTCAATTTTTATTGAGAAATTTTGAATAAACTGAAATTAGATTCACACACACATTAAATTTGCTTAGATCCAATTGTATGCTGCGTAGGCAAGGATACGTATACCTTTGTTTAATTGGTCTGTCAATAAATACAGAATCACGTATTCAAATGAAGAAAAACGTGATATGTTGGGCATTTTTTATTTGTCACAAAAATTCCACTACAAGTGTTCAGTGGAATTTAAAAACCTATCTATCCGAAGATAATTCAACCAAAAGCATATTATGTAGATAATTTTCCAAATTGGATAACAATTTCATTCAAAATGACACATTTGAAACTCGAAGAGAATGTACAGAAATAGAATACAGAAAAAAAATTAGAGCATTTGTTCGAAGACATTTTCCGCAATACTTACCAGTATACGTTGCATCATTTTGAATCAAATTGTTATCCAACTTGGAAAAATATTTAATACTTGGTTGGATTCTTTCCGGATAAGTTTCTAAATACCGCTGAGCACTTGTAATAAAATTTCGTTGTGACAATAAAACATACGCAACATATCATGTTTTCTTCATTTAGATACGCCATTATGTATTTAATAACAGACCAATTAAACGAACGTTGGCTACGCAGCATACAATTGAATACATAAGAATCTAATCTAATGTGTGAAACTAAGCTAACTTAATGTGTGCACATAATTTAATTTAAGTTTTTTCAAAATTTCTCAACAAAATTTAAACAAAATAACAAGTAAAAAACGGAAAACTGGAAAAACAAAAACGAATTGCTCTAGAAATAAAGTACGTTCGGCATTTAATCGAACGTAAAAAGTTGTTTCAGGAATCTTTTCACAGATTTTGAAAAAAATCATAAATAAAGAAGTTATGTCGGATTTTCGAAAATCGCGATTTTTCGTTTTTCTCCGATTGTAGAGAAACCGTTCGAGATAGTTCAAATTTCTTAACAGATTATTAATCACCGTGAAAATTGGCAACTTTGTCTCCATTTAACCGATTCTCTATCTCTTATAATTAGCGAGATTCCCATGCTGGCCCTCGAATTTCAATCACCCTGTATAACATATTTAAACACATTTTCAAAAAACACAACTTAATTTTAGCTAGCAAATCTGTAAACAATTTAAATATTATTTTCTCAAATTTAAAAACAAAAACACCGATATTAAAACAACCTAACGTGGTTTATGAAATTAAATGTTTAAATTGTAATTCATGTTATATAGGAGAAACAAGTCAAAATTTAAAAAACGTCTAGATCAACATAAATATCATATCCAAAAAGATAATCAAAATCATTCAATGCTTGTTGAACAGTCCTTAGAAAATAACCATAATTTTGATTTTGAAAATTCTAATATTTTATATTATGAGTCTAATATTTTTAAGAGACGTTTTATAGAAATGTGTGAAATAAAAATGTCGTCGAATTCTATTAACAAACGTACAGATTTTGCAAGTTTAAACGATACATTTTATATATATAGAATATAGATCTGTCAATTTTTAACATTTATTAAAATAAAATATTTATGTTAAAAAAAATCAATTTACCTTTCCAGTTTCCGTTGACAACCTTGCTTATTTTGACAACTTGTTTATATTTTTCACTTCTGACGAAGCTGTCGAACGACGGTGAAACGTTAAGTGTATTGTGGGCGATTTAAGTGTCCGGTTAAAAGATTTTGTGATAGAAACCGGTAGTGTTTCTAGGTTACATTTTTGTGATCAAATCATACAAAAAAATCTGTTCCATTCGTCAGGATTTCGAGTTCTGAACCATTCAAAATCGCACTGAGCATGAGCAGTGCATAAAATTGGATATAAATTTCATACTGCGCAAGATTCGAACGGTTCAGAATTTGAAATTCTGTCAAATGGAACAGACCTAAAATCACGCTTGTGTAACTTGTGATTATCCAAATTATAATGATGATCCGCTTAATCGGAGGTGGGAGAGAAAGTAATCAGTGATCACAGAGAACGAACACGCAGAATTGTGATCACGATTACATGATTAGTAATCACTAGTAGTATATTATTATAATTAGTAGTATAAACGAAAGCAGCTACAATTGGGGTAAATAGAGCAACTCTTGAATCGTTCAGTCTTATCCACCCTGATTGTATGGAGTTGACTCTATTCGCCCTACCTCGAGAAGAGTGAGCTGCGGCAAGAGCTGCGGCTGCGGCTGCGGCAAGAGTGAGTGCGGCAAAGTTCTGTTATTCAAATATCGAGTGTTTTTTTAAATCTGACGTCGAAGTTGGCCATATCAAAGTATTTTTCTGCCTGCACATACCACAAGTTTTGAAACCTCTGTCACTGTCTGGTGCTTTGTTTTGAAAATAAAATTGGATTTCTTTTCGAATAAAATCGTTTTTTCGTCATTTTGATATTTTGATGGTTCACAATAAAATGTTCATGGCCAACTTCGACGTCAGATTTAAAAAAAACACCGTTTATAAATTATACATAATACTTTTTCTTTAACGTTAACCATGTTGGGAATGATAAATTCAACAAAATTATTCACTTTCTCCAGTAATATATTTTTGTAGCTTCTTGATCTGAGTCGTCATCAAACAGAATATTTTTTATTTCTTGAAATATGGAACAAATACATGAAAATTTATTATTTTATTTTATTAAAGTGAACTGTCAAAGAAATGAATAAATGTTGACTAAAATTTTGGAGTACAGGATGATAGTAAATGCTTTTAGGTTAAGTTTATAAGTTCTAACGGCAGATATTACCAACGTTTTAAGGAGACCTTAAATTTAATTCGTGTTTAGATTGTGATTGATGTTATCCAAACCAAGCAGAAATGTCACAATCTAAACACGACTTAAATTGAAGGTCTCCTTAAAACGTTGGTAATACCGGCCGTAAATGCTCTAGTTCGTTCGGATGTGTTGTTTTACTCCAAACGCTCTGCATGTCACGTGATCAAGTACTATATCACAACTATAGGGACCATGCACATGCGAAGCCAGCGCCACCAATGACCGTATTCTGCATTAGTGGTATGAAAATACGAGTTGGTTAAAATTATTAGTGAACATTTGAACTTGAATATTGTAACGTATTTCAATACCAGGAAGCTCAAGTATTATGTACTACAATCGTAAATTGTCATAAGAGTGATATTATTTCCATGCAATGAGTCTCAAGAAATATTTTCCTATCACTAATTCACAATCACCACGCCAGGCGGCGCTGAACGCCGTCATTACGGTCCGAACGCACCCTTAATAACGTTTTCGATTGACCGCGTTAATGTGTACTAAGAGTATCTTCATCTTCATCAATTGAAGAAAGGTGATCTTCTGGACTCCTAAAAATGAAAATAGAATTATGTATTGTGACATTTTACATGAATTATTTATCAGTGTTTATGTTAATCAGATAGAGATCGATTTACTTTACTCTAATATTGCAAAATATAAGGTATATTTTCGTGAGTAACGCGGTTCAATGCCTGGTTTAAAGATTACGTCATGGATTACAGCGTCGCGAAAGCGTATTGGTTGAAATATATCTATGGTACTTGGAAAAAGAGAAAACTCAAAGGTCAACAGATGACAAATTTACTGCACACGCGTGCATTTAAAACATATAAACCGGATTACAATGATTACCAGTCGAAAATAATGGAACCATGGATGCAGAAAATGTACACAGGTCGAAAGGTCGAAAGGTGTTACAGTAACCGCGTTCAAAAATTGTAACCATGACGTCATAGTTACTCACGAAACCGTTGTTTAAAACACGCCGATTTTCATCCGTCGCGAAAATATCCCTATTGTCTAAAAACTTGTGCTTTTTTAAATTCCGCAACTGTATGTCACGAATAAGTCGGGCATTAGGACAATTTAGAATTTTATATAATGCTCGAACAGTTTTTAAATTTTGAATACCATGAAACCTGTTCTTTTCAGTGATTGGTGGAAATGCGATTAAAGCAATGCATAGGAATATTTAAATATTAAGTTTATTTAAAATATAACAATTATTCTAAGCAGATTCATAACAATAATAAATTGATATTTCTCTTTAAATTGATTTCATTAATCAATATAATGAAATTGAAAGAAAATTTAATTTAATTTAGGTACATAAATTAGTGAATTCGTATACCTACCTGTCATACTTCTACATTTCTGATTTAGATTTTTTTTAAGTGTAAATATTGGAATGTGTTGCTTTGCACGCATGAGTACGACGGAGTAAGTTACGCTCAGGTAGGGCAATAAAGCAATAAATACCTATTTGTGTCGTTGGTAAGTAAAAATAAATTTAAATGTCAAGGTGTTGAGAACGAAACAAAAAAATGCCCGCGACAAATCGAACGTGATGTAGATTCGATAATCCTCTGAGTTATCTACGTTTGTATTCACATAAATTTTTAACTTTAATGTTGATACGAATGCGTCGGACGGAAATAATGTGAGGTTAGGACTAGATGGTAGTAAGTCGGTGATGGACTTTCCTATGCAAGACTTTACAGGCGGTGAAGAAACAGATTTCCTTTTGGACAACACGAGCCATGGTAGTGAAATGGACGTGTACACGACGAAGCACAACAGAAAGCCCCGAAAACGCAGAAGTTTTATAACATTTCTCTGCAGGTAGGGTTTTTGTTTTCTGGCGGAACGTCGATTGGCAGTAATGATTCGCCTAAGAAAATATTGTGCGGATGTGACAGATTCGAGGTTGTAAGTCATAAAACTGTCTCGTAAAAGTGTAACGGAGTCCCAGGAAGTGACATATTTTTATTTCTTAAATAGTAAACGTTATTTTGTCCGTAATTTGATGTAATTTGATTATTTGTGCGTAACACAAATGATGAAACAGTAATGGAGAACGTTGAGTCACAGACTAATCTGAACAAACCAACTTCCAAGGAAGATATACCTCTAATCTCGAAATCCAGCAAAGAACCGCTTCTTCTAAGGTATTAGAACTTTAATTCTGCGAGTAATTCGGTATTGATGATATTTTTAGCTGCTGGTGTTCAATATGGAGGAGCTGCTGCGGACCAAGAGAGCTACGCTCACGGACAATACACTTGGGAAAACCGACTGCTGGTCAGTTCCCAGCAAACGCCATCAGAAATCAAAAATATAACGTCATCACGTTTTTACCACTCGTACTGTATCAACAGTTCAAGTTTTTCTTGAACTTGTATTTTCTGATAATGGCTACAAGTCAGTTTGTACCCGATATCAGAATCGGCTATTTGTATACCTATTGGGGACCACTGGTAAGTAATCAGTGATAGAAGATCTTTTTCGGTAAAACTGCACTTTAGGTTCCTAAATTTGCGCGTACTCAGAACTGCTATTTTCGTATTATGAAAAAAATTGTAAAATAACAGTAATGAACTTTATATCAGAAAGGAATAAATGAAACATAAATTAATAAATATAATCTTATATTTAACCACATATTAAAGTGCATCACGGCACGAGCATCTGACAGTTCTGAGTACGCGCTAATTTAGGAACCTAAAGTGCAACTTTACCTCTTTTTCTTATACACTTTGAAATGGCATTTATGATTTCAGTGCTTTGTGTTGTTTGTAACGATTTGCCGAGAAGCTATAGACGACCTTAGGAGACACAAAAGAGATCAAGAAGTCAACAGCCAAAAATGCAAGAGATTACTCAATAGTGAAGAAAATTTCGAAATAGTTGCCGCATCTAAACTGAAGGTAATAAGCGCTAATTATTACTTATCTATATCAAGTGTTCAATTGAAACGGTTCACCATTGCTAACTTTTCTGCTTTTAAAGATAGAAATTCGGTTAAATTACGTTATTAATTAATTAGTTAGTTGCATTGCTAATTGTTAAAATATTTATACAGTAGCGGACAATAGAGTCTGAGCAATTTGATATATGCATAGGCCCGGTATTTCAGTCACAGTTTAACTTTAATGTAAACAATTGTTTCTATGGGAATAAACTGAAGATTAAAGTTAAACTATAACTGAAATACCGGGCTTGATTTAAACAAATTTCATAAATCAGACTTCTATTGAGATTTAGTTTCTGCCAAAACATAAAAATGATTCGAAATATCAAACTTAATAAACTGAAATTTCACAGCAAGTCTTTCTTTCTGTCAGTACTCTTACTTTTCGAATGGAGCTTATATGACGAATTTTGTCAAATTACAAAATAAACGAACTATTAGCAGTCAAATTTTTTGTTAACGTTAGTATTACTACATATTACTATCTAGTGACATTTTGTGTATACAGTGAGAATCTTGTAACGCTGCACATAGACGAAAATTACGTGATCGGATAATACATTTCTGAGTCATTTAAAATTGCACATATTATTAGGGTCAGTTGCTCAAACATTTGAACAATCATTCAATTCTGAACTTGGTTCTATTACCATGGCAACATTTGTAAAGGCATATGTTGCCGTAATCATAGTTCAAAGTTGAACGATGTTTAAGCAACTGGCCCTATAGGGGTTTTAACATTACGTTGCTATGGTTACTACTTAATTTTCAATGCTGAATCATTTAAAAACTGCACATACTGGGTGTCCGGAAAAGAATGGGCCATACTTCAAGGGTGGCTTCTTTGGACCAAAATAAATTGAATTATATCAATTTATCTTGGTACAATTTTGCTTCATTAAAAAGTTATGGCCTTTCAAAGATAATTTTTTTGTTTCAATATTTTAGCAAAACTCGTTCATTTTTGGAGATATTTATTTGTAGTTTGGTATTTAAACGTTTCTTGTACTGCTGAATCTGAATATCGTCCTATTTTTAACGTAACATATAGGGGGCGCTCTCGAGATCCTGATATTCCTTTGTTTATTGCTGTACTTTTTTTAACGTGAATATTTTAAAAATTATATTCATTTTCTTGAAAGAACTTTTACTGTACTTTAAAAAAGGTATACTTGTTACATGTCGCTAAAGTATACCAGTTTTGAGAAAAATGGCTTTGATTTTCAATTGGACTGGACCGTCACTGGCATCCAGTGGTGTTTACACGGAGCCAGTCTCTGGAGTCCAGTCACAGGACTCCAGCTACTGGCCTGTTTACTGGTGTCGTGGAAACGCGCCTTCATTGAACTGGCAAGGTCAGCTACTGGAGTTCTGTGACTGGACTCCAGCTACTGGCCTCGTGGAAACGCGGCATTAATTTCCGTATCTTGTAAATGGGACTTTTATTTCTATGCTATATTGGTTTCAATTTTGTGCTGTGATTTTGGATCTTTGGCTATCTTCTCCATGCTTTTCTAACATTTTATTGAATGCATTACAGTGAAAGCTCTCCTTACGGGCAGCTCTCATAAGCGGACATCTCTCTTGACCGGACAATTTTTCTGCAACCAAAATTAAATTTGTCTCGCTTAAAGCTCTCTTAAGCCCGGTTTCTGGAACGTTACATAAAGTTAACGGTCCGATAAAAGTAAATGTTGCTATGGCTACACATGTTAGAATTATAGGAATATTTCATTTTATCTGTCAGTTAACTTTATGAAACGTTTCAGAAACCCGACCTTATAAACGGACAGCTCCCATAAGCGGACCAAAAAGTTGGAATCGTCGGTGTCCGCTTATGAGAGCTTTCACTGTAGACCTAAATGTGGTTCTTTGTTTGTTTTGTAATGGATTTCCGGTAAGGCTGGGACTTTTCTCAGATTTGCTATTCGAATATTCAATTGAAAATTTATTCGAATAATTCAAATAAATCGAATACTCGAATAATTAAAAAAAAGTGTTCGAATAATGAAATTGAAATTGCACTCACTGTATGCAATACCAATCGCTTTTGTAAGACAACTCATTAGCTGCGTTCCTTTTGCCGCAAATCTTACCTCAGATCACTTAAACGTCATTTCGTTAGCACGAACAAGTAACTTTGAATGGATATTTCAACCTAGCAAATAATAAGAGACAAGGTGAAAGGTCGAAATTTGAATTCCAACTCACTTACTCGTGCTAAAGGAAATGACGTTTAGCTGATCTGAGGTGAGATTTGTGGTAAAAGAAAAGGACCTATTACAAAAGTGAATGGAATTTAGTTTTTTTTTTCTGTATTACCTGTCAACGTCAAAATTCTAGGGTTTCTGTTGAAAACCTGCTTTTATCTCTAAATTTATAACAGGAATTTTTGAAATTTTTTAAACTCAGATATCAGGTACCAACATCACAAACGTTTGACAGGTATTATACCAGATACACCAAGATAAATCTAGTGACTAGTTTTTATAAATTTTAGATATTGTGATTATAGCTTTAATATCACAGGTAACATTTCACTGCGAGGACAGAGAGATCGCCGCATTTAGTTTAATTAACATAATATGCTGTGAATGTTTCTTTCTCGTTTAGCATTTTACAATTTCGAAATAAACTCTTGTCAAAGTGATAATACTTTACAATGAAATCTAATTACACGTATTTGGTTAACCATCGTTACAAAGCACAAGAACAGGTGTTTTAATTTTTTCGGTCGCAGTTGTACGTACGGCATATCTTTCCCGCGAGCTTCGATGCAGTAACGCATTGTTCGGCTCCGTGCACTCGCAGCGTCGTCGAGCTCGCCCACTGTTATCTATGCATCGTATACTGCTTACGATCCCACTCTTTCCAAGCGTACGCTCGTGATAAATCAAACTGATTAAAACCAAGACTCTCTAGTAATAAGTTATAAGAAATATGTAAATTTATTTTAAATTTGACCAATGGCAGGTTGGTGACTTAATAATAGTTGACAAAGATGAGCGTGTCCCAGCTGATCTCGTTTTGCTTCGAACGACGGACCGCAGCGGATCAGTTTTTATTCGCACTGATCAACTCGATGGTGAAACTGACTGGAAAGTTCGCTTGGCAATCCCTGCCGCACAAAAACTAGCACATGACAAAGATCTTTTCAACTTATATGCTTCGATTTACGCGGAAAAACCACAGAAGGATATTCACTCATTCATTGGAACTTTCACCAGAGTAAGTTCACAAGCACAGTTTATTTCGCAATCGAAAACATGATTTTTAGCATGATATTCTCAATGGTGACGAAAGCTTAAATTTATCTAACACACTATGGACGAATTGCGTGATTGCTTCAGGTCAAGCACTCGGTGTAGTAATATATACAGGTAAATTAATGAATCATTTCACTTTGGGTGGGAAATAAAGTCTGAATATTTACTTAGGGCCTGAAACAAGGTCGGTTATGAACAATTCTCAACCTCGATCTAAAGTTGGCCTGCTTGATATGGAATTAAACACCTTAACAAAGCTGCTATTCGTAGCTGTCGTTGGTCTTGCTCTATTAATGATGGTTCTGAAAGGATTTGGAGGACCGTGGTATCGTTACATGTTCCGTTTTATTCTTCTCTTTTCCTATATTATCCCAATAAGGTAAATAATAAACTTACGACATCAATTATTGTGCTTATCTTCCACTTTCAGCTTACGAGTCAACTTAGATATGGGGAAGTCATATTACTCTTGGTCCATTGGAAGAGATCCCGCAATGAAAGGTACAGCTGTACGATGTACCACAATTCCCGAAGAATTGGGGCGCATTTCTTACCTTCTCAGCGACAAGACTGGAACTCTAACACAAAATTCGATGGTGCTTAAACGATTACATCTAGGAAATATGTGTTACACTCCCGATGGATTCAGTGATGTAATTTGATGTGGTGATTGAATTCTTTGCTTTACAGAATTTGCTTCTAGCTTTCCGCTGTTTTAAAAGCATCATTCTCCGGTATTGATCTGGCTGCGAAACAGGCGAATAGTAAATTCAGACGTTCTGACAATACGAGAATCGTCGATGCAATTCAGGCATTAGCTCTTTGCCATAATGTGACGCCAGTTTATGAGAATCCAGAAATCAGTGAGACAAGTCAGTGACCTTGTTTAGTAAATTATGAATGGTATCTATTTGCTTTTACTTCTGGTGTTGCAGATTCAGTAACTTCAGAAACCGAAGCTGACCAGCACTTGCAGACCCCACCCCAGGATTGTCCCGTCACATATCAAGCATCGAGTCCTGATGAAGTCGCATTGGTTCAGTGGACACAGGAAGTCGGACTTACACTCAGCCGACGTGATTTGCAGTCCATACAACTGAAAGCACCTGACGGTCGTCTTCTAAATTACAGCATTTTACAAGTCTTCCCCTTCACCAGCGAAACTAAAAGGATGGGTGTTATCGTAAAGGTGTGAAAACTCTCTCTCTCTCTCTCTAACAATAGACGAATTTTGATGAAACGAATTTTTATAGGATCTTCAAACTGGCGAAATATTTTTCTACTTGAAAGGTGCAGATGTTGTTATGTCAGCCATTGTTCAATACACAGACTGGTTAGATGAAGAAGTGGGAAATATGGCAAGGGAAGGGCTTAGGACTTTAGTCGTCGCCCGAAAGATATTGACTGAAGAACAGTATTCTGATTTCGAGGTTGGTACATATTATTTTTTTTAGGAATTCGGCTTACGTTTAATTTTTAGAGCCGATATCATGCGGCTAGAATGTGTGTTAGTGACCGTTCAGCTCGCGTAGCTCAGGTAATTGAATCTCTAGAACGTGAAATGGAATTACTTTGCGTGACTGGTGTCGAAGACAAATTACAAGATAACGTCAGACCGACTCTGGAATTATTGAGGAATGCTGGAATAAAGATTTGGATGTTGACTGGGGATAAGTTAGAAACTGCCACATGCATTGCAAAGAGCTCGAGATTAGTTGGAAGAACTCAAGGTTTGTCCTACTTTAACTTGTAATTGTTGACACAATATGTTTTACTGCTTTCTGGTTTCTTTTCATATGACTTATGGTCTTCTTTAGCATCATATTCAACAACTTGGTCAATTGTATATTTCTCTTTTTCCATTTAATTCTTGATTATTGTTTTCAGGTTTACATGTGTTGAAGAAGGTTGTGACTCGAACTGACGCACATTTGGAATTAAATAATTTTCGCAGACGTGCAGATTGTGCTCTTGTGATCGGTGGAGAAAGCTTGGAAGTTTGTCTGTCGTATTATGAGCAAGAATTCATGGAGTTAGCATGTGCTGCCCCAGCTGTTGTGTGTTGCAGATGCTCTCCCACACAAAAAGCACAAGTGGTTTGTGATTTTTTTTTTTTTTTAGCTTCCTATGTTTTCCATATTTAATTAAGTTTTATTATCATTGACCATTTTGCTCCGTACACTTAAAAATAAATTTGTTATTTAGGTACAATTAATTCAAAAACACACTGGCAAACGTACAGCGGCTGTAGGAGATGGTGGAAACGATGTTAGTATGATCCAACAGGCCGATGCTGGAATTGGCATTGAGGGAAGAGAAGGAAAACAAGCTAGTTTGGCCGGTGATTTCAGCATACCCCAATTTTCTCACCTCGCCAGGCTTTTACTAGTACATGGCAGACGGTCTTACAAACGCTCTGCTTCTCTATCACAATTCGTAGTTCACCGTGGCTTAATCATTTCAGTGATGCAAGCAGTTTTCAGCAGCGTTTTCTATCTGAGTTCAGTGGCTTTGTATCAAGGTTTTCTAATGGTTGGATATGCAACAGTTTACACCATGTTCCCTGTAAGTATCAATGAATTTATTTATTTATTGCACAGACATAATAATTTTTTTTTAATTAGGTGTTTAGTTTAGTACTTGATCAAGATGTGAGTGCGGAAATTGCTTTGACATACCCAGAATTGTATAAGGAATTGGCAAAAGGACGTAGCTTATCATATAAAACCTTCTTTATGTGGGTCCTCATCTCCATATATCAAGGTAGGTGTGATTAAACAAATTACATATATTCTATTGTTGTTTTTAATTAATTTACAGGAGGTGTAATAATGTATGGAGCACTTCTGCTTTTTGAAGATGAATTTATTCACATCGTCGCAATCAGCTTCAGTTCTCTGATTCTGACGGAATTAATCATGGTGGCCTTGAATATTCGGACATGGCATAGACTGATGGTGATAGCCGAACTTTTCTCACTTGCACTTTACATCTTATCCTTGATTATATTACACGATTATTTCGGTGAGTCTAGTAATTTGTTTTGGTATTTGTATCTAATGCAAATTTTTCTTTTCTTATAGATTCTGAATTTATCAGGACGACCGATTTCTTTTGGAAAGTATTGGTAATAACCCTCATCTCCTGTCTGCCCCTGTACGTTTTGAAAATCCTGCGAAAGAAATTCTCACCGCCGAGCTACAGTAAATTATCATAAACTCATTCAGTAAGTGTAATAGTTAAAGATGAGGTATTGAAAATTACACGTGATTTTATTTCGTCACACTCTAGTTATGTGTATTTTTTTATGCTGCTATCAGAGTATTTTTTAAAGAGAAATTAATGCCTTAAAAATTTTTACTGCCCATTGCAAATTTTGTAATACTGATTTTTATGCATGGCAAGTCATGCTGTGATTAATTTCCAAAAGTAAAAAAGCACAGGTGATGTCGAATTGAACTAAAAGAAAGACATGTTATATGCACTGTCTACAGTAGATAAAAGTTATATTATAATCCATTAGTGCACTTTGAATTCCCAATTATTATTTAAGCTTAAACAGTTCTCTCAATACTGTACTTCTGATTGTAATAGTTTAACATGTTGCATTTAAAGTAAGATCTCGAATTACCTACAGTTCTTTCTTTTAGTTTATTATTTTTTTTTAAACTTCGTGTTAGACTAGAATTTTAATTTCTGCTTTACAAATGGCGAGCGACGAGGATAGAGACGTCGACGACATCCGTTAGAATTCAGTGAATACTGGTGATATAATAAATGTGAATATTTTATTAACGTATTATGTAACAACTATATTTGTTATTATTTATTAGAGTGTAACTTTAGTAAGCATATGTATACCTTAATTTACTAAATAAAACTTGGTTATATTTAATTAAAACAATTTTAAACATTGCTTTTAGTTTGAGGTACAAACCATCCGTGAAGACATTTCGGAATGGGACCGGGGGTTTGAAATTCTGCCCGACCGATTTCATTAAACGATTTTGCATCTAGGATTATTAATCCTGCGTGGTTTACATCGTCACGCCCCCACACCATTGCTGCTAAAACAACACCATCGTCTTCCCTCTACAACATTTTTTTTAATACCCCTGCGCATTATAGTACCTCGATTGTACCTTCGAGTCTGGGGCTGGTACAAAAATTGGTTCACTCGGATAGCAATTATCTTCACACCAAGTAAGCACAGTCTTATTTTTTACATCAACTTTTATAATCTGTAATAAAATTGGTTCGTTCAAGAATAAGGAATGTAAAATAAATTCTTACCGTCCCTGGATTTTCAGCGTCCACATCAGAACTGATCGCATAAAAGTACTGATACAGCTTACCTGCAATAATATTGTTAATTCATTCAATTAAAATTCAGTGCAATTCACCTAAATAACGTTCATAATGTATCCTTGGTGTTTCGCAACCTAAATCGCAAATTCTCTCTGGTTTAACATATATGCTTGTGCCATCTCCTTGGAAATAGGCCTTGGCTCTTGTGTTGGCCAACTTAATTAAATTCTTTTTAGCATTCGCTTTTGACTTTGTTACATTCAGAGGAAGTACGAAACGTAAAGGGCGTCCTCTGAACATCTTGCCATAATCTGGGTTCTTCTGTATGTTCTATGCACAATATGCAATTATTACTCGAATGTCAGAGTATTTAAAAAAATACCTTCATAGCATCAATATACATGCACTCAATCATTTTAGGGTCTCTATAACAACAAATGTCAATCACCACGTAATCATCTGCTTCATACTGATTGATAATATGCAGGTAGAAGAAGGCATCGGCATAAAAACTTTGCTTCACCTTTCCCGTCTTTCTACTTACGACATTTATCTTCGTCTGAAAGAAACATTTTGATAGTTGAGTGACTGATAAAATGAATTTTGCAATAAATACTTGTTCTTTGTAAAACCACTGGAAGGCACCGAGCAATGGTTTGTTATTGAACTTGCACTTCATCAAGTCGACCACAGATAAACTGAGGGGTTGCTCCACAATGATGAAGTAATTTTCCGTTATGCCAAACGTGTGCATGTACGATGGATAAAGAGGCCACCTAGTGGGGATACTTGCAACAAAATGGGCTTGCTCGAACATTCTTTGATTGTTATTAACTGAGAAAGAGAAGAGTGTTCAACATACACAAACTAGCTTTCAATTAAAAATTTATGATCCACGATATTAAATAGTTTTTAATTCAACTACTCTTACCATCTTTATTGCCATCAAATCTTTTCTCAGTGTAATAACTAGAAGGGAAGCAAATGATTTTATGGCGAGGGCCGGTTTTACTCACAGACATGGAAAGATTATAAACAGTTCCTAAAAATCAATGGGTATTTCTTTGACAGCAATTTATGGATAAGTTACCCACCGTCTGTCATGACATGGGGATGTGAAGTGTGGTTCACAATCGTCACGTGATCGCTCACATCAACTTTCCTTTCAGTCTCCAGAGTTTCCACGTTCACCTTGTGTATAATGGGGCATTCCGTAAAAGCAAACAGTTCATCACCGTATGGATACACCGAAATCATTGCATTATCTGATTGGTTTGCCTTCGGATCGAATACTGAAGCAATCCTAAAAGTGAAAACCCAACTCCAATATTAAACGTACAAGGCGCATGGGCCTTAAGACCGTTTTATATTATCCTATTTTTTTAGGCACATTTGGTTTAATTTCTTGAATAATTTACATTTTTCTTATAAATATTTTTAGTGAAATTTGAACTAAATCTTGTACAGAAAATAGGGTAGTCTGAAACGGCTTCTACCTGTTGAAAATTGTCTGGCAAGGATCGGGTACGGCACTCGTGCCAAATGTGGTGACGACGATTCGTTTCGCTTGGAAATTTTTCTTATACTCGTCTGATCTTAGGAAGCGACATTGATAAGTAACGTTTCCATTTTTTATGTGAAATCTGGAAGATGAAGTTAATTTAGATCTGGCGTGTTTTGAAGAGGGAAAGTACCTGTGTAAAAGGGCAGCGCTGTCGAAAAGGTGGTCGAAGCGATAATTCCCAACTATTAAAGAGCCAGGACCATTTCGTATTAATGCTCCGTCTAACCATAATGGAATATTACCTAAGGAAGGTAAAGAGACTTCAGTTTTTGTTTAATAGAATACCTACAAAAATCAGTTCTGCTGGTCTAATCGTTTTTAAGTTCCTCAAAAAAGAAGGTTTAATCAAAGAGGAGTGAAAACTTTACCTGAATAATACTGCGTAAAACAACATAAAGAAGTGCAATGATGTACTTTTCACTTAAGCTAAGACATGCCGTCCAGATTTCATGGCAGGGGTTGATAAAAAATTTTAAAAATCACTCGGTATTATACAAATTTACTTCTCCAAGAAATAAAAGAGAAAAATTCGTTTGAAATTGAATTGGCAATTATTATTAATAGGAATTATTTCTAGAACTTTGCGGACAAACTGTACCTATAGCTCAGAAAATGCAACATTTTTAAATAAGTAAGTTTTGCATTTGTTATCAATTTATTGTCCATTGTTATTCTTTATGGGTCTCAAAATTCCACCAGGTTTTATTTGAAACAAATTCAGATCATTTCATAATTACAATTTACGTTGAAAAATAAAAAAATTCCAATTGGTGTTATAAATGTGAGGTAGATATTAGATTACTTATTATACTTCTTGTCAATTAAAATAGTTATTAACTAACAATAAGAAGTGATAAAATTGTAATAATTATTTATTTCCCTGAGCAGGCAATGTTGGATCAACTTCTTAAGCAGGTTTCAATGGTCCAAACCAGGGTTGGAAAGTTTAAAACAAACTGTTTAAAACATTGTGTTTAAAACATGTTTAAAACACCCAATTAAAAACAAACACTTTGTTTAAAACAAATGGTTTGTTTTTAATTGGGTTTTAAACATGTTTCTTTTACTTGATGTTTTAAATTGATTTTTGTGGTTTTAAGCGTAGAAGAAACACTTCTGATGTAAGTGTTTTGTATTATTGATACATATAATATGTATTTAATAATAAAAAATTAGTTGTCTTATTAAGGGCCAGTTTGATAATGAGATTTAAAAGAGACCTTAAAATTAAAGTCACATTCGTGTAAACATCTTTCAGCATTTATTATTTAATTATTATTGTAAATTAGATGTACAGTATATAAATATACTTGGTGGTCTAATAATCAAAATAAATAACTATAAAATTATTAACAATACATAAAATTTGCTTTTAGAAAGTTACATCTTAACTTTTACTTTCTTTCCACATTTCCTATTAATTTTATCAAATTTATTTCATTTAAATTATTTCATTCTTGAATTGTTCTAGGAAAAAAAATTTATGAATATTTGTTTTCGAAAATGGTATTTTATATGTAAATTTATTTATATTTTCTAGTACTTGAATCATTTACTTTTTATTTTTTTATATTTTGAAACATAATATGTCGTTTGCATTTATTAAACATCAACAGATCAACATAAATAAATTTAGGCAGCCTGTAGAAAATTGCCTGTAGCAAATGGCAACATGAGTTCGAATATTTGTATTTTGTATTTTTATTGTCGCAATAACACAATCAAGTGTTTTACAAAAGTCAGATATACAAATAAGTACAACTAATTGAGAAAGCAGTAGGGTGGCCATAAGAAAAAACATGCGTGTGTTTCAAAAATTCTGAAAATTCGTCAGTAGAATAGAATGCATCATCTTTTAAAAACGACATTAATTTCATTTTAAATGTTTTGTAAGATTACTGTTTTACTATTATTGGTAATTGAATATAGAGTTTGGTCCGTTTCTCGATTTGCTTAACCTGAAAAATTGAGGACGTTTTTGAAACGTTATACCTTAGAACGTCTATTTAGTGCATTTAATTTTGTTTATTCTAAATTAAAATATCCATTAGAAGTAGAAAAAGCTGGTAAACTAGTTACAATTTTCAAGGACGTGAATAAGAAATAAAAAATAACATTGAAATTAGAAATTGCATATGTAGAAAACATTTTTAGACGAAAATTGAAAGCCCACAACTGTTTTCTACTTTTTTTCTATTTTCAACCCTAAAAACTGCAAAATATATCTCTAGAATTTTTATCGTAAATATTTTTAAACTTTTATCATTTCGCAATACAACTAATAACTACTTTTTCCTTTTTACTATGTAATTTAGGTTGTGAGAGTATTTGAAGCAGTTAAAAAAGTGTAATAAATTTAAACAAAATATTTGTTTTATTTAATTTTAAACAGTTTTTTTTGTTTAAAACATTAATTTTAAGTCAATTTTAAACATGTTTTAAACAAAAAAAAACTGTTTAAAATCAAATAAAACAAATGTATTGTTTTTTTTTTTAAAAAACAGTTTTTTTCCAATCCTGGTCCAAACAAAAATGTATTACCGTTTTCATGGTACAGTTAAAAATGGAAAAATTTTCCTAACAAAAGATTTCAAATTTATATTATATATTATATTATATATATATTATATATTATATTGTTTATGCAAGTATTTTTTTTTAATGAAAAAATATTCTATATGTATACCCATTGATTGATTGATTTTTTTAATGAAAAAATATTCTTTACAACATATTAAATGTAAATTTTAGTCTTTCAGAAATATTGTAAATTTCCCTGTTACGAATCTTATGAAAGGCACTATAGATATACGAAATATTTATGTTTGCAACACAAATTTAGAATAAATGAATATTATTAATACAAATGGTACCTGTTACGGTCCCTTGCAGAGGTTCAACAATTTCTTGCGTGCAAGAACGTAACCAAACGGTAGCATCGCAATTCGGATAAAAAATTTCATTTGTAGCAGCTTTTTTAAACTGTAATAAAAAATATCTCTTTATTTGAAATATAAAGGGCCCCACACACCTCGTTCTTTTTCGACAGTTTTACCCGACGGGTAAAATTGCTGGAACGATGAATGAAACCGATGAAAGTCCCTACACTTCGTTCTTGGAAGCCGTATCACCAAACAGTTTAGCGCAATGAACGAAACGTGTTTGTTGGCAGTGGCGGCCTAAAATCTGCCATTGCGCCTCTTTACCTCTAACTACACATGAAAGTGCAAAAGACCGCCGACCTGTCTGCGCCGACACTGCAAAAACACGTCGGTTCCTGTCCACACACCTCGTGTTTACCCGAACGGATGGCGTGAACCGATGAAAATATCCAAACCGATTGATGTTTTGACACGACGGGGAAACACGTCGGTTTATGTCCATACACCTCGGTTTTATCGTCCGTTCGTTCCAGCAATTTTACCCGTCGGGTAAAACTGTCGAAAAAGAACGAGGTGTGTGGGGCCCTTTAAATTAATTATCAAAAACTCACATCTTTCGCTTTGGAAAAAACTCTCTTCTGAGGAAGGGGAGACCAGTTGAATACTGGCGATTTGCTTCGCCCTTTGCAATGCGACGAACTCATCTTGATCGAAAGCCGATTTTTCATGAAACTTTCTTCTTATATAACGTCGACCCAATCCCATTATGTTTTACCTATTTATTAAGTGACCTTACGAATTAAATTATTAAATTACGCGGGCTCATTCGATTATTGATTTTAATTCAGTCAAGCGGAATTTATTAAATGTATCTACCAACGCAGGAAGTTGATTAACGTTTATTTCTATAAAATCGTATTTTAATTAGCTACTAATTGATCGATTGAAAAGATAAGGAATTCAGTTGTGCATTATGTTTTTAAATGACGGAATGATGTGATGTTAGCACTAAATTTTTCTATTTTCGGCTATGAGGAAAACCTGTTAATTTTCGACTGTTAAGTTGATAGCTTTTATAAAGAATTAATTAATTAAAATTAATTAAACTTGGTTCGCGTTAAAATAAACATCCTCTTTTCAGGAATTTTTGCATTATTCGACAATTTTTTTGTTGAAAATTGCTTAAAAATTAACAAAAAAGTGTAGCTTTCCCTTTGATTGTTTTAGAAAGAATTGAATTTTGCAGATGTCTGGCAATTATTAATCAATTTGGAATTTATTTATAGCAATTTACTGCAACTTTAGCTTTTCAATCACGAAATGAAAATGTGACAATCACCAATGAAAAAAATTATTTTTGAACCACAAAAAATTATGAATGTTGTAAACGGCATTTGTCAAAGACTGGCATATCCCTTAATTAATTAGAGAAATATGTTAACAAAAATAATTCAAATTGTTCCACACTGTAATTAGCTAATCATTTAACCATTTTACACCAATGTACATATCTCAATTTTACAGAATTTTGAATGATAATTCGTTAGTGTTTGTTACCCTACATTATGTTTGTTTTAGAAAGAATAAACACTGGATTAACAAGAAAGTAGGAAATAGAATAAGGAAAACTAACCATAAAGAAAAAAATATCAATTTATTTTTCGTAAGAAGTTTACAATAAAAATTTATTAAAGCTAACTAATACTAGGAGATTTCAGTTCTAGTTCCCCTTAGAGTATCTTTTCCAGAACTTTTTGACGTCATCGTGGCCCGCCTTATTTACAACCATGGTCCTCTTCTCCTTATTGCTCCAAATCAGGTAGCCGTTTGATTGGGCATACTCTTTCAGTACGTTAAAATCAGCCTGAACAAAAAAGAGAATATGCCAAATGTAAAAAGCACTGCATGTAAAGTAAAATAAACATACTTGTGATAAGAACTGACTGTAAAGAACACCCTCAGAATATGTTAGTCTATTTCTTTCCAACTCCCATAGTTTAATTTGATCAACGACGGTGGGAGGAAGTGGATTCCTCGTTTCACCAGTAAGCATTTGCGGATGCACGTGCTGATTGAGGTAGCCTATAATTTGTTCAGCAGTGATGCCACCACGCAGAGCTTGCCTGACTGATTCTCTCGTTAAGATACCAACAACTACATTCGGAAATCTATTGAAACCTTGATGAAATAAATTACTTTAAATACTTTTTTCTTAATTACCTGTACAATAATTCTGTAAAGAGTCCCAACAGGGCTACTTGTAAGTTCGAATCTGTATATGCATAAACCCTGTAATTTGTTTCTACTACAATGTAACCTTTGGGGGCATCTTCTTCTAACAACGGAGCACCTTTACCATGACTACATGTGATATTTAATGCTAGTCTCGTAGGGTAAAACCGACCTGCTTTTCTCTGTGAATTAATGAAGTTATACAGGCTGTTTCAAATTTAGTGTGCACTACAAGGCTCTCCTAAACCATAAGAGATTAAATAGAGAAATAAATGCTACTTTTTTCCTTGAGACAGGAATATTAAATAGCCAATTCTTTTTGTTTATATACACTGAATAGATTAGAATTCATTTTTTTAAATATAACACTTACCTATTTAGTTTACATTTCTGCTAATGGTTTAGGAAATCCCTGGAGTACACATTCAATATAAACAGCCAGGTATTCTGCACTTGGGCACTTACTTTTCTTTGGTATACTAAGCCGAATTCTCGCAGGTGTTGTAGAAAAATCAACAGTTCTTGACTCATTCCTTCAGTGCTGTAATCCTGAAGAATCGATAAAGGATAAAACATTTCCCTTTTATGAATTTAAAACTTACTTTCCCAAGTGTGCTGAAACTGAGTTGAAACAGAAAGGTCAAGCATTCGGCCAGGTCAAGACCTCGCTGTTCAACTGTGTCCAGATACTGGAGCAAAAAATGCCATACTTGTGCGTGTCGATTCAACAACAGAAACTGAAATCCTTGTCTAGTTATCACAGGACTACCATCTTCTTCATCACTAAATATAAAATCATGTTAACCGCATACAGGCACAAAGAATGGCAAATGAAAATTCTAACAAACCGCTTCATAAGTCCTGCGTGCAATAGTATCCGGACAGCATCAGCAGAAATTCCTTCTTGCTGCTGAGAACCAACCATGTAATGAAGCACACACTCCCATCTTTCAACAGAATAGGCATCCAGGAAAGACACGTCACGTGCTTTATTGTCTGCCTCTAACGCTGAAGACATACTCCACGGTTTACCGCTATAATTATTTCAAATGAGAAATGACTTAAAGGCAAAACAAAATCAACCAACCTGCCAAGAAGAGCTATTTTTAAATTACGCTTAAAAGTAACACTAAGTATCCACCCTAATAGGCCGCCAGGGATGGGCGATTCTTGCCATACTGATAAATCACTTAATACTTTACTCACGTACACATGTTCCCTATACAAGAGTAGAATTAAGAAAGCTCGACAACTAATGTCAAAGAAACTTACTTAGAATAAGCTTGTGGACACCAAGAAGCAACGACGGCTTGAGGTACAGGTTGCTCCACAAATAAAATACGAATAACGTACTGACGTGCAAGTTCAGGTAATTCTCTACAAATTAATCAGTAAGGCCTTACAACACCGATGTACTTAATTACCTGTATACAGCTAAACAAATTGCAGGGTGATTGTAGAGCCTATCGAGTAATGTAGGAGGTCTGGTCTTTAAGTAGTCGTACAGATTCTTACACTCCAAGTTGGACGCCTGTATGAGCACTGAGTTAGACTGGGCCGACGTACCAATGCCATTGTCAGCCATTTAAATAAATTTTGAGCGTGTAATATTGTATTTTTCGTGCAGTTCTTGCATCTAAGTATGTCATTTATAGGTTAGAATTAAAGTAAATGGCGTTTATGTCACATACGAAAGAGTTTCTGGATCTGCTAACGCTGGGATTTAAGCAACACAGTCACTTTACACAAACTAATATTCCTTTGGGGCATCTGTATTTAATATAAGCAGCGCATTATTTAATTTTCCGTTCAAAACTCTATGCACCATCACAGTACAGCTTACTGGCGTGAAGTTGGCGGCATGTTAGCTGTCAGCTGTCAGTCGCAAATAGCAATGGTCGCGTTCAGATTACCACAGCAGCTGAGTTGCTGACTCAGTAATCGTTTTTGATTGGCTATTATCTTAATGTGAGCCAATCACAAACATTTGCTGAGTTAGCAATTCAACTGCTGTGGTCGTCTGAACGCGACCAATACTGCAATAAACCAAGATAAAAAATTAATACTTTATTAAGGCTGCGTTTAGTTCATGGGCGACGTTGTCGATTTCATTTAGTCCGTAGTTATTTTACGTTGTCTGACTAATCAGCTGAGTGGTCACGGTGGTCGTGATTTGAGATGCGACCATTAGGCAACCGCGATGGGTTCCGTTTAGAAAACAGTCCGCCCGACCTCGTTAAACTTTGACGGTTCGTCTATCAACTAAACGCAGCCTAAATATCAATTCCTCTTTCTCTACAGGGAATCTGGCTACTTGATAAATCTGTGTTTTTGTCAGAGGGGTATCATTTATATAAGCAAATCTTATACAATTAGATAATAGTGTTAACCATTCACAGAGGGCAATATATACAGATATCTGCAAAACGAGAGATTTATTCAAAAATAAAATAGCAAAAGATGACAGTACTGGATGAAGCGCAGCGTAGTAGTTATATTGCAGCTGTAAATCATCGAAATTGCGTTGCAAGTGTTAAATTCATTTTCTTGCAATACGTACTCACCAAAAAGTAAGTTTTATTATAATTTTTTTCATAATTAACCATAGAATAATTAATTTAAAGGTTCACATTACAGAAATGATACGATCACGGTGTAGTGTTCCTGAATGTGAAAATTTAATCCAAGAAAACGTAATTTTACATACTTTTCCTAGAAATAAACAATTACGTATGAAATGGCTGGAAAATATTGGCAGTGCAGAATTAATGAATAAATCAGATTCAGCTATTCGAGCTTATAAGATTTGCAACAATCATTTTGAAGATATTCATTTTCAAACAGTAGAAAAAATTAAACTGAATAGAGGGACTGTTCCGACTTTAAGATTACCTTTAAACCGTGAACAAAGAATAGAAGAATAGAAGCAAGAGAATTGCATACAGTTTCACTAGAAAGTCAAGAATTTGGTAAGTAAAATAATGTTAATTAAATATATCTTGTTAATCTGTCTAATTATTACAGCACAGACACCAATAACATCGGCACATTTCTTAGGTAGTAGATTGTAACAGAAAATATTCAAAAAGAAAGCAGCTTACCTGGTACTTCAGAATCAAGTAGAACAGTTTGCGTTACGCCACCACCATCAACATCAAGGCTACATGTAATTTCAGGTAATCAATTACAAACTCTTATAATGAATTTGAAAATGGTGTAAAAAAAGTTGCAATTGAATTTCTTTTATTTCAGTGTTTCCATAGAATTTTAAAGAAATTTTCACATTTTTCTTTTCTTATTGTAATTTGAATTTCCTATTTCCAGAATTTTTCAAATTGCATATTCACCTGCTCTAAGCTGAAAGATTGTATCTCAAAATATCATATGCTTTTAATATTTTTTTATGGAATAGTGCTTGAACTAAAGGGTATTAAATATTATAATTAATTTACTTTGAGTAAATAGAAATTCTGTCATTGAAACCTGGCAATATTGTTTATATTGTAAATATAATAATGATGTGAATGAAAC
Organism: Dorcus parallelipipedus; assembly: GCA_958336345.1. Lineage (NCBI taxonomy): Eukaryota > Metazoa > Arthropoda > Insecta > Coleoptera > Lucanidae > Dorcus > Dorcus parallelipipedus. Next base: position 30,094,424 of record OY284479.1, on the reverse strand, counting down.
CAAAATGTAGAACAGTTACAGAACTCCAATAGACAAAATATTCAGACATTAAGTTTCATCTTAAGGAAGTTCAATTGTGTGTACATAAAATTATACATATTAACTGGCAGCGGAAGTGCAATTTATAAAAAATTGGATGTAGATTATAGTGGGTGATTTTTAAAATTTTTTTAACAACTCTTGCCATGGAATTTGGACGGCATGTCTTAACTATACTGTAAAACAGCATAAAAGTACAGCAGTGAGGTACTTTTCACTTAAGCTAAGACATGGCGTCCAAATCTTATGGCAAGAGTTGATAAAAAATTAAAAAAATCACTTGGTAAAAGTAATTATTATATTTAATCATTTATTGTTAGTGAAATATTTAGATGTAGTTATGTATTTGTTTTTTTTTTTAATTTATAAACTTGTAAGTAAAATTACATATTTTTAAATATCTGAATTACTAGTGTAGGTATGTAAATAAGTAATAAGTTTTAAGATTTTCAATAAATTTCTAAATCTTGCCTTTTCCTTTTTTTGTAGTGCATATTAAGTTCCGTTTAATTATAACGAAAATATATACATTTCATATTTATAATATGTATAAATATACATAGATTTCAGTTAAAAGAAAATAAAAATAATAATTACAATAACACACCTATCCTACAAACTGGCGAGTATTTTGTAAATTTTTAAAAGGAGATTTAAAATTTAAAGTCCGCCTTGCAAGAATCTTAAATTTTAAGTCTCCCTTTAAAAAGTTGATACTGATCGAAAGTAAAATAGAATTCCAGGAGTAGGAGTTGTAATTTGAATTTGGCGGCAAAGAATGAAATAGTAACGTTAACTGTTGATAGATGACGCAAAAATTAGTGCATAAAATTTTCTGCAGGAATAGACACTTCTTCTTGTGTATGAGGAGCGGCTAAATATCGCAAGAAATACCAGCGTTGCCAGGTTGTATATTTTTAAATATATATGCAACCTACGACACAGATATCTTCTTCTTTATAAAATTTAATTGTAATTCTATTTTCTAGAATTACTAATTTTAAGTTTCGTTTTATTCTTGTGGAAACAATTTTCTTCACAATTACTTCTGTTGGATTAAAAAAAACGCAAATACATTTGGCGTTTTATGAAAGCTTATTAAAATAGTGTTTCACGAGAGTCTAGATATACTGGGTGTTCCATTTGAAAATTTTGAGAAAAATTATCTTGCAAAACTCAACACCCTGTACACATAATAACTGATAGGTCGAAGTTGTTTTGAAATTTCTGTAGAAAAGATATTGTATTGAATATCTACAAAAATTCAAGACGAAATGTAAATAAATAACAAAGATATAAGCACTCATATTATGGCAATTTTTTACACTTAAACTTCAATATCTTACAAACTCTTAAGTAAAACTTCCTAAATTTTTTGTTGTTACCTATTCGTTATGCGTATTTTCGAAATATGTAAAAATATACTGGGTGTTCCATTTAAAAAAATATAACTTTGGTATGGCTCTCAGTTAGTGAACACTCTGTATAGCCAAAAATAATTTTATGAAGTAGAGCTGACTGTGTTACATCTTAGTTCGTTTGAATTTTTTTTCTATCTACATACTAGAGACGGTAGAGAAGACCGCGGCACTCGGTGGACACTCTGTATATACAGTGCTCGCCAAAAAGTCGGCATCAAATGGGGCAAATTTTGATTTCTGATTTTTCGAAAAAACTTTTTACGGCAATAATTTGTGCTTGTCTGAAAACCTATTTAGCCCCTATTAGATATACCGAGTGATTTTTACTTAGTTAGAAAATAGCGTTTTCAAAATTGCCAAAATCCTAAAATTGTTATTTCTTGGAAAGTAATCAAGATTTCAACGAAATCTTTTTATTGTGTATTAGTTTTAGCTTACTGAACAACCTCAAGGCCAGAAAATAACGTTCTTTTTTAACTTCCGCGAAACTTGATTTTTCAATTTTTGAACTTTTCACAAAATTTCACATATCAAAACTTTTTGGACGAAAACTTCAAAGATTTGTAATTGAAAAAAAAATATAGAGAAAGGCATTTATTGCATTAGATATTTTATTATTTATCGAAAAGTAATATTTGTACATAATAGCAACGTTTTTGATGCAATATGCTTTTGAGGAGAAATATTTTTTAATGATAATTAACAGGTGTTGGAATGTCTTCTAAAAACTCTAATCTACTCCTATTAATCTATGTAAACATTTATTACTTAATAAAAATAAAAATATTAAATATTAATCTTTGTTAACCATTAATATTGCCAAATTAAATTATTTTTCTTTTTAAGCTTGTAAAGCCGGCCTTTCTTCTTATATCTTTTTCTCTCAACTTTTGATTAGTCAGTGGATGAATCCAGTCTTGCTTAATAATCTTTTCGACACATTCCAGAGTTACCACATCGCCCGTCGGTCTTAATACAGCGCAGGGAACAGAATTGCTCAAAATATCATGGGTGACGGCACACATGTAACGATTTTCTTTTGCGATCAAGGACTTCTTGTCCTCGGGATCTCTCACGGGCATAAATTTTACATCGACGAGGTCTTTTGCTTTCAAGGGTTTTCCAGAGATGGGGCAAAAAATTGTACCTTCAGGCTTGTGCAATTTTGTCTTTTCGTCGTTAGGTGTTTTGAAAGGCACCCAAAAACTAGGCAATTGTTTATCTCTGCCGTTTGCCATATTTGATACTGAAGAAGTTCCCGGATCTCCAGATTTAAAGCCGTCGATGGGTCTGCTGACGATATTATTTTCGGATTTCAGAAAGTTTGTGATTCTCTCAGAGGCCTCAGATGCTACTTTTAACTCGTCGTCCTCCACCTCTTTCTTCTTTAACCTTTCATATTCTTTCAGTTTTCGACTGTATTCGTTCTTTTTTGTGATGATATACTGCAGAATTACTTCTTTATCGAATAGATAATGAATTCCTGTCACAAAAAAACCCCTAAATATTCTTTTACAACGACCTAAATGAGGAGAGTTTTTTCTGAATTAAGCCACCATTAAACTAACAACACTTACAAAAAATGACAAGTATGAGTGTTACGGAAAAATATAACACATCTCGTAACACATAAACTTTGATATGACCTTCATCTTACTTAATCAGTAAATTTGGCAACGTTGGTATTTTTTAGGATTTTTAGCCGCTCCTTTGTGTATGTTCTGTGGTTTTTGTTGTTGCATGTTACCATGGCAACAGAAGTGAGTTTATCAACAATTTATTTCTAATAAAGACGATGAAACAAATTTATAATTGTTGCTTTTTAAACAATAATTGTATATTAGCACAATTAGTGTTCAACGGATTTTAATCGTGAATATTCAATTAATTACTTTTTTTATTACTAATTGCCATAACACCTTTTGAAAAGTGTATACTGTACACACGAGGAGTTTGAATATGTTTTCAATAAATGTTGTAATAAACGATGGTGATTTCACAAGAACCATTTACACAATGGTAATTAACAATTACAATTTATTTTATTGTGAGTTATTTACTTTGTTAGTTCTTACCAGATTAAAAAAGGACGATACCAAGATGCTATTAAGGTCTTGCACGGTATTCCGGAATCAAGCTCGAACAGAGCAGGATTATCACTGTTGGCTTATTGTTACTTTTACATTCAGGATTTTGCGAATGCAGCAAGCTATTACGAACAACTCACTGTTATGATACCAGATAATGCTGATTATAAATTGTATTGTAACGATTTTAAAGGTTCTATTATTTTTATTTTAATCAAAACACGAAATAGTTAATAATCTAATTTATTTAAAAGTAACACTAATTAACACTAACTTAAACAATAATTTATTTATAAACTAATAAGTAATTTATGTTAACAGCCGAGCGAAAATTTATAACGCGACTTCGACTCCGAACTGTCCACTGCAGAATTTATTTCGAACTGTCCCCCGTTTGGCTGCGTGCATTTTTATATGCCGGGGTTGTTTCTCGCGAACATTCTCGCTCGTTCGACGGAAAGTCTCGGATCATCGCTGACGTGATGTTGAAGCTTCTCGTCTAAGGCGCGTCGGTGTTGACGCATCAGACAGGCTGGGACCGCAATCGTCACACTGCCCCCTTCGTCTCGGAACGTTCTTGTGATAGCCTTGAAGGAAAATGTCGAAATCGGCATGCTGGTCCTTCTTTACAACATCCGGTCTGGAAGAAATAGCAGTCTACGGTTTTCCTACTGCCAACAGCTGCCTGTGGGTGGTGACTGCAGACTAGAACTTCAATTCCCGTTCTGTTGAAGATGACTTCTATCATGCTGCGAACGACCCTCCAGTCCAGCCCATCCAGTTCGCAGCCTATCTTGGGAATGGCTAATTTCGTCTCCTTGCCTTCCACCAGCTGTCTCTTCAGGCTCCATAAAGCTCTCCAAATACTGCAATAGTCAGGCTTACCGCTTGATGTCTTCTTGGTGACTAAGTAGTACACGTGTCGTCTTTGTTCCGCCTCCGTGTGGATGATCTGCAGGCTCTTGCCCACCATGGGGTGCTGTCTTAGGAGTTCCTCGACCTGACCAAATTTCTTCCTTAGGTCTTCTGCCACACAGTGGGCCAGACTACTCTGGTGACCCTTGAAAAAGGTCTTGCTGTCTCTCTGTGGTCACTCCGAATCGCGCCTTACTTTCTCCCCTCATTTTCTTCTCCGTTGTAAGGAGCCATTCGGTTGAAGTGGATAACTTTGGGTTTGCCATGCGGAACCTTCCTGATGCGGTAGATGACATCGTTAATCCGTTTCATCACTCTATAAGGACCTTCCCAAGATGTCTGCAATTTTGGGGACAGACCTCTACGTCTTTGAGGATTCTAAAGCCAAACCAGTGCTCCAGGTTGGTATCCCCCATTCTGAGCATTGATGTCATAATGCTCCTTCATTCGGTCGCTGGCCGTCTGTATATTGTGACGCACTTGATTGTGAATGTCGTCCATTTTCCTGCGTAGGCCGCTAACGTAGTTCTCGTCGGCAGGGACCTCACCGGGCTTCACGCCGAACTTCAAGTCGCAGGGCAGCCTTGGCTCTCGCCCAAATACCACTTTCGCTGGTGTCTCTCCTGTTGTCTCATGAACGGACGAACGGTATGCCAGTAGAAAAAGGGGAATGTACGTGTCCCAGTCTCTCTGATGATCGGAGACGACTTTGGACAAATGTCGGTTGATGGTTCTGTTGAATCTTTCCACCATTCCGTCCGACTGCGGGTGAAGTGCAGTGGTTCTAGTTTTCCGGACGCCGAGCAGAGTACACACGTTCTTGAATAAAGCCGATTCAAAGTTCCTCCCTTGATCTCAATGCAGCTCCATGGGCGCGCCATAACGACTGATCCATTCTCGGACAAGGACTTCAGCAATAGTTATCGCCTCTTGGTTTGGTAGGACGTATGCTTCAACCCACTTGCTAAAGTAGTCCATCACCACGACGATGTACTTATTTCCACTATTCGTTTGTGGAAATGGGCCGGCTACATCTATGGCAACTCTCTCAAAAGGACTTCCCACGTTATACTGTTTCATAGGAGCCTTGCCTCGTCTGTGGGGGGCGTTACTAGCTGCGCAGACTACTTCCTTGCAGTTCACCCAGTAGAATCGCTCGCGCACCTTCTCCATAGTCTTCTTGATTCCCAGATGCCCTCCTGAAGTTCCATCGTGAAGTTCCCCCAGAACTTCCGGCACCCTATTCTTGGGGACCAGTAACTGTGTCTTTTGTTCCGTGCCTTCCTGGTTCTCGATGGTTCGTTTCAGAAGACCATGATCCAGCACTATGGAGTCCCACTGCGCCCAGTACGATTTCACGGATGGTGCACACGGTGCTATCTCTTCCCAAGTAGGCCTTGCCTCCATACTTTTCCATTCCAGCACCAATTTCAAATCCTGATCGTTCTCCTGGTCTCGTCGCAATTCTTCACCTTGCCATTTGTCGTCTACGACGGCCGTCCTCACAGTCGTGGCCACTTTCTCCTCCAGCCGAGTACAGTGCTTACAGTCTTCGGCACAAGGTCTTCTCGACAAAGCATCGGCATTTCTATGGCTAGTTCCGGCCCGATGCTGGATTTCAAAATCGTACTCCTGAAGTCGCTCGATCCATCGTGCGACTTGTCCTTCAGGATTCTTGAATCGGAGGAGCCATTTTAGAGCGGCATGGTCCGTCCTCAGGAGAAAGTGTCTGCCATATAAGTACTTGTAGAAATGTTCTATGGACTTTACCACGGCTAGCAATTCCCTTCTAGTGACGCAATAATTTCGTTCCGGCTTTGACAGGACTTTACTGAAGTAGCCAATCACCTTCTCTTGCCCTTCTTGTATCTGGGACAGTACGCCACCGATACCAACATTGCTAGCGTCAGTGTCCACGATGAACTTGCCTTCTGGGAGAGGGTAACTTAGAATAGGAGCACTTATCAAGTACTGTTTTAGTTATTCAAAACTAATTTGGCAATGTTGGTCCCATTCAAACGGACGACCTTCTTCGGTGAGTTTTGTCAACGGCTTAGCGATGTCCGCAAATCCGGGAACATAGCGACGATAGTAAGTGCATAGACCTAGGAAACTCCTTATCTGGTGTTTATTCTTGGGAGTTGGCCAGTCCTTCACGACCTGAATCTTTACTGGATCCACGGCGATTCCATTCCCATTAACAATATGGCCTAGATAATTCACTTCCTTCTGGAATAGGTGGCACTTCTTGACACTAAGCTTTAGTCCAGCTCCGCGAAGCCGCTGGAATACTCCTTCCAGGTTCTTCAGATGGTCGTCGAAAGTTTTCCCCACCACAATTATGTCATCCAGGTATACCATGCACGTTGTCCAGGACAGACCCTTCAGAACCGTCTCCATCAGCCTCTCGAATGGCGCTGGGGCATTACATAAGCCGAACGGCATCACCGTGAATTGCCATAGACCCATACCAAGGGAAAACGCCGTTTTTTCTCGATCTTCGGGCGCTAGTTCCACTTGCCAATAACCACTCTTTAGATCCAAGGTTGAGAAGATCTTTGAACCGGCCAGGGTGTCCAGGGTGTCATCAATCCGTGGCAGAGGATAGCTGTCCTTTTTGGTGACGTTGTTGAGCAATCGATAGTCTACGCAGAACCGTGTGGATCCATCCTTTTTCTTCACAAGCACTACCGGTGACGCCCATGGGCTGCTCGATGGCTCAATTACATTGTCTTTTTCCATCTCGCGAATAATGCGTTCTGCTTCTTCACGCTTCGCCAATGGTAACCTCCTTGGAGCTTGACGGATGGGCCTTTCTTCCCCGGTCTCTATGTTGTGTTTGACTATGTCGGTTCTTCCCTTAGGTCCATTTTCTCCCTCGAACACATCTTGATACTGACAGATCAGGTTCTTCGCTTTTGTCTTTTGTTCTGGAGTCAGTTCCTGGGCCGTCGACATGACCATTTCCAACAACTTCTTCGGGACCTTCGTCTCTTGTACGTTTGCTTCTATTTGGCGGGAGATGGAGGACACCATGGCACAGCTTCCCAAGATCGTACCTTTCTTCATGTTGACAGGGAAACAGTTCACATTCATTAGGCGAACTGGTATTTCCTTCTTTGCTGTCAACAACATTTTTCCCACGAGAACTCCTTTTCCAATCTTCTGATCGTCAGTGTTAGGTTCGACCATAATGACTTGCCCATCTTGGAAAGCGCCGTTCAGGTTTGCATCGACTATAACCTCGGTTCTGCTAGGCAATACGACATCTTCTGCGAGAACAACTCGAGCGGCCACGTCCTCTCGTTGATGTAGAACACCCTCCTCGTTGTTAACCGCCGTTACGCCACGCTTCAGATCCAATTGGAACCCATGGGCACACATGATGTCCATGCCCAGAATCGCTTCGTCCTCTATTTCTGCTACCAGCGCACGATGTTTGATGGGGGTCGATCCAATGGTAATGGTCACCTCTACTTCACCATGGACAGTCGCTGATGTTCCCGTTGCTGTCCTCAGTCTCCATTTAGTCGGCTCAGTGCGTCTTGATGACTTGATAACGTCGGGCCTCAAGATAGTCTTCGTCGCACCCGTATCCAATAACATGGTGTGAGGGATGTCATCAAAGGTGGCATCCACGAAGACACTGCTGGTTAATCGCCGCAGGGCTATTACTTTCGTGGCTTTTGTCTTTGAGGGCCTTTGAATACGGGTCGACGTTTGCCCCTCTGCACCGACCCGGCTTAGTTTCTCTGTGGCTTCCTTCGTGGAGGTTCCTGCCTGGTCTTGGGACACCGCCTACGAACATGTCCCTCTTCCTGGCAATTCCAACACACGAGAGGATTCTTCTGCCTCAAGACTTGTTCCACAATGCGGCGAACGTCATCCGTGGTGGTATAGTCCTTGGGCCGCTCCTCTGCAGCAGATCGCACCTGGATGCTGGCGAGTTCTTCTTCTTGGGAGTCCATGGCAGCTCGTACGTTGACGTGTCCTCTTGAAACTCGCTTCGCCGCCTCGTATTCCAAGGCGTAGGCGAATGCGTTCTTGGATGTCTTAGGGTGGGCCATTCTCAATGCCTGCTGATTGTCCGGATCACGGATTCCAACCACGAAGGTCTGCAGCGTCAAACATTGCAGGAAATCATCAGGAGCTGCAGGATATGCCAACCGGGCTAGGCGCGCTACATCAGCCTCGAATTCCTGAAGACTCTCTCCGGATTTCTGGTAACGGTTTCTCAGCTGCGCATGGTACACGTCGGTCAGATGCGCCTGGCCGTAACGCATCTCCAGCCGGTTCACCAGCTTGTTGAAGTCTTCTTGTTCCTCTAGCGGCATCATTTGTAGCACATCGATAGCGTCCCCCCTCAAGGCCACAATTAACGAAGTGGCTTTTTCACTGGCCGTCCATCCGTTCGCTTTTGCTGCAGCTTCAAACTGTTTGAAGTAGTTGGGCCAAGAAGACTTCCCATCGAACGTCGGTGGTTTTATTTTCAATTTAGAAATTTCTGCTGGTCCTACCACAGTTTGGGTCTCATTATTTTCTGGTATTTCTGCTGGTGATGGATCCCCGAGCATTCGCAACCCTGCCATGATTTGCTCGAGATTCTTAATTTTGTTATCCTGCTGGAATAGTATTTCTTCCACATTTTCCTGCAGATTCCTTGTCTCTTCTGATATTTTTACTACTAGTTTACCTTCAAGCCCTTTTGACTGCTCTAGAAATTCATCCTTCAAATTATCACACTGTTCTTGTAATTTAGTTTCCAGATTTCTCGACTGTTGTATTAATTTATCTTCAAGCTTCTCTTCTAAAATTTTCACATTTTCTTCCGTGTTTTTAGAATATTCCATTAATTTACTTAGGTCGTCTTTCAAATTTCCAAGATCGTCTTTCAAATTTCCGGATTGTTCTCGAAACTTCTCATCTAAATTTCTGGACTGTTCCAGTAATTTATTTTGTAATTCATCTTTGAAATTTCCAGATTGTTCCTTTAATTTAGTTTCTAAATTTCCAGATTGTTCCTTTAATTTAGCTTCTAAATTTCCAGATTGTTCCTTTAATTTAGTTTCTAAATTTCCAGATTGTTCCATTAATTTATTTTGCAATTCATCTTTGAAGTTTCCCGATTGTTCCTTTAATTTATCCTCTAATATCTTACTTAAATCTGCAGGGCCGCCCGAGATTTCAAAAAGAAAAGCTTCTGGATCCTCCCCTGCTTCTAGTAGCGCTTGGTGTAGTCTCTCTTGCAAAATCGATTTCTTTCCGGAGATTTCCAATTCGCGCTCTTCTAATTCGGCTTTTAATTCGGTCACTTTTAACTCTTTTAACAACACTTTCTTTGAAGCCATTGTTTTTTTTTTCGACACTGCACTTTGTTTACTAATTCAATTTAATTGTTTATTTATTTTCACGAACCTCACACCTGGCACCAATGTAACGATTTTAAAGGTTCTATTATTTTTATTTTAATCAAAACACGAAATAGTTAATAATCTAATTTATTTAAAAGTAACACTAATTAACACTAACTTAAACAATAATTTATTTATAATCTAATAAGTAATTTATGTTAACAGCCGAGCGAATATTTATAACGCGACTTCAATTCTGCACTGTCAACTCTGAATTTATTTCGAACTGTCTCACGTTAGTCCGCGTGCATTTTTATATCCGGGGTCGTTTAGCTGCAACATTCCAGCGCGCGACAGAAAGTCTCATCGCTGACTTGATGTCGAAGCTTCTCGTCTAAGGCGCGTCGGTATTGACGCATCAGACGGGCTGGGACCGCAATCGTCACAGTATCATGCTCAGGCTTTGTATCAGTCGTGCTTATATGATGAAGCTTTTAATGTAACTGAAGAAATAACTAACGAAGAATACAAAATCAAGTAAGTAATAATAAACAATGTTTTATTTTTGTTCAAAATAAGGCTAATGTAGGACTCTGGAACACTGCATTACATTTTTTTTTAATGTAAAGTTTAGTTATCATGAGCAACTTGTAAAAGAAATAGTTTTAAAGATGTTCTCTCCGGAAGGTAACATTAGTACTAGGTGTTAGCTTTTATTACTGTAAAGAGTAGGTACGTATTCTAGTAAATGATTCCTGCTCTTCAATATTTTTGTCTAATTGTAAAAGTATTGTTCTAAGCTCTTTGTTCTCCGAGTAGGTTTAAAAGTACCTACAGTTCACTTGCTGTTTTTGCTTTTTTGTTATAGGAATAAAACACACGTAACATACATATTCTGTTTTTCTTATCTTATTGCTATGCCGGTAATATTTATTAAACTAGTGCCTACATAGAGCTGGGCAAATTACTTAAAAAAAGTAATTCAAATAACAAGCCTCAATTACTTTGAAAAGTATTGGCAATTATCAATTATCTTTTTCTGTTCATGTACAAAGTATTGGCAATTACCAATTAAAAAGAAAAGTATATGAAGTTGCAGAGCAATTACTAATTGAATTACTTTAGACTAATTCAATTACTATAGAGTATTTCAAATTACTTAGACTAATTCAATTGCTTAATTCAAGCAGTCAAAGTAATTGAAATACTCTAAAGTAATTGAATTACTTTGAATTATTATTTTTATCAATATTGACGTTAGTTAACCTTTCCGACCGGTTCTTCTGTTTTGATTCTAATGAATGCTGGTTCTAATAACGATGGACTTGAAAGAATAATTGAAAAAAATGTCATAGGAGAAAGAAATTCAGTTATACAGAGTGTATCTACCAGCTTAAAAATAACTTTCTCAATAACAAATTATAAAATATTTTATAAACTTAATATAAACTTTTATAAATTCAAATTTGATACGAAGGCAGTAAACATTTGAGCACAAAATTTTTACTATAAGCTTGTTGATAATTCACATTCAAAATTAGTTTTATTGAAACCATATCCCTTTCAAATTTAAAAATTTGTACTTTATTAAAAATATGAGTGGTTCGTAGCTTTAAATAAATAAAGAACAATCTTTTGAAAAATCACTTTATTTTGAACACCTTTTTGCTAAACGGAATTCACTTTCATCGATTTTTTAAATTTGTATAAAGATTTAAGTCTTTAATGAAGTAATGACTAATATTTATGCTATATAATATTAACTTTTATTTTTATAATGTAGAACTTATACACCGAAAGGACCTTTCTACTCTACGTTAAAATAAAAAAAATACATTTAATTTTATACATTTAAATATTTTTTTGGGAGTTAGAATATTTAAAAAAATTTCTAATAATGCAGTTTTGTCTATTAAACAAAATCTCGTCAATTTTACAATTTACAATCCTATATGATAAAAAATTGTAATTATTCTTAATAACAAATCAGAAATGTAAGTAGGTTCAGAATTAATACAAGGAATTACCATGATATTACAGTGTGTTTAATTTCTCATCTACACCCCCAGTATTTTTTTAAGTTAACGTATCGATTTTAAATTTTCGCCAGTTGTACAGGCTGGATCAATGTCGATGTCTCTTATGGGCATCTCTGTAAATATGTATAAGAGATAGAATTAAACTAGTGGCTGTTGTATCATAGACTAGTTATGTAGGTCTAGAAATGTAAGGATGTGGCATGATACTACGAGCTTAAAGATATGATACATAAACAGACGAGTTTACGTTTCGTTTGCGCATAGCGTCACTGAGTGACAAAAATCAAACTTTGAGTGCTATAATTGAAAGAAACAAAATTAATAAATGTCCATTTATGATGCTTTTATATATTTTATCGTCAGTTTAATGCTTTAGTTAGGTCTCCGGTTTCATTAAAGTGCGAATTTTTTTTCTTCTTTTCTCATTTTAAGACGAATTCGCGGCGCTTTTGTCAACGGATGACGTAGTCGATGCGCAAGAGCATATCTTTAAGCTTCCTAGTATCATGAGGATGTGGTATAACCAGGGTTGCCAGGTATGGTACTTTTGTACCATTTTTGGTACTTTCGCACACAATTTGGTACGTAGAAAGTACGTTTCGAAGAGTGGTACTCAAATAGTTTAACCTTATTTTTGTGAAATAATATGATAATAAATGATATTAAATGTAGATGACTCTTTCTGCATCGCCTGCAACATAACCTTGCATAACCTTAATAGGTAGTTATGTAGATATTATGTAAGTTTTGTTGAATTTTTATTTTAAGAGTTTTCTATTTTGTTTTTTTTTTTAATATACATATTTTAGTTGGACTAAAATATTTTGTAATCATCACCGTAAATCTTTGACCCCTAAACACACTTCGCAGTGCAGGAGCGGTTTTTCCTAGAAAAAAATCTTGAATGGTACGAAGGTACCTGGATCTGGTACGTTTTTCGCGACTTTGTTGGTACGCATAAGTCGGGTAACCCTGGGTATAACTAGTGATGGGCATAATCGGATTATTTCAATAATCGAATTCTATCGATTCGATTATTCAAATAATCGGATTATAATTCGAATTATTTTTAATTCGATACGATGACAAGTCAAGCTGCGCAAATCACATGCGCCTCTCATTTCGACTCGATTCGGAATGATCACTTATTTTACTGCTTACAATTTATTTAATTATTTATTTTCAGCTGCCAAGGAATTTTGTGATTACTTCGTTTAATATTTATTACTTATAGTTTGTTTACCCATTCATATATTTATATCATTTAGTACAAAATGTTTGTTTTTCAACTCAGTATTTTTTGTAAATTAATATTAAACGTTCTCTAATTCATTTTAGTTTTGAGTCCTAACCTGCCTTGTGCCGTTTACTTTGTTCTGTTGTTATCCTCACTTCCGTTTAGATCCACAAATCTGTATAGAGTTGAGCGCGAATTATGTATGTACAGTGTTGCCAGCAGAGTACTTATAAATGTAATAGATGGCGCTTTGAAATTGTAATAGAGTAATAGATTTGAATATTTCGTAACTAAAATCGATTAAAACTAACAGTCTGAAACCTAAAACTAACATACGACATAGCCTAAACTGAAAACTGCCAAAGCCGTAATTGTAGCGCTAAATTTTCCATCAATAATGTTGCCAACCCTTTAATAAATTTTCCCCTGGAGGTTAAAAAACTTTCTAAATTTGTGTTAAATATCCTTTTTTTTTCAAAAGAGAAAGATAAAAACGGAAAAAATTTATACGAAAAAGTTTATTGTCAAATAACACCAAAGTTAATCAACCAACTATGCATTTCAAAATTTTTAATTTAAAATAACCTTAAAAATCCATCTAAAAAAATTATGAAAAATTTATCCCTAAATTTATTGGGAACATTACTAAGTTAGTGATACTGTCCATCAGCTGCTTATGTCACCAACATCAAGAAAATGAAATTCCTTCTAGTTAAACAAATTACTAATTTGTACAATGTACCTACTAATGAAACAATTTTTCGGAAAATATAAATCAAATAAATTAAAGTTGGAAAACGTAATAGATTTTCCATAGGCGTAATAGCAACTAATAACAACTAGCACTGGCAACACTGTGTATGTATATCCTAAAGTTCGTTTTTTCTTTACATGCCGATCGTATACATAGCTCTGAGTTAAGAAAATATGAAATGACATGACAAAAGCCGCAACGCCGTTTCACGAAAGTTAGAGGGAGATAGCTATATAAAAGTTTTTTGACTTATCGATGGGTCGATCGGCATATAAAGAAAAAATGAACTGTACTATCCATAATCGGTATTCTGAATTCTCTACACAACGGAAACTCGAATCTAATTTCAACCCGATTTCTCGAATTATCGATTATTTTTAATTCGAATTACGAAATCTGATAATCGAATCATACAGGTTATTTGATGACAGGTTATTTTTAATTCGAATTATCCCATAACTAGGCATAACGCATACTGTGATGTAGGGGCAGTGTTGCCAACTTAGTGGTTTTTACACTAAATTTAGTGGTTTTTAATTTAAGTTTGTGATTTTTTTCTTAATTTAGTGCCTTTTTTGGTGATTTCTTAAAATAAAACAGTGAAATCTTGTGATTTATTGTAGAAGATGTAACGAAGTGACCACTCCGTTACTATTTTTGTACATAGTTAGTTAAGTTTTGTATATTATTTAGTCTGTATATTTAGGATGCCTTACGCAGAGATACAAATCAGAGTGGGAGAACTGAGCGGAGTAGGGCTCCCCCACCACGCGCAAGCCTTTATAAGCGCGCTCGGAGCGTGCTTGAGTTAGTCGCTCACCGGCTCATCCAGCCGATGGTCGTGGCTCCGCCGCGCTATCAAGCCACCGGACGTGGCTTGAAGTTAGTGACGTCCCGGGCATTCCGAGTCACCGGAAGTGGCTCGAATGCAGTAGTTCGCGGAGTCATTCATCCGTCGATGTTTTGATTCAAACGCGTTTAACAATCTGTGCTACGTTCGCGTTACCTGCAACCGCTCCTGTTTTTATCCTGACCTTCCTCTTACCGAGTGCGGGTGTCTCGCACTTCCTTACCATAGAACGGGAGTCTCGTTCTCTCTCTCCCTTACCTAAGTGTGGGCGTCTCACACATCCTGATCCAAGAGTGGGTGTCTCACTCTCTCTTATCCCAATGCGGGTGTCTCGCATATCCTGACCCGGAGTGGGAACGTATGCACAGTGCGTTACCGACCTGCGATTAGTGTCCGTAAGACACACCGTTTCCGGAACTACCGTCCTGCGATTAGTGTCCGTAAGACACACCGTTTCCGGAACTACCGTCCTGCGATTAGTGTCCGTAAGACACACCGTTTCCGGAACCACCGTCCTGCGATTAGTGTCCGTAAGACACACCGTTTCCGGAACTACCGTCCTGCGATTAGTGTCCGTAAGACACACCGTAGTTTACCGTTGTCCTCGAGACACACCGTATATTACCGCTACCGAAAATACCGTCCGAGAGGTTAACATTTCGTTTACCTGTCCGTGAGTGTTACCACAGTAAAAACATTCCAATTTGTGGATACGTGTATATGAACTATTTTGTAAATAAAACTGTATTTGCTAAGTGATCGACGCTTTTATTTCTGAACCTGGACTCCGACGAGCAAACCCGAACCGCCGTCAAGCAGAGCATCGATCAGCATCTACAGACCGACCCGAAGATTGACGGACCGTTACAAAGTCAATTTTTCGAAAACGTTGTTCAAAATGCTGACACTGAAGCCAAGCAGCCTGAGTTTTTAGTTTTTTATTGTTGTGAAACTTTGTATTGGTATTATTTCTGTAGCTTGTGTCGATTGGCGAAAATCAGCAACCAACAGATGGCGCTTTTAATAAGGAAAACTAAAGTGCCTTAGGAAAACAAGGAGCTGTCATTAAGGCTTGCTCTTGCTCCCATTCATTATTATTATTATGTTGGATGAAGTCTTTGCATAGGCATAAGCATGCTAGTCACACAATACGTATGTTAAGAATATTTATTCGTGTGGAAGCGTCATACACAAATTACAATTCAATTTAATGTTTTTCATAGGTTAACCAAATGTCATTCCAATTATTTCCTTATTATAGGGCCCTTCACAAAACTTCCACTAGGTGCCAGCCACTCCGTGATTTTCTTAATTGTTAATTTTCAAGCGCGCGTTTCTCCCGTATAGTAATCTTACTGTTTTTATGTTTATTTTTTTAACGTGTTCCATTTTATAAATTTAATAAAATTTTAATGAAAGCTTGTGGCAGCATTTATTTTGAATTTAGTGGTTTCCGACATCGGTTTTAGTGAAAACTTTTTTCGACTGTTGGCAACACTGTGTAGGGGTCACTAAGTCACTAGTGTATCAGACATAAACGAATAAACGTGTTAGTATATTATAAAGTTATTTTATTTATGTTAACAGTTAATAAATAATACCTGTGTAACATATAAAACATGGCGCTGCGACACGTATGCTAACCAAAAAAGAAAAAGACGTAACCCAGTAGTAAAAGGAATAAAACAAAAAAACCCAGAAGCAGTGTTGCCAGATGTGGCGCTTTAGCGCCAAAGTGGCGCTATCATTTCAAAATTGGCGTCATACAAATTCGGTTTGGTGCTTGGCGCAAAAAATGGCGCTATCCTATTTTAAAACATAAAAATTACGGCGCTTGTTGGCAGTTGATGATTTCATTTTGCCGACAACTGTGTTGGTATCCCTATTCGTCAAAAATAACAAACGTCAAGTTACAACACAAACTCAACAATTTATCTGAAACACCGTAACCAGTTGTAAAATCGTTGAAGTAACATGGAACGAAGTGAGACACTTAGAAAATTTAATAAAAAGTGGCTTGAAGAAAACTAGGCAAAAGATACATACGACTTTCTGTTGAAATTATAACAGGTGATGAATATCTTTTCTAATCAAGTGACCTATGGAAATAAAATCATGTGTCTTTGATTAGTTCATTATTTCAAATGCCACTTGAGTTACATATTTATATTGCATTCCTATACAAAACGATAGGAATGCAATAAAAATAATTCAAATGGCATTTGAAATAATGAACCAAACAAAGACATAATTTTTTTCCATAGGTCACTTGATTAGAAAAGATATTCATCACGCGTTAATATGTGTATAATACACTGCGCCAATAAATTAGGGGAAGGCTAGAGAAACGCAAACATGTTAGCTAAATTTAATAGTAAGCAAATGTATAATAACCAAAGTGAAGAAAGTAACAGTAACGAAGAATATGAAGAACTAATAGAAATCTGTGAGGAAGTAGTTAATGAAAAATGTAACAAATAAATATATTGTAACAATTTTAAAGGTTCTATTAATTTTTATTTTAAAACAAAACACGAAATAGTTAAACTAATTTATTTAAAAACAAACGAATTAACACTAACTTAAACAATAATTTATTTATAAACTTATACGTAATTTATTTTAACAGCCGAGCGAAAGTTTATAACGCGACTTCAATTCTGAACTGTCAAATGCTGAATTGCCCCCATTCACCGGCCGCGTGTTTTATAATGCCGGGGTTGTTTATCTCGAACACTCGAGTGCGCGCCGGAATGTCTAGTCTAGTTTATTCTGCCGGCAGCACTTTCTCGACTGTCGCCTAAGGTGCGTCGACTAGACGGCCGTGACGCAGAGACACTCTGACGCCGGCTGGTGTCGACGGATCATTACAATATAAATAAGTGAATGAATTTTGTTTTTATTTATTTACTCATTATTTTGCTTTATTTGGCGCCAGGTAGCACTTTAGCTAGTTACTTTAAATTTGGCGCCAAGTGGCGCTTCGAGTTAGAATATTTGGCGCAATCTCTTCTTATTCATCTGGCAACACTGCCCAGAAGTGAAGTTAAGTGAAAAAATTAGGCGGGAAAGAGACACAAATACACGAGGTCAAGTGAAGTGTAAAATAGAAAAAAATGGAATTTAGGGTACCACAAGCTATGAGTTTTATGGGAAATGTCTCGGAGAACTTTAAAAAGTTTAGACAAAACTTGGAAATATATCTAATTGCCTCGGGTAAAAAAGATAAACCTGATGAAATAAAAGTTGCAATACTACTGAACTGTATTGGACAGGAAGGTGTAGATATATACAATACCCTTAAGCTAGCTGAAAAAGATAAGCAAAAATTAAATAAAGTGCTTGAAGAATTTGAAATATATTGCAATCCAAGGAAAAATGTAGTATACGAAAGATGCAAGTTTTTTTAAAAGAAAACAACAAGAAGGTGAAAACTTCAATCAATTTCTAACAGATTTAAAGGGATTAGCTGCTTCATGTGAGTTTGGTACACAAATGGAGTCATTAATAAGAGATAGAATTGTATTGGGAATATACGATCCTAAATTACAAGAAAAAATGTCGAAGGGAGACCTGACCATGGCGATAGCTATTTCTGAATGTAGAGCTGCTGAATTAGCAAAATTACAAATTAAAGACTTTCAGGGCAATACGAAAATAGTGCAGGAAGTTAAAAAAACAGATTTTAAGAAACCGAAAGATTTCAAGAAGTTCAAGTGTACAAGATGCTTATCAACCCATGGACCTAGAGAATGCAAGGCTTATGGTAAAAAGTGTGCATCCTGTGGAAAGATGAACCACTTCCAGAAAGCATGTCGATCAAAAAATGAAGAGATGAAAAAGCAACCGATAGGCTCCAAGAGGATTCAAGAAGTGAGGACCGAAGATGAAAGCACACCAGCCCAGGGTGATACGGAAATTTACAGCATTAAGTTAAGTAATAATAAGGCTTATTATAAGGAAATTAAATTGAAAAATAGGTTAGTGAAATTTAAAATTGATACAGGGTCGGAAGTTAATATTTTACCTTTGAAAGTGTATAATGAGTTATTAAATGAAAAAGAATTAAAACATTGTAAAGTAGCTCTTGAAGCTTATGGTGGGTTTAAAATTGAGTCAGTAGAACAAATTACGGTAATAATTAAAAACAATGAAACAATAAATTTAGTAATAGCAGATGTAAAATCTGATCCTATTTTAGGTTTAGACACATGTTTAAAGTTAGGCTATGTAAAAATAAATAGTGTAAAAGTGTCTTCAAAAACTGAAAAGGATGAGTTTATACATAAAAATCAAGAAATTTTTGAAGGAACTGGAAAGTTTAAACAAAAAGGTCACATAAATTTAAAATCAAATCATGTCCCAGTTTCAAAACCTCCTAGAAGAATTCCAATTTCCCTTAGAGATCGATTAAAAAATAAATTAGATGAATTGGAAAGAAATAAAATATTAAGTAAAGTTGATAGTCCAAGTGAATGGGTATCTAATTTAGTTATAATTGAGAAAAGTGATAAATCTCTTAGGATATGTATTGATCCTCAGGATTTAAATAAAGCAATAAAGCGTGAATTTTATACAATTCCAACAATAGAGGACATATCGTGTAAACTAAACGGCAAAAGCTTTTTTACAGAGCTAGATCTAAAAGATGGATTCTATCAAGTAGAAGTAGATTCAGAATTAGTAACTTATGTACAGGGATTTTGTTTATATTTTGAACGGTGCCTACACATTTTATTATTAGACGTACAAAAAATTGTTAAATACAAAAGTTTTAGGGATTTACCTGAACCGCCAGAATTTGCTAAAAAAAGAAACAAATGACGATCAGACACTTAACAAATGAGTATCAACTTTGTTATTTTAAATGGAACACTATGTATATTTTCTCGAACTGAGAAAGACATTTATTTCGTAATTCCAAAAATATGTAGTTTGTCTATATTTGGTTTCATACTTCTTGCGAAATTTAAAATTTTAAAAAAAATCATTTATTTGGATTAATAAGGAGTTTATTAAGGGTGACAAGTGTTAAACTAATTAAAAGTCACTTTATAAGTCAAAACGCTAACATCTAAGAGAAATTAACATATTATATGAAATAAATTAATAAAAATATACCAAAACAATAATAATTTCAAACTTAAATATCGTAAAAAGTATGAAACCAAATATAGACAAACTACATATTTTTGAAATTAGGAGAAAACTATCTTTCTTAATTCTAGAAAATATACCGAGTGTTTCATTTAAAATAACAAAGTTGATACTCATTTGTTAGGTTTCCGATTGTCATTTGTTTCTTTTTAAAATAAATTCTGGGGGTTCAGGTAAATTCCTAAAACTTTTGTATTTAACATTTTTTGATATGTCTATTAATAAAATGCGTAGGTAGCGTTCAAAATATAAACAAAAACCCTATACATTTAGTACAATATTGAACTTTACAAATTTCTACGATTACCGTTTGGTTTATCTAATGCCCCTGAATTTTTTCAAAAAATTAATGAACAAAATTTTGTTGACATTCAAGGAGTTGTAATCTATTTTGATGATTTATTAATAGCAGCTGATGATAGTAATGAACATGACAGAATTTTAAGGAAAATTATAGAAAGAGCAAAGAATTTAAATGTCAAATTTAATAAAAATGAGTTACCCTACAAAGTGAATGAAGTCAAATATCTTGGTCATATATTCTGCAAAGAAGGCATGAAACCTGATTCTGATAGGATTAAATCAATTCAGTGTTTAGAAGATCCAAAAAATTTAAAAGAACTACAAAGATTTTTAGGCGTTGTAAATTATCTTAGACACTTTATTCCAAATTTTGCTGAAATTACAAGTCCTTTGAGAGAATTTTTAAAGAAAAATAATGCTTTTGTTTGGACGGACAAACATACAGATACCTTAAATAAAATTAAAAACGTAATAAGCACTGCACCGGTTTTGGGAAATTTTAACTCTGATAAAGAAGTAGTCATACAAAGTGATGCATCAAAACATGGTATAGGATGTTGTCTTTTACAGGACGGCAAGCCATTATATCATGCTTCTAGGAGTTTAACTAGCTCGGAAGAAAAATATGCGCAATGTGAAAAGGAATTTTTAGCTATCACATATGCTGTCAAAAAATTTCATCACTTTATTTATGAAAGAAAAGTTAAAGTCATTACAGACAATAAACCTCTTTTAGGTATAATGAAAAAAGACTTAGATAAAATTCTATCCCAGAGATTGCAGAGATTAAAGATTAAACTTTTAAAATATGATTTAAATTTAGAATACTGTCCAGGAAAACAATTATATCTGGCAGATATGTTATCTCGATCCTACCTAAAAGAACGTGTTGAAGAAGATCCAACTATGACAGAGATTATACATAGTATTGAAGCTAATTTAAGTATAACTGAAAAAAGAAATATTCAGTTCCAAAATTAAACTACAAATGATAGAGTTTTGCAGGAATTAATAAGTGTATTACAAAATGGCTGGCCAAAACAATGCAAGAAACTGTCACAAAAATTAAAACCGTATTGGTATCATAAGAATGACATAACTTTTTCAAATAATTTGTTATTTTTAAATGATAGATTAATAGTTCCGCAAACGCTAATAAACGATATGCTTAATTTGTTACATGAGTCACATTTTGGTATGTCAAAAACAAAAATTAAAGCAAAGCAATTATTTTATTGGCCACAGATGAACCGTGATATAGAAAATTTTATTACTTCTTGTCGGATTTGTGAAAAATATCAAAACAATAATATTCAGGAACCACTCATTCCACACGATATTCCAAATAGACCATTTAAAAAAGTAGGAAGTGACATATTAGAGTTTGGAGGCAAAAGTTATTTAAGTCATGGACTACTTCTCGAAATGGTTACAAGTATTACCGTTAATAAGTAAAACATCAAAAAGTGTCATTGAAAACTTAAAGGTTATCTTTGCTACACATGGCATACCTGAAGAGATTGTGGCTGACAATATGCCTTATAATTCATTTGAATGTCGACAATTTTCTAAAGATTGGAATTTCAAAATTACAACCAGCAGTCCACACTACCCGAAATCAAATGGACTTGCAGAAAAAGCGGTAGGCATTGCGAAAAATATGCTAAGAAAATCGACAGACTTATCACTTAGCTTATTAAACTACAGAACTACCCCTATTATTGGTTTAAATTTATCACCAACACAATTATTGATGCACAGAACATTAAAAAATAAACTATAATCCATTCACAAAACTCCCGGTGACGTTTACATTTTCATATTGAAAATTTGGAGTGTTTTGATAAGTAGTAATGTATTTAAGAGTCAATATCGACGCTATTTAATAATAGCGAAGTTTTGTGAATGGACTATACCTATTACTGAAAATAAATTACTAGTTGTTAATTATGATACTGATTCTGTTAAAAACAAATTAGATTATAAAAGACAAAAAGATAAGTATTATTATGATAGAAATAGTAAAGAAAGAGCTGATTTTATAGAGGGAGACAATGTAGTAGTGCTAAACAAAAATAAGCAATGGGAACCTGCAAAAGTTATTAAAAAAGTTGATGAAAGTCCCAGATCATATCTTATTAAAAATGAGAAAAATAATGTACTGAGACGTAATAGTGTTCAACTTAAAAAATCTGTAAACTTACCTATACATGACTTACCTGAAAATGTAATTTCTGAAACTAACTTACCTGAGAGTGATGTACCTCCCGTTAGTAACTTGCCTAAGACTATAAATAATCCTGAAAGTACAAGTGAATATAATAAGCGTAAAATAAAATAACCAGATAGGTTTAAGGACTTTGTACTGTATAAATAATTTAAGATATTTCACAGTTGGTCTGTTTTCTTAAGAAGGGAAATGTTGTATCATAGACTAGTTATGTAGGTAAAAAAATGTAAGGATGTGGTGTAACGCATACTGTGAAGTAGGGGTCACTAGTGTATCAGACATAAACGAATAAACGTGTTAGTATATTATAAAGTTATTTTATTTATGTTAACAGTTAATAAATACATACCTGTGTAACATATGAAACAGTGGCCAAGTCTCGATCTCTTTCTTTAGAGATAAAGTCAATAGAGTAAACAAAAATTGGCTATCTTCTTTTTTTTTAAGTTATAAGCAAGAATTGACATTTTTGACTTCGTCAATCGCGCATATCTCGTTTATTTTTACAGATATTAAAAAACTGTTTTGACATTATTAGGACACTTTTTTGAATACAATTCAGTGGTATAGTTGGTTTTTGATATTTAGTTAAATTTTTGAGTTATAGCATAAAGTTATACTTTTTTAAATTGAAATGTCATCATTAAATAGATTTTCTTTCTGTTTTCATCATTAATTTTTTTAAATGGTAACCATAATTTTCTAATGCAGATTTTGATAGACCTTCTTGTCAGCAAAACAGTGACGTAAAAAAGTTAGTACTTTCCGCAACAAATTTTTCGAAAAAAATAGGCATTACAATTCAAAAATACAATGGTACTTTATTTTATTTTAATGATTATCTTCAAATTGAAAACAAAAAGAAGTAAAAATTAACGAAAATATTGAAGCTGTTCTCCAAGAACCTATTGTTGAGATTTTCATTGCAGCAAAACATAAATTTTTCAAAAAAATTCCAGGCGATAGATTATGACTATTTTTTTTTCAAATATGCGTAAGGTACTATTTTTTATACCACCATTTTGTTGACAAGAAGGACTATCAAAATCTGCATAAAAAAGTTAGGGTTGCCATTTAAAAAATTAATGATGACGTCACAGCGGAGATACAAATGTTGATCGAGAAAAGATTTTTGCACTAAAAGGTGTCTTTTTAAAATTAAAAATTTGCCTGTTTCAGGATTTTGCGAAAAAACATTAAATAAACAAATTATGAGCTTGTTGCGGGACTTTATCAGCACCCTATATGCAGGGTGAGTTTTTTTCGATGTTTAGCATTGGGATCTCGGAAACTAGCAAAGCTAGAGAGACGGTTAAATGGGGAAAGATTTGTAGTTTTAGGAGCTCAGTTTAATGCAGCTTTTGTTTTTTTTAAAGTTCATGGCTGGCTAGATATTTTGAAAAAACTGATTTTTTATAAATTCGTTAAATGCATATAGCTCGGTTATTCTTGATTTTAGAGAAAAGTTGCAAGACAAGAGTTGTACATAATTATGTTCCATTTTTTAATGGAAACCATAGTAGGCCATGAATGAAAAAGAAATGCCTTTTTTTTACCTTTTCAACGATGTAACATTCGATATGGTTATTTAAAAAACGACGGAGATACGGCAGTTTTTCTTTTTCAAAATTGTTTATATGGTTGGCCATGGAAACAAAAGTTTATTGACAAATGCAAATTATAAATGATGAGCAAATAAAAATCAGATTAGAGTAAGCGGTGCAAAGAAAATGTATATCTGTGATTAAATAAAAAGTACAGTTATCGTAGTAACAGTGAATCACAAGACTCTATTTTGAATTTTAACGTACCCTTAAATTTTAACAGCCTGTTAATAAGTTACAGAATAGCCCCTGATGACGGACGTTCTAGTAGGAAAGCAGTAAATTCGATTTTAAAGAGGTGTAATTTATGTATTGCAAATAATGGTGGTCTTTTCGAACATCTTTAGAAATATTTTTAGTTTATTTTTGTTCTCGATAGTTTAGATTTGTTAAAAAGGCTTCGGATTAGCAATATGAAGGTCAAGTCCTACTCTCCGACCCTGGTATACTTGCAGTTGTTCATCTGGTGAATTTTTAAAGGTTCTTTTCAGAACCACAAGAATGATCTTCCAAGGTTTCGCTGCTTCGTGTTTGTAAACTAAACTATAATAGTATATTATTATACAAGTTTCACAAGAAGGCTTATTGTAACACGAGTGGGGTTGGGGTACGACTAGCGAAGCGTAGCGAGCTAGGAGTGCCCCAACGGAACGAGTGTTACAATGCCTCTTGTGAAACGTGTATAATATACTATTTTTTCTACTTTGCGTCACTTATTCAACAAAAATATGAAAAATATTGGATCTTCTTAGTATATGGTCACATTAACAAGTTATTAATTTTTCTTATCCAGCTTCATTGTGAGTATATTGTTAAGTAACAAATAAATACTGAGCTATTTTGTAAAATCTATTAAATATTTTCAATTAAAAATGACTAAAATTTCCCCAAAAACAGTGTCACAATGAGCTTCATTGTGAAACTGTTTTTGGTGTCACAATGAATCCATTGTGAACGCAAAGTAGAAAAAATAATTTATACGTACAAATTATTGGTTTTGTATTTCAATGTTTTACATAGCTGTTTGATATTTAACAGTATTTTGAGTTGGTGATGAAAATGAACCCTATCTCAACAAAAAGCGGTCATAAAGTGAGTGTTTACAAAAAAGAGTTGACATTAAATCAATGTTAAAAATTTCCAAAATTGAAGAAAACATGAAATTATAGTGATACTGATGTTTTGAGGCTATTGAAATATTGAACCATTGTTGGTATTATTATATACTGTCTTGGATAACCGGTGACGGGGGTTTCAGTGGGGCCGATTATTAACTCAAGTTAACAAACGTTTTATTAATTATAAACATGTACAAAATACACACTACTACACGCTGTTGTTATCGTAAACACACTGTTGCCAACCTTATTTTTTTGTCTTTTTCATATGTCACTAACACTCGGCCATCCTGCAGTCAATCTCGTCCTCGAGATAAAAGTCTTGCAGATGCCTCGGAATTCTTCTTTTTCGTGCTCCTCTTTCTTCTATCTTGACTTCTGTTTCTTCAGTACATTTATTGTCGCTTTCTGGTTCATCATTTGTCTCTTCCTCTGGGCCATTTTCTTTTAACTCATCTTTTTCCTCTTCTTCTTCATCTTCATGTTCTGTTGGTGTCTTCCACGGTTTTAACTGACTTACATGTGCAGTTGTAATGTATTGATGACCAGATTTTGCCTCTATCAGGTCCTTTACATAGTAAGTATCATTCGGTAACACTTTCTGCACCACTAGAGGTCCTCTATACTTCCTCTGTAGCTTTGTAGACTCTTCTGTTTGAACTGGTACAGTTTTCATAAAAACGATTTCTCCAATGTCATATGTCACATATCTGTACTTATTCTTGTCGTAGTGCGCCTTGTATTTCTTCTGTTCCTCTTCAAGTACTCCGGTCTTCCCTAACTCGTAAATATCTTTTGCCATACAGTCTCGATGTTCATTCAAAATTTTAACCAAATCTTCTCTTTCTTCATCTGTCATTCTTCCTGTATTTAACTCTTCCACTCTTACTGGTTCTTTTTCCACCTGCTTTACTTTGAAATTCTCTTGGTCACATATGCTCATTGTTTCACCTAGTATGTCACCTTCTTTGATCAATTTTTCTTTGTCATATTGATTAACCATGGGCAAACATATGTCCTTGTCTTGACATCTGGCGCTAATAAAATTCACAGATCGTGGGGGTAACAAACAATTCTCAGTTGCCACAGCCTTTTCATAGCTCTTCTTGGCTTCAACCATTGGTAAAACGATGTCATCGCGATGTTGAAACACTAGTTCATCTCCAACCTTGTAATACGCAACATGTGGTAGTTCTGTATAACTTCGACCAATGATCATATCCGTTGGCTGGACATTATCTGGTACTACTCTAATTGTTACCTTATCTGCTGGTACTCCATCTACCACAATTTTAGTGCAAATTATTCCACTCGAATTCACAGTGTACGAACTTGGTCCAAAACCTTTCAATTCAATCTTTTCTTTGATTATTTCAAAATCACTGTCAATTGCTGCAGTAGCTTTTATTGTGCACTCAGAACTGCCTGTGTCGATCATGGCTGTATACTCTTTGTTTTCCATTTTTACAGTTTTTATGTACTTTTCAAAACTACTAACATGCTTTACCTGTTGCAATAGGTTTACTTCTCTCTGTTCTGCCTTTCGACAATGTCTTGCAGTGTGTCCAGTCCCTGAACATTTCAAACATACTAATTCTCGTTTTCGTTCTGCACAATTTTTCGCCACATGCCCATACTTTGAACAGTTGTAACACTTATATTCTCCAATTTCATTCCTCACTGGTGGTCTAACATCTGGTTTTCTATCAGCTGTCTGTGTTTTAACTTTTGTCATCTGCTGCTGGATATCTCCTTGTTCTCGGCTTCCTCTATCTTCATATCGAGTGCTTAATGTCATCCTCTTGGGTATTTCTTTACTTTTGTTTACTATTCTCTCCGATCTTGCACTATTAACTCTCTCATGCCTTACGACATCTTTAAACAGGTCATCTAAATCTGTGTGTTTTCTCGACATCAAGATGTTACTCAATTGTCTTGACCATAATCCAATTACTATCTGTTCTTTTGTTTCCTCAAAGCTGAGATGTAGTTCATCACAAAGTTTTGTTTTCTCATGGAAGTACAAATTAGTGCTTTCCTTTGGGCCTTGAACTCTGGTTTGCATTTGTTTCCAGCATTCTGTTAAGCTTCTTTCGTGTACAAAAGTCTTCTTAAATGCATCTTTGAACTGCTCCCAATTTGTGATGTCCTTGGAACGTGCTTGAAACCAATATTTGGCTGCACCCTGCAGATGTGTCCGTGCAGTCTCAAAGGTAAACGCCTCTGGCCAAGAATGCAAGTTGGCTGTGCTTTCGACATGTTCAAGCCAACATTTTGCTTCGTTAAGTCCTCTTCTGTTCTCACCATCATACACTGCAATCGTCTTCGACAAGTCCGGCATCACATTAAAATTCTTCACATTACTGTTCGCATTACACTGGACATGCAACATCTGCATCATGGTCGCATTTTGCTGCATTAATGATTGCATCGTCGCTAACATATTATTTACATTCAAAGGCTCATTTACTTTCTCTTCAACTCGTTTTTGGAATCCCACAAATTCGTCGACTGCATTGCTTGTGTCTACGCTGTACGCCATTTCGTAACGTCAAACTCGAATTTTTCTCACTTATGAATTTCGTTTTATCCCGCTTCTGAATTATTATATACTGTCTTGGATAACCGGTGACGGGGGTTTCAGTGGGGCCGATTATTAACTCAAGTTAACAAACGTTTTATTAATTATAAACATGTACAAAATACACACTACTACACGCTGTTGTTATCACACACTGTTGCCAACCTTATTTTTTTGTC
Source organism: Dorcus parallelipipedus (assembly GCA_958336345.1). Classification (NCBI taxonomy): domain Eukaryota; kingdom Metazoa; phylum Arthropoda; class Insecta; order Coleoptera; family Lucanidae; genus Dorcus; species Dorcus parallelipipedus. The sequence goes on along the minus strand of OY284479.1, from coordinate 30,066,559 downwards.
TTTTTCATATGTCACTAACAGTATTAGAGTTTTAATTCTGAAACGTATGTAAAAAAGAAACGGCGAACAAAATGTCAAAGTAATATAAGTGAGCAAATAAAAATCAGATTAGAGTGGGCTGTGCAATGTTTGTGATTAACTGAATTAATTAATGTAATACATTCATGGACTGTCAAATGTATTGACCTTTTATTTAATCACAGACATACATTTTTTTGCAGCGCCTACTCTAATTTTAGAAGAGAAACTTGAAAATAAATTAATATAGTAGTCGAGAAATCTGAAGGATGTATTTCTAGAACAATCAACAGGAGAAGACACAGTTACTGATCTCCAAGAATAGGGTGCCGGAAGTTCTGAGGGAGCTTCATGATGGAACTTCGGGAGGGCATCTGGGAATCAAGAAGACTATGGAAAAGGTGCGCGAGCGATTTTACTCGGTAAATTGCAAGGAAGACGTAAACGACTGGTGCAGGAAGTGCGTAGTCTGCGCAGCCAGTAACGGCCCCCACAAACGAAGCAAGGCTCCCATGAAACAGTATAACGTGGGAAGTCCTTTTGAGAGAGTTGCCATAGATGTAGCCGGCCCATTTCCACAAACGAATAGTGGAAATAAGTACATCGTCGTGGTGATGGACTACTTTAGCAAGTGGGTTGAAGCATATGCCCTACCAAACCAAGAGGCGATAACTATTGCTGAAGTCCTTGTCCGAGAATAGATCAGTCGGTATGGCGCGCCCATGGAGCTGCATTCAGATCAAGGAAGGAACTTTGAATCGGCTTTATTCAAGAACGTGTGTACTCTGCTCGGCGTCCGGAAAACTAGAACCACCGCACTTCACCCGCAGTCGGACGGAATGGTGGAAAGATTCAACAAAACCATTAACCGACATTTGTCCAAGGTAGTCTCCGATCATCAGAGAGACTGGGACACATGGGACCCTTTTTCTACTGGCATACCGTTCATCCGTCCATGAGACAACAGGAGAGACACCAGCAAAAGTGGTATTTGGGCGAAAGCCAAGACTGCCCTGCGATTTGAAATTTGGCGTGAAGCCTGACGAAATCCCTGCCGACGAAGACTACGTGAGCGGTCTACGCAGAAAAATGGACGACATTCACAATCAAGTGCGTCACAACATATAGACAGCCAGCGACCGAATGAAGGAGCATTATGACATCAACGCTCAGAATGGGGGATACCAACCTGGAGCGCTGATCTGGCTTTATAATCCTCAAAGACGTCGAAGTCTATCCCCAAAACTGCAGACATCTTGGAAAGGTCCTTACATAGTGATGAAACGGATCAACGATGTCATCTACCGCATCAAGAAGGTTCCGCATGGCAAGCCCAAAGTGATAAACTTCAACCGGATGGCTCCTTACATCGGAGAAGAAAATGAAGGGACAGTACAAAGGACCGCATGTTTCATTACGCCACAGGAAGTGAGGCGCGATTCGGAGTGACCACAGAGAGACAGCAAGACCTTTTTCAAGTGTCACCGGAGTACAGTCTGGCCCACTGTGTGGCAGAAGACCTAAGGATGTCCAAGGGGATAGCCCAGGTCTTCCGGAAGAAATTTGGTCAGGTCGAGGAACTCCGAAGACAGCATCCCATGGTGGGCAAGAGATCATCGACACGGAAGCGGGCTGCGGACTAGACGGACTGGACTAGAGGGTCATTCGAAGCATGATAGAAGTCATTTTCAATGGAACGGGAATTGAAGTCCTAGTCTGCAGTCACCACCCACAGGCAGCTGTCGGCAGTAAGAAAACCGTGGACTGCTATTTCTTCCAGATCGGAAGTTGTAAAAAGGGTCCAGCATGCCGCTTTCGACATCCTCCTTCAAGGCTGTCACGAGGAACGTTCCGAGACGAAACGATTTTAAGAAGGGGGCAGTGTAATGATTCGTCGACACCAGCCGGCGTCAGATTGTCTCTTGCGTCACAGCCGTCTAGTCGACGCGCCTTAGGCGACAGCCTAGAGAATTCTGACGGCGGAATAAACTAGATCAGACAGTCCGTCGCCTCCCAGAATGTTCGCGAAAAACAACCCCGGCTTATAAAGCACGCGACCGGGGATGAGAGGGAATTCAGCGTTGGACAGTTCGGCGTTAAAGTTCGTGTTACATTTTCGCTCGGCTGTTTAAATAAATTAGATTTAAGTTTGTAAATAAATGTTAGTGTTATAGTGTAAATTTATAAATAAATTAGTCTATTAACTATTTCGTGTTTTGTTTAAAATAAAATTTAATAGAACCTTTGAAATCGTTACAATATTTTACTTTCTTCATGTCATCGTAGAGTATAAATTAAAACAATTACTATAACTTCCCCTGCTTTCCAGGGGCCTGTTCCTCAAAAGTATGGACTTGTAAATTATTAGTTACAAGTTCCTTTTCTTTGTAAAATTGTGCTGTAAAATTGTGTTCCTCAAAGAAAAAGACCTTACTAATAATTAAAATTGTAATTAGCTTGCAACAATAATTTACTAGTCCATACTTTTCACTCAGGAATAGCCTCAGAGTTTTAATGGTAATCTACGTTTAGATTTCGAGAAAATATTCAAAGGTACACATAGGCCCGATTTTACAATCGTCGGATAAGCATTATTCTTAGAATAACGTGACGTAGGTGTGGTGTAGATATGGAGGAACATTAAAGGATATTTGGCGAATAGTTATTCCGTTCTTATTCCACGATTGTAAAACTGGCCCTAAGGCATGTAATAAGAACGGAATAACTGTTCACCAAATATCCTTTAATGTTCCTACATATCTACGTCACACCTACGTCACGTTATACCACAGGTTATACCTATAATAGTGTTTATCCGACGATTGTAAAATCGGGCCTTACGGCCGGTATTACCAGTGTTTTAAAGAGACCTTAAATTTAAGTCGTGTTTAGGTTGTGTCATTTCTGCTTGGTTTGTAAATTAAATTTAAGGTCTCTTTAAAACGTTGGTAATACCGGCCGTTAGAGATAAAAATAGGTAATTCGTATGAACTTCGAGAGGAAGTATTTATTCGACACTTCAGGTTTTCAAGCCCAATTTTTCCTGATTATCATTTTTTTATTTTAACTGCGCCACACATTCGCAAAAATAACTGAAAAACGAAATCTTTAGTAATGCGAGGATGCAATATTAACATTTCATTCAGCCCTATGATGTATCGCTGCATGTTATCTTAACATGCATGTTATGGACTTTTTCATGTTATGTTAACACATCGGAAATATGTATCTTCTTGTCATGTTATATGTTACTCCTATGTTATTACAACATAATATGTTATTTGGCCATGTTAAAATAATTTCTAGTGTGGAGGTCCTGTTATGCCGTTAACATGGATGTTAAAACGCGTCCTACCAATTGATTGGTGATATCACAGCTTAAATGAAACCAGTTATGGGTAAATTATTACATGTAAACTTGGGCCTGGTCCTCAAAAGTATGGACTTGTAAATTATTAGTTACAAGTTCCTTTTCTTTGTAAAATTGTGTTCCTCAAGGAAAAAGACCTTACTAATAATTAAGAGAAACGTTAAAGGATATTAAGCGAACAGTTATTCCGTCCTTATTCCACGATTGTAAAACTGGGCCTAAGAGATACAAATAGGTAATCCGTTGGAACTTCGAGAGGAAGTATTTATTCGATATTTCAGGTTTTCAAGCCCAGTTTTTCCTGATTATGCTTTTTTTCATTTTAACTGCGCGATACATTCACAATAATAATTGGAAAACTAAATCTTTAGTAATGCGAGGATGCAATATTAACATTTTATTAACACTGATAAAATAGAAATTCTCAATTCAGGCAGATTTTGACGTTTGCCGTCATCTGAAGCGTAGCGCGCGCGCACTTGTTGTGCAGTCGTTCGCCTTCCTTGTTGTATTGTTAGTTTTCTCCGTAAGTCTGTCTCGTTTTAGTGTGTACCAAACCTTTTTTCTATTTTAATAGATGAAACGCAGGTTAACATAACAGAACCTTTAACAGATCAAGCTTTATGTTTGATACATCATACGAGATTCTACACTTTATGTTATAACGCATGTTATAATTTTGTGTTGTTCTCTCATGTTATTTTAACATGGAGCGATACATCATAAGGCTGATTAAGTGACAGAAGTTTACATTTACATTTGTCACATTTTGAGTTTTATCAAAATTCATGTACGTCGTCTAACGAAAAGAAAAGCATGGCCCTCTAGAGTCTAAAAAGTTCGTCAATGGATATTACAATATGAATTTAAATAGGGGCATTCAACGGACACAATCAATTGACAATCGATTTATGATTGCACACGGTTTAGCGTTCAACGAATCTGAATAGAATCATCATCGATTGTGAAATTGTCCATCGTAAAAATTTTACGATTCAACTGCGATTAAATATGGCGTTGTGGTTTGTGCGTGTTGTTTATAACAGTGTATTGTTTATTTCAGTGATTTATTTGAGAAATAATTTAACTACACTGCCAACATTTTGATATTGCTATTGTTGAAAAGTTAAATACCAAATATTCTAGAAAATAGGGTTATACCGGTCACGCCACCGTTCAGTGTTTTCATGAATCGATTTAAATCGATTCAATCAGATTATATCAATCGATTTGTTTGTTGAATGCCCCTAATGTGTTTATACGGGATTATTTCGGCAAGCCGTTCATTAAAAGTTTTCAAAAAAGAAATTTAGATAAAAATTGGAAATGTAAGTAGAGAAGATGAACATTGAAAATTAAATTTTCAAATAAAATAAAATTGACTTCCAGTCACTTCCGGCTATACCGGAAGTCGCTATCATAAATTATGATACTATAAATAATAATAATAATAATAATAATAATAATAATAATAATGAGTTTATTAAGCATGAATAGCATGCTACGTTTCTTGTTACGACTTGCGACTTCAGATACAGTGAACCGTCTCTTAAGCTTTAGTTTGTTGGAAAAGTGCGCGACGCACAACTTACGCAGTTTCCTACTCTACTAATATATTTACAGTCCGCTGACATTCTGCACAGCCAATACATCGGTAGCATAGGAAACTGCGTAAGTTGTGTCGCGCACTGTTCTAACAAACCCAAGCTTTAAGCCTAGTCCACAATTCCCCGGGAATGAAAACGGGAACCCGAACGGGAACGTTAAAAACGTTAAATCATTTCATAATCGTACAAGTGTCCACAATGCATCGGTAAATACGGTAACGCTAATACAGCTCCGCAACGGGAACGTATCAACTTTTACGTTTCCGTTGCGGAGCTTTATTAGCGTTATCGTATTTACTGATTGTGGACACTCGTACGATTATGAAATGATTTAACATTTTTAACGTTCCCATTCCTGTTTTCGTTCCCGGGCAATTGTGGACTAGGCTTTAAGCTCAACTTAACTTTAAACGTCACTTACACAATGCTCTGTAACATAAAAATGTCACGTTATAAACACCACTTAAATTTAAGCTCAAAGTGTTTGGTGCAAACGGCCATTAAAGTTGACACCTTTAACATTGAATTTTTTTAAAATTGTTTCGAGAACTTATATGAAGCATGTTCTTCTTTTAGACGTACCACCGTAATCAGAAAAACCAACTACATTCGAAATTTTACTTAATTGAAGCGTGCTTTAAAATGAACTTCTGTCATTTTGACACTAATATTATTTTGACAAATTAAATAAAAATACCCCAATTAAAAGCAATTCAGAAGGCAATAATTCAAACGCGATTGCAAAACGGGTCAGTAAACTTGGCCCCCCCCCAGTAACGTTTTTCAAAGTTTTCTTGCACCAAATGATTGCACCCTTAATGCACCCTTATGCACCACCAAAATAAATATTTGCACCCCTCCAGGAGAGAAACTGCAGGCAAATTTCACTGGGAGGGGCCAAGTTAACCGCAGCCCCCCCCAGTGAAAATTTTCGAAGTTTCTTTAGTGCACCTTGTTGCACCCCTTATGCACCCTTATGCACCACCTTTTTTAACTTTTGCACCGCTCAAGTAGCTGAGAAAAAAAATAAAATAGAAACTCAGCTAGCCCCCCC